>BQKN01065175.1:669628-690273 GCA_022839385.1 Asparagus kiusianus
GAGGAGGGCGAGGGCCAGGGCGACGAGCTTGAGAAAGCCCTTGTTTTAAAAGAGAGAGAAAGAGAGAGAGAGAGAGAGAACTGGGTCTGAAGGATTGAGGAGAGGAGATAAGGTTATTTTGGAGATTTTAGCTTAGCTTACATGTAAAAATTGTTAAAAAGGGGCTGCAACACAAAATGTCACACTTCAAGGGGCTGAACCACATGGGGGAAACTAGGAGGGGCTGCAGCACATGAAGTTTCTGTTTTTGGGGTCTGGACACATTTTTCCCTAAAAATTAAGTAGGTAAAAAAATTCCAAACGATCAAGTTTAGGCAACACAAAGAGAAAGGACATGCAAAATTATGTGTTTTTTAGGGTATAATTCAAAAATTGCCGTTTACTAAGAATTTACGGAAAGTAAATACATCACAAACCTTTTCATTATAGAAAAATACCATATACCTTTTCAAATCAACAGAAAATTACTAAATGCTATTAGAAAATTATACCATAATCTAACAATAATGTAGAATTCATTATTAGTAACTTTATTTGAAAATTCATGATAGTTTTATGAAACATAAATAAAAAATTTATAATATCTAAATATCTGATTCACGAGCAAGTCCTTTATAGTATGCCCCTTTTCTTCTAATTAAAAAAAGGGTATTTTCTCAAAAAAAAAATTAGGCTATTATTAAACAAAACTTAATATCTGAACACCGTAACAGTTTTGTTTACTTCAAAGAAAAATGATAAACGTACGATTCCATACTTCATTAGTTCTTAAAGCATCACGCATCAATCCCATACAAGCTAACAGATCAAAGAAATGGTAAAACGACTCCATAGTTCGTTAGTTCTGAAAGCTTTATGCATCAATCCCATACAAGCAAACAGACTAACTCCTTTTAAACTTAGTAGGCGTTACTTCAAAATTAACATCCATCGGCAAAACTAAAAAATGAACAATAATATGTATGTGTTTCTGTCTCTCTGACAAAGCTTTATTAACTCGCCAAGCACAAATAAATAGCTGAGATACAATAGATAGCTCTCAACCCACACCGAAGTCATGTTTTCATTGATATTACAAAACTTTATTGCACGCTTAAGACCGATTTATTTCTATACAAATCAGTAGGATTACATTTTCGGTAATATAGTGGAATCAGCTACAACGCCAGATTCAGCCTGCAACAAACGAATTTTTAGCGTAAATTATAAGGATGGTGAGAGTAGTTTTTACATGTATATGAAATCGTACTCGAGAACATTATACCTCAAGATATCTGGTTAACAGCGTGGTAGTGCTGAAATTAAAACCTTGAACAGGCTCTTTCTTAGTGCGAGATAAGTTCAGTTGCTTTCTAACTTGGGAGGCTAATGACTGCAAGACCCAGAAAGAATATCTCAAGAAAATGACAAGCAGACAACAAAAGCAAAACAATGGACGAATTCTCTTAAAAACAAACCTTGCCCAACTCGACACCCCACTGATCGAAAGAATTGATCCCCCATATGAAACCCTCAACAGCAATTCTGTGCTCATAAATTGCTAACAGCTGGATATGAATTGAGGTAACAGTCAGTGACATGCAAACCGGTAAAAAAATGATATTGGTTCTCCAGACAAAAACTTAAAAAGGGCTAAATGATTTTGTAGTGGTGCTTCATGGTAAATGGGAGGAATGAAGAAGGGAAAACGTTTAATCCTCTGAGGGAAGTTCAGCAACTTTCCAGTTTCCAGCCACTGGCTGATCTTTCTTTAAAATATGGCGACCAAATCGATTGAGCCATTTGTGTGGTTTTTCCCTACTCAACTCCTTTATCCATCATAAACTGAGAATAACCAGAACTTGTTCCTCTCCTTCAGTTAAATGTTTCAGAGGCTAACCCAAATGAACAAAAAACTGACTACCTTATAACATGTGGCTGATTACAAAGTAGTTCTGGACACAACTTTTAGTCCAAAAATCAACCATCACATAGCACATTGATCTAGGCCATCTTTTTTTAGGTTTCACTCACATTTAACAATGCAGAAGTAAAGCATGAAAATTTGACGTTTCTTTTATTTAGGCCTTTGCTTTTTTTAATACCACAAGATTCGCGCCCGATAGAACTGACTGACACAATTGACTCTTTATATCCGTTACATTCTGCCATAACCCACTGGTCTTTGTTTTTCGCCTTAATCAAATTGGTACCTGCTAACGCACCAACGCACTACGGCAAGCAAAAAACAAAATGGAGGATTATTACCAGTAAATAATTACAAGGAGATGTCTACTATAGACAGTTGGAATATTTCACAGTAAAAGTGCATAACAGGATGATGCAACTACTAAACAGCAAAAAAGGAAAATTGTATAGCCAGTAACTAACTACAAGGAGATGCCGAATTTAAAGAATAGGAATATCTCATAGGGAAAGTGCACAACAGCATGCATCTGCTAAATATCAAAAAACAAAATGGAGGAAAAATGAATAGACAGTAAGTAATTATTAGGAGAGCCGAAGTTAAAAGAGTAGGAATATTTCATAGGGAAAGTGCACAACAGGATGCAGCTGCTAAATATTATAAGAAGCTGCCAAATTTAAGGAGTAAATAATATAGCACAAACCTGTCCAATGTTATAAGCACTTAAAGCAGGCAGTAGAAGGCTCAAGGATGGCCGATTACCAGAAAAGGTCTGCATAATTTAAGAATCGTTACCATAGAAATATAACAAGACTTTCAGCAGTGTATTAAGAAGAGAAACCCATTATATCACCTTGTGAGGAATAAGGTGGTTCGGAACTTTCTCACTTAGCAATTGTTCAGGAGTCTGGATAACAGCAAGCTCAAGTATGAGATAAGATTGAATAAGAAAAATAAAGCATACTTCACGAGACCTACCTTCCCATAAGCAAGAGCATCTGGCTGTGCAAAGAAGTTTGACATGAGTTCATCATGGTTGCTCACAACTTCCCCTGCAAAAAAGAAAGGTGAAGGACATCATATGTAGATCTACCTCAAAGCAAAGAGGCAAGTCAGAGCCCTGACAAGTAACAAACATATAAGCCTTACAATAAGCATTGGACATTTGAGATACCTTTCAAGTACACAGGTTGCTGAGTTTTCACGACACCAATAAAATCACAAGGAATAATCCTTCCCTGAATATTACAAAGATACCATTTAAGGCTTCATACTTAAAGATGCATACAAGCATGCATTCATATGAGCATGCATTTACATTATAGGTCTATAAATCAAAACATATTTTATGAACTAACACATATCCAAGGTGTGCTTTAAGTTTGTATGTAATATATCCAGATGATATATGTGTTTGTATACTTCTGGTACATACCAGAATGGACAGTTTATTGCAGGTTAATGAGAAAATGTTCCACTGTGAAACCTTCATATCACGAACATACATATAACGATGCTATTTTTCTTCCATTTCTATTGATTCTCGTGTATGTGCATGTTTGTATACTTGAATGTGTAGTTTTTCCCGTTGTTTTCTTATTCTCCCTTCCTTTTTACTTTTCTTTGACGTTTATGTGTGGCTGGATTAAGGCTTTTACACATGCATACATGTGGGGTCTGTTTGGGAATACTAAATATTACGGCATGTGTTCGTGTGCATGACTGTACCCGAGGGAGGCAGGGAAAAGTATAAAATAATTCTGTAAGATAGGGACTCCATAAATAACTTGCTCCCAAATTTTATCAATATAAGTGTGGATGTATATCTGATGCGTTCCACTGCAACATGAGAGCAAGTCCACTAAAATAGGTTGCCCTCTTCTAGCATTGACAAATGAACAGGTAGTTAAGTAGTTGATCACTTTTCTCTTATGATAAACCACTTGCTATTCATCCTCTAGTACAGTAGAACATTCATCTCTGCTCGTTTACTCATACAATATCTGTGAGATGTGAATTCACAAATTACTGAATGACGTTGTATCTCAAATTTATGTGAGCTATAATAAGTTGTATTCACTTTGATATTTTATCTATTATCACCATCATTATAAGATAATTGAAAGAGCTCACAAAAACATTTTTTATAAGATTGATAGGTAATCAATAATGATATTCAAAATGGCTGCTTTCACAGGTACTTATCAGATGTTTAAAGTTGTCATTCAGAGCTCAATAGTGGCAAAATTCCAGTATGCAATTTCTTTATCTGGCAACATGCTACTCTAAATATTTGGCCAGCCCAAAGGATATAATGGAAAATACCATGATCAAGAACAATCCTCAAAACTAAAGGGACAATATTTTCAACACGGGACCATTGTCCCTTCACAGATCATCAACGAGGCAATCTTATAAAAAGTCCTGAGTGCACATTTGCACATGTTAGCTATCTTCTATACAGAGAATTAACCACCACGGCAGCAAGAGGATCACACCAGGTAAAATAGAATTGTATGGAAGAAATACTTCACACATGAAACACCACTGAAAACTGAAAAATGCCTTAGAAAGAGCCTGGCAAAGGGTTCATCTCAATTATTATGAAGTATAATCCTAGCAGAAATTTCTTTTTCTTGCACGTATTTTAATCAATTCTACTCTTTCCAAGATTCCAGTGCTTTCATACTACAAGAAAGCAACTGGAAGGAGGCCACAGTCTATACCTCTGGAGCCTATCAGGTAGACTGACAAAACAATTAATGACTACATACATTACATAGCACAAATGTGAGGTAATAATTTTGGATATAGAGTACAAACATGTGTAAAAGCCATGTCTCCCAATATTGTAGAAAGTATATAAAGCTGAATTATGTAAATAGTTTAACCGGCGCACAAAATGACAAAAATACGCTTTTCTGCGCAAGCAATTCAACAGGTATTATCAAACAAAAAATAAAAATCTGGGTATGAACTGCAAGGAAAAAGCACTTGGCAAAATGCGTGACAAATAATTTCAACAAAATAATAGAAGCGTGCAGGAGTTGAGAGATTACAACTAAACATGACATGGTAATGCCTGATAATAATTCAAAGATTTGAAATAGAAAGATATGATACTGCACGGGATTATATAAAAGAAAACCCGCTGTCACATGCTCAAGCTAATTCATATCTGTGTAAGACAAACACGATATTTTGAGAGACTGCACTTACTTGATGAATTAGCTGGTAGAAACTATGCTGGCCATTTGTTCCCGGTTCTCCAAAATCTATTTCACCAGCCTCAAAAGGAAGTGGAACGCCATCAATGGATACACCCTTTCCATTACTCTCCATGCTAACCTTCAGTGCAAAGATTATCTCAATGCAAGTGGGGAAAGAACAGAAGAAATAACCCATAATATTTACACGCAGAAAAATAAATCAGAGGCCCCACCACACACGCGCACAAACAAAACAAACAAACAAATAAATAGCACACACCAGCTGGGAGAAAAAATAAATACCTGTTGGATGTGCGGAGCAAACTTCTCAAGAGCCTGGGAGTACGGTAGTATGGCCTACATATACATGGGGGGTATATTTAATAAAAGAAAAATACAGCACTTCTGAAACACAAAGATGACAGAGCAAACAGTGTAAAACAAATATATGCAGAATAACTGCATACTCTTGCAGGATATCCAAAAAAGGAAACATTCCACACGCTCAACAGGCCGAGAAGTACCTGAAAAAATAAGGAAGTCAAGTATCCACAGCATGATTCACTGAGATGTCCAACAAAGTAAATATCATGATACTTACAGGAATGTTTTTCTCAAATGGAGTCGACTTAAAATGATTGTCAATGCTGGCAGCTCCATTTAGAAATCTTTAACAGAAAAGGAAAACACTTCACTTAAAGAATAGAAAGCGAAAACATCTCCATAAAAGAATAAAAACACAAGGCACCATCATGTCATAAATCAACTAAACCATTATCGTTTCTCATGAATTATATGGTTAAACACTTAATCTGAAGATGAGAGACAGATTACCAAATATACTGCTATGTCAAATTAAATTTGCAGGGCAAGTTATGCAGCAAAAAGCATAGCAAATCCCTAAACAGCAGCGAACAAATAAATTTATACATGGGAAGATCATAAAAAATTAAAACTTTTCATTGATCAATGTAAAAGTTGGTTGCCATCAACTCTATTGTTTGAGAGGATTCTTTCTTTTCTTTTCTTTTCTTTTTTTTAATTTTTTTACACCTATTCACCAGAAAGGGCCAAATAGTCTGAGAGCTTTCTAACCAAGCTTTTGCAAGTGAAAATTAAAAACCTATAAATAGTATTCAGCCTAACTCATCTGGAACCAACCCTATACATTTGTGTTCCACAAACCAGTGATGGTTAAGGAACCTATTTGTTCTTGATTAACTCGGTGAATGTTAGTTATACCCAATCTATCCTATGCATATTTTGGCTCCTAGACCATCTGAGATGACAATTAAATAGCTATGTTACCCGGGTACTTCGATTAAGCCGTACCCATACCAGATACGTATCCGACACTAAACCGTACCAAAAGTTCATGGACACTCCTTGGACATATGCACACTTTCTTTCCTTCAGACATGCACTCAATTATATGATATACGTTTTAATTTAAAACACTTGTCATACACTTCTTGGACGCATATCCTACACTTCACTTCCATTTCTTAAAGACTCTTTACTTCAATTTCTTAAGACTCTTTAGACTTGGGACGGGTTCATTTCCACCCATATCCAAGTTCAAAACTATGATTTTAAAGGGTCTTTTGGGTGTCTAGTTAAAAAAACAAGTAGTTTTCACTTTATAATAATCAACATAAAAAAAAGAAACTTACAAGTAAGATAGTAATTTTAATTCTAGTAACACATGAATTGAAAAACAATAATAATCTCATGCAAAATATTAATTTCAATATACGTGTGTAGCTGTGCCCCCGTACCCTACATTTTACAAATTTGCTGTGTCATGTACCCGTCCCCACACCTGTACCAATACCGATACCTGTTTCCATGCAACTTAATTAAATAGCTACCAATATGAGTCTCAATACCAATCACCAATTTCAAAAGGTGCTATGCCTGTAGGACATGGATCATGGAAGTATTAGGATCAAACTATAGCAAGCACTTTAATGATTGCAAAGGCATTTGCATCATTGCTCTCGAACATGGTATTCAGGGGAAAATTTGCCCAAAGATAATATCAGAAAAGGTAGGGGTGACAAGTGGGCCAGATCAAGTCGCTTTTGTAGGGTCACTGTCAGATCAACCACTTTGTTGGGTTACCCCAACCTGAATAACCTATTAACCATGTCAAAAAGAATAAGCATATTATATGCATGTTATACCATCGATAAGAATAAGCATGCTACATACTTGTGAACAACTGAGAAGCCATACTGAAGAGACAAAGGTAACACACCAACAGCACTGCAAACTGCAACAGAATATTCCAGGTCAATAGCAAGTCTTAAGGTAACAGATCCATAGTCAGTAAAAGGAAAGATTATCTCACCACTGTAGCGACCACCAACCCAATCCCAAAATGCGAAAGCATTGGCAGGGTCAATACCAAACTTCTCGACAAGCTGAAAGGCAGAAATGAAAAAAAGATGATATCAAATCTCAATAATAATGATCAAAAGTCGCTGGACAAGCCATTGCTTGGACTTTACTATAGACATTGCACAATCATATTTCCATATGGTAGAAACATGGTAAAAAGGCATTTTTGAATAAATAAAAAACCTCAATTCAATTTCTACACTAAATATGACAGTATATCGGCTATTGTAAAAGAACTGAGCATGAAGCCTGGTCCATGTCTTATCAAATGTAAGCACAAAATCAGAACAAGACAGAAGAATATGTTATTGGAATCAGCAGCATATTAGTAGTTCAAAAACACAGACATCAAAGGTGGTAAGGGGCACACGTCTGATAGTCAAATAGCACGGAGAACGATAATGATATTCATGGTTAAATTCTATGATACAAGAAGAACTAATGTTCGCTTGATATATTAACCTTAAATCAAATTTCTTGTGAAACCTTATTTTAGAATTTTTTTGTTGGTAAACTTTAATTCACAAAAAAACTAATTTAGCATAAAATAATACTTGTTACTCCACTTTGCTACTGCACTGTCTACTAACAACAAGAAGCTTGCAAAAACTGCAAAAACTACATTTAACTGTAAAAGTTGTCTATACAGGCTAAATTACTAGTAAAGACCAAAGTTCCTAAATGCAGGAACATAATCAGTGGAAGGTGTACAACTTCCATCTCATTGAACACCGACGCTTTGACAAACTAGCATAGAAAATTATGTGCAAAATGTTACTCCCCTCAGATAATAGGAGTGAATTTCAAACTAGAGAGTAAAATACAACTTCAGCTGCACTTACAAACAGCAAATAAGATCCTGCTAAGTATCATTCTTGACGATAATTAAACAGTAAAAGAATGTTTTCTCAAAAGAAAAAGCACAACAACAGCAACAGGAATGCCTTAGTTCAATTTTTTTTATTGCCACATCACCCTTTTCTTTTCCAAATCACCAATCTAGTCTGTTAAATCTCGCATATCCTTTTGTACTTCCCTAAATCATGTTCTTTTTGGCCAACCAGTAGCCCAATCTATTAGTTCAACCACCATCCAATAATCACATTTCCCACTGGACCAGACTGCCTTAATCTTGAAACGCATATAACTGCCAAAAATGAACGATTAATCCTGAGTACAAAAATCATCACTCTGTGGTACTCCTTGGCCATAACATGACTATAGCCCTTGTTCCTTATAGTCATTTTACTAAGGTACATTTCATGCATCACAATAAAAAAGTTTTTAACAACTAAAACTTAAGCAGAAAACAGAAAGTTTTAAGATGGACATGGAGAAGTACCGGAAGGTTAGTACTAACAGCAACCATATGCTTTGCAATCGCCTGGGGGCTGCAATTGAAAGATGAAGAGTGCACATAAACAAAAATTAAAAAAGTAAGGCAAACTTTGAGTTAAAAAGGGTTATTTGCATATAAACCCCTTAAATCATGCCTATTTGCAAAAATACCCAGAAAATCTTAGTATTCGCAAAACTACCACTCAAATCATCAAATTTGTGAAAAAGCACCCCTTAAATCAACAAAATCATCAACTTGGTGCTAAAAATTTGATTATTTTGTTGACATTTTTACATTGCAATTGCAAATTAGCTTAGCAAAGTTGATCATTAATTGCTTTGAGAGATAAATTTTTTCCAAAATTGATGATTTAAGGGGTAGTTTAGCAAATATTGAGATTTGGAGGGTATTTCTGCAAATACCCATGATTTAAAGGGTATATCTACAAATAACCCTAAAAATTGCACGAATGGGTATCCTAACCCAAGAGCTGCTGAAATCCACTCCCTCAGTGTTCGAGCATTCAACATAGTTTCAGCTGTAGTAAATGTCTTTGAAACCACCACAACTTCATTATCAACAAGGAAAAAAAGATGTAATGTCAGGAAAAAGAAAAGAGAAGGAAACCAGAAGAAAAAAAAAAGAAAACGAAAAACATCGTGATGAGTTGAACAGAACAATTACCCAATGTAGTTTCAGGGTTCAATCCTCTAATGTTACGAGCGACATCAATTGGATCAACATTTGCAAGGCTGTAGAGTAAAACTTCCATTAAGATATAATGTACGAGATGCCACTTATTTTAGTACTCGGCAAAAGAAATCCAACTTCTGGAGTAAAGTGGCGACATAACAAAGCATAGTATTTCAGAGAGAAAAAAACAAGGGGAAAAAAGAATAGTATTTCAGAGAGAAAAAAACAAGGGGAAAAAAGAAATAAGTATGGAACCCGAGTGCAATAAATCGCAGTTCGCAGGCATTAAACTTGCATATAAAAGAGTGACCAAATTAGTTAGAGAAGTCTATTATTCTGCACCACCAAACCACCAAAGAATAAGCACTTGGAACCAAGCCTCAAAGAGCTCAAAAAAGGAAATGAACCTAAAGCTAAATGATACACAAATCACATGCTCCAAATGATGCTCAACATGGATCATCTGAGCAATGCCACAAAACCAACATCATTAAGCAAACTCAAAAACTGCATCCTAGCTGGGAAAGACACTATGCATGTAGAAATACACAATTCAAGTGGAACAGTATATGGTTTATAATTTGACAGAGATGGTGCTATGCTTGCAGTAAATGCAGTTGTATAAGAGGTGTAAGGAAAGAGGAGGTTAGCACATGTACGAACTGTAACAAACAAGTTTTATTTGAAAAACAAGGAACCATGGCATGAACATAAAGTCCTAAATTGACTTAATTGATAATTCTGTTCAGGTCCACACAGGATGAGAATTAGAGGAAAGGAGTAAAATGTGGGTAAGGGGAGGAGTAGACTGTGGATAAGGCGATGAAAATGAGATTTATGTGCATTTATTCATTTGGAGATTTAGTTTGATAGGAATTAAGAAACACATTAAGCAAAGAATTAACTCGCTTCAAAATTTTAGGTTCGAAAAAATAAAGACATTACTAAAATTCAGAATTGCAAGAATCTGGTACGAACACATTACTAAAATTCAGAATTGCAAGAATCTGGTACGAACATGAACGAGACAAGAACAGCTGCAACTACAGCAACAAACTAAGACATGGAGCAAGAGTAAGAATGTGATCCTTTACATGCCAAACATGAAGTTTAGCCAAAGGAATTTCCTGTCTTCTAATAACATTTTGTTTGACTGCAAACTGATTTGAATAACTTTAGAACAGAACCTCATACCAATGCAAGAAACAACTATGCTAATCATGTTGTGGATGAATCTCATTTTCAAGGAGCAGAACAAGATTTTTTTTCCACCTCCTTATTAACACAAAAATGTAAACTTGGTTGCCTACATCAACTTTCACCTCTGAAGAATGCAAAGACATAAAATTTGGACAACTTAAGGTGCAACAAACACATAAGTAAAAAGCATGTATACTTACAATCTCAGCTGCCGCCCCTTTGCATATTCTGCAGCTTCTGGATCTGTGAAATTTCAAAGCCAGACCATCAATCCCCAATTCCCAGTAAATTTTACTTTCAAAGTTTAAACAGCCTGTAGAAATTATTACAATTTTCCACTGTAAACACAAGGTATACTGGTCTTACCAGTTTGAAGTGCAGTATGCACAAACAAAGGGCCTAAAAAACTGCCACCGATACCAACGGCCACAACATCTTTTAATGCTTTTCCTGTTGCTCCAACCTGACATGATAGCCTGTTAGTACGAAGAATGACATACCATTGAGTGGAAGCATCATATACTGGGACAATTTTCTTACCCAAGAACCACTTCGAACTTTTTCTGAAAAATCATTGATTTTGTCTAAAACATTCCAAACATCTGGTACCACATTCTTCCCATCACTGCATATAGTTGTATCTCTTGCCGCTCGCAAAGCTACATGCAGCACAGACCTATTCTCTGTGCTGTTTATCTGGCAATTGTAGACATGTCCATGCATCATACAACATATAAAAGTCAGGCCCAGAATCCTAAGTTCTTAATACTAGCGATCATCCAGGAAAAGGGGATGAAATACAATCAACAAATTATTAGCTAATTTCTGAATTCATATGAAGCACACACTTCGAACACATGAACTTGTGTGCTAAAAAAAGTGTCATGGCATTATCAGTAACTTCTCTAAATCTAGGCACATATAAACATAGTGCACCCTAAAATGCATTCAACACTCAAACAGCATGTTCTCTGTATGAATTCAGAAATTTTACTTACGCGCTCTCCATTGAACATGCGGTTAATCTTCTCATCAATTCGTGCTGCCTGCAATTATTCATCTAAAGGAAGTAAGAACAGTATCTTAAATTGAAGGATAAATCAAAGAAAGCTCAAGCTCACCTCTGCTAGTTTAAAAAGCTTTTGCATAGTGTCTTTCCGAGCACATTGGCGTGTATAGTCCAAAATCAACCCATCAAACTCCCTACAAAAGCAATTCAGCAGAACGAATAAAAGATGGATAATAGAAATATTTTCAATGAACTAAAAATTTTCAAGATGTCCTACACCATCATCGACTTGCATCGATCAACGTCATTCATCAAATTACGTAAATGAGTCTTCTTGATGTCCTCAACGTGACTCTGCAAGCATTTAAGAACAGTAAGGGGGAAATTGCATATAAGAAGGTACTAATGCAAATTCATGAACTAATTAAGATTAAATTGATACCTTCAAATCCTTCCACGGCTCTGTATCACAAATTAACGCAGTTGAGGCCATTATATCTGCGATAATCAAATAAAAAAGTTAATCTCCTTTGAATAATTTGAGTAAACAATTATTTCAATATGAAATGCAGAAACAGAATTATAAGTTGACTGACATGACGCCAGTAATCATATGCAGA
This sequence comes from Asparagus kiusianus, assembly GCA_022839385.1. Taxonomy (NCBI): domain Eukaryota; kingdom Viridiplantae; phylum Streptophyta; class Magnoliopsida; order Asparagales; family Asparagaceae; genus Asparagus; species Asparagus kiusianus. The sequence continues at coordinate 682,008 of BQKN01065175.1, forward strand.
ATTCCATAAAAAAATCGTCTGCAGAATATTAGGTTTAGAAACCCTAGAATTAAAAAAAATCATCAAACGTAGAAACAAAAGAAATTGATTATTCTACGATCGCCACGAAATATAAACTAATAGTTCATCATACAATTCACAGAAACTAAAAAACAGTTTTTGATGAAGAATTCATGAAAAAGATCGAGCTCCCAAACTTAAAATAACGAAAGGAGTATTAAAAACATGAATCTGCTACCAGAAATCCAGAGCCGAGTGGAGAATTTTTGAGATTTTTGTTGATCGATTCAACGTGAAAAGAGCGAATCATTGAGAAAAAAATCACAATAAAAAAATGAATATGCGAATCTGAGGAGAATTAGAGAGAGAAGAGCTTTACCTTTTGAGGTTTTGGGACTGCGCGAGAGGAATAGGCGAGCGCTGAGGATCGCCTGTTCGCTGATTCTGGCTTTGGTTTTGGCTTGGGCTTCGGCTGGGGATTAAAGTATTATATAGTGTTTGGCTTCAATTTCTGAATGAACGGAGAATAGAGAAGCGAGGGAAATGACCAATTTGCCCTAGTCACATGCTTGACATCTTTTTATCGGATGCCACGACTTCATGCCGACTCTCGAGAAGGGAGGAACATTGAGAAGTCGCGATCCGTTCCCTCTAACTTCTTTGTTTATCACTGTTCATCATTTTTTCCAGGGGGGGGGGGGGGGGAGGTACTATATGCAGTTTACCTCGTCAAATATGAAAAAGTAAATCTAATATAATCTAATACTATTATAAAAATGGGTTGTCATGTTAAAAATTTTCTATCCAAAATGTCTCTAATATATCCATCCATAAGGGGCTGTTTGGTTGTTGTTGGTAAAGTTGTGTATTTATGACACAACTTGGAAAGTTGTTGTCCACCTCATCACAACTTGGAAAGTTGTTGTCCACCTCATCATTTTCACTTTTACACTTTTCTTTGTTTGTTTTTGATTCCATTGGAATCATAAAACACTTGTTTGGTTTGCAAAATAAAACTTTAATTGTTTGTTTGGAAAGTGTAAAAAGTAGTCCCTACTCAAGTGATCATATTGGTTAAAATTACTTTTTCCTGACTTCAATGTCAGCTTTCTCCTAAAATCATGTCTTTTTTTTATAAAATCACTTTACAAGCCACATCAACATATGAAACCACTTTACACTATTTTCACAATTACAAACAAACAATTGAAAGTGATGAAAGCTGACATTGGGACCCACTTTTTTACACTTTCCATCATTTTTACATGGTAAAAACATACAACCAAACGGGCCCTAAATATATAAAATCCTCAAATACACAATTCTTTATAACATCACCATTGACTACAGATTCATCCATTCATTTATACATACATAATGACACGTGCATATACTAGTCTTTCGTAACCTTCAATTAGTTATAGCCAAATAAAACCATCCCCAAATAATATAAATTAGTTATAGCCAAGACCCAAGGTTAGATGCCTTGATAGAGCATCTTACTAATAATTTACCCACCGTGAAGGACAAGTTGATTAGTTGATCGATTTTATTAACTTGCATTAGATGGTTTACATAATCATATTTTCATCATAATGCAATAAATTCGTAGATGAGAAGGATAATGATCTTAAATTATTAATATAATTGTAAGAAAAAATGGTTTTTTTAATCAAAAAAGTTGTGATATCTTTCATATTTCTTGCATTTGTGAGCATTAAATTGAGTTTTTTTTTGTGAATTTTTATATTATTTCAGGTAAATTATTACTTTTTGTGAGCTAATAAAAAATAGAAGTAATTAAATTCTAAATGTAAGGGTTTTTTTCTATGCATACCTCTCAAATTATACATATTTCTAATTCGCCCCTCAAGTAATAATAATAATTTTAAATTTGCTCTCTAAACTATCAATTATGAATAAATTACTCCATATAGTTACTTATATTCCATTTTGCATGTGTTTCAATTCAACAAACTATCAACCAGAGATGACTTCTCATGGAGGTTCGAACTATGTTCTTAATATCTAAAATGTTTTGTTCAATTTGAGAATGTAATTATGAATAATTTTAAACACAAAATAGCAGATTCAGAGACCTCAAGAAAGCATAAACAAAACAATTACTTCAAATGTTACTATACCAATCTCATTCAAGAAGAGCGAACTTCTTATATAAATAAATCCATTAAGAATAGGCGTGAATCAAGTGCCAGTGCCTCGAATAACCATCAAAGTCCCACTAAACGATGAATCAAGTGGTTACTTCATGTTGTGTTATCACAATACCAATTTCAAGGTATATTTGACACACTAGAATTGTATAAAAACTCATGGTCTACATAATTAAATACTTACTGCTTTATTTATTTTATAGGAAACAAATTCTATAATCCTTCATACTCAGAGTTACATCAGATGAAAGTAGTCCTGCACTAAATTTATTGTGGAGCAAAGAAATTTGAACATGAGATGTCGACATTTTGTTACGATAATGGTCAAATCAAACTTAATTCAACACATGTACATCCAACTCTTTACTCATTGTTCACATCCACCAATCCATAAGCAAAAGAATTCCGTAAAAACATTCAAAATATAATAGTTTATTCTCATTCACCTCGTTTGGAGCTACTATTGATAAAAGATTAGTATCATCGACAAATGGCGTTTATACATTTCAAGCACAGGGCAAATTTACCATCATTTACCGGGCTTGATACCAAGCACGGATAAACCCGTCTTTTTCCAATTGTACTTTTTTTATTCCAACAATGAGCTTCACAATAGGATAAGAATATTGCAAAATAACACAATGAATGATGATGTTATGAAAATGGTGATGGAAATTTTGGAAGATAATCCATATGCTACATTCCTTTGTTCATTGAGAGATTTTGAATCATTCAAAGATATTTGTGCTTGTATTGCTACAAATACTGACCTTGATCAACGGGTCTATAATAACACCAACATCCGACCAAGTTGCTGTCATATGGACTGAAGGGAACAATTCAAATATTCCATTTGAAAGGGAGATTGTGATTCATGAACACTTTAGTCAAAGATATTATGTGAAGCACTATTATGGTAGCTATGATCCATTGCAATACTCGCTTCTGTTTCCTAAAGGTGAATCCGGATGGCATCAAAATATCATAAAAATTAATGGCTCAATCTCCAAACAGAATAACACTTCAAGTCAATTGGAATTCTCATCAGCACAAGAACTATTACAACAAGAGCAAATATGTAAAATTCCAATAAATATACTTATTATAGCATTTATGGTCAACAATGTTTCTTCATATATTAAATATTAATAATTTTTTCCTGTATGGTGTCAATATGCCAACACAATCTCATGTTTTTATGCAGAGAGTATTATTGCTACAAGTTATAAATAAGAGAATCAGAACCATATGTGTTGTTGCTTGCTGGAAGATTGTTGCAACAATTTGTGGTTGACATGTATATCAAATTTGAAACAACTAGACTTGATTATTTTCGAAACAAACAATCTGAAATAACAGGTGAAGTTTATCAAGGAATAGTGTATAGTGTTAATGCCGGTGAAACTCGAGGTGATCAAGTTGGGCAGAGGGTACCAGCAACTTTCATTGGAGGACCAAGAGACATGCGGCGTCGGTATATAGATGTAATGGCTTTGGTTTAAAGGTTTGGTAAGCTAGATATTTTTATCACGATGACTTGCAATCCAAATTGGGAAGAAATAAAAGATGAACTTCTAATGGGACAAGTTGCTCAAGATAGGCCTTGATTTGACATCATGTGTATTTCGTTCAAAACTTGAAGACCTAAAAGATCAACTCTTCTAAAAGGAAGTTTTTGGAAGACTTGGAGCGTGTGTATATGTGATTGAATTTTAAAAAAGAGGACTCGCACATGCTCATATATTGGTTATCTTGAAAGAGGATTACAAAATCTTAACTCCTGACCAGTTCGATAAATATATTTTAGCAGAAATACTGAATGTATCTACTCATCCAAAACTTCACGAAATGGTTGTAAAATATATGATGCATGGTCCTTGTGGGAAACACCGCATGCACAGCTCTTGAATGGTTAATAAAAAATGTAGACATCGTTTTCCATGACCTTTTTCCTCTAAGACAATAGTTGGTAAAGATTCATATCCAATATACATGAAGAGGAATAGTGGTAGAAAACTATGTGTGTGTCAAGCAGAGTTGAACAACCAATGGGTTGAACCTTATAATCTGTATCTCCTTACCAGGTACAATCTTCACAGTAATTTTAAAGTTTATTCTATCAAAATATTTCATAACAAAATATATACTATGTGAAAAAACTTTAAATATTATATTGTCATATCTTCTTACCAGGTACAATTGTCATATTAACATTGAGGTTTGCTCCAGTGTAAAAGCGATTAAATATTTATATAAATACATATACAAAGGGCATGACAAAATCTCAATCTACCTTGCACATAGTGAAGAGCAAAATAAGTTTGATGAGATAAAACATTTCAAGATGGACGATGGGTTTTAGCGCAAGAAGTATTTTGGAGAATTTATGAATTTAAGATGAATGAAACTACTCCTCCAGTCATTAGTCTTCAGTTGCAAGATTCTAGATAAACAATCAATTTCTTATTAGCAACGTCGAGATCTTCGTGATGTAATAGATTCAGAAAGATCATCAAAACTATGCTCACTGAATTCTTCACAAGGTGCATAACAACCGAAAATGCAAGGCAATTTCTATACATCAAATTTACTGAACACTGCGTGTGGAATAACTAAGCAAAGATTTGGTCTTATCGGAAGCACAAATTTTTCATTGGTCATATAAATGCTGCAAACCCAAAAGATTTATCTACGTTTATTGTTAAATCATGTGAGGGGTCCTACTTATTGGGAATATCAATCTTTTAACGGTTGATGGTGTTGCATATATTTACAAGGAAGCTGCATAATAAAGAGGATTACTAGAATCTGACGATAGTATTTCTAATTGTTTAATTGAGACCACGACTTTTCAAATGCCTTATGTACTACGAAGATTATTTGCTATAATTTTGGTTTATTGATAACCATCAAATGTAAGAAAACTATAGAACGATAATTTTGAAGCGATGGCAGAAGATTTTAAAGGAGGAGTAGATGAATACATGTTGCGAGCTCATGTTGCATGGACATTAAAGAGCATTAGTCTTTTCCTTGAGAGTATGGGTAAACGTATTACATATTATGATCTACCATTACTAATACATGATGACGCTAACCAATCTCAGACTTTACTAAGAGAAATTTTTGATGAAAAGGAGATAGACATTCCGTTAGAAGATTTTCATGCTCAATCAAAGTTAAATTCGAGGCAAAAACAGGCATTCGATGTCATATTAGATAGAGTCAATAAAAAACAATCTGGAATATTTTTTTAGACGGTCCAGGAGGAATAGGTAAAACTTTTCTTTATCATGCACTACTTACAAATCTAAGATCAAGAAAGATGATAGCATTGGCACTAGCAACTTCGGGAGTGGTTGCTGGAATAATGCTAGGAGGGCGAATCGCACATTCGCGATTCAAAATTCTAATTTCTGCTAATGAAACTACAATGTGCAATATATCAAAGCAGGATGGAATATCAAAGTTGATACGATTGGCATCACTTATTATATGAGATGAAGCACCTATGGCAAAAATATTTGCTATTGAAACAATTGATAGAACATTGAGGGATGTAATGGGTGACAAAAGATTTTTTGGTGGAAAAGTAGTTGTGTTTGGAGGTGATTTTCGTCAAGTCCCACCAGTCATTCTACGTAACACCAGAGCAGAAACAGTCAAATGCAAGTCTTGTGAAATCATATCTCTGGAAAAAATGGAGAAATTATCTCTCACCATTAATATGAGAGTAAAAACTGATCAAGCATTTGGAGAGTTCTTATTGCGCGTGGGGAATGGAGAGAAACCGACAATAGATGAGAATTTGATACTTCTTCTACATGAAATGGTAATAGAATAGACGATGATGAAAACTCTGAAAGAAAATTGATTGATGCTATTTTCCATCATTACAAGCAAATTCATCATCTGCTGAATACATGGCACAACGTGCTATTCTTTCAACACAGAATGAGTATATCGATGGACTGAATGAAAAATTAATTGCATTATTTCCAGGTGAAGCTAAAACAATCTATAGTTTTGATGAAACAGTAGATGACACAAAACAGTTATTATCAAGAAGAGTTCTTGAACATCTTAATGCCAAATGAACTCCCGCCTCACAATTATTATCAAGATGAATGAAACTTTTGAAGGTGTTTGTTTTGTAGTTTTCTAAATTTTTATCGTGTTTTTAGTGTAATGCACATACACGTTAATTAATGATGATATTAGAGAGTAAGTTATTCTTAAGATTATTAGACCATAATTAAGTGTGCACATCACTATTCCTAGGTAGTATAGTTTATATATGTAAAAAAAATTTTAGACAATCTATATAGTGGTTAAAATTTTTTTGACTTTAATGTACTATATTTTATAAATTATATTTAATGTGAACTCAACATATAATTTTGACTGTGGTCATCATAATTTTAATACATTTGATTGATTGACTATAAACATATATAGATCATAGATTATTTTACTTTCTCACATGAGCTAATATTTGGTGCTTAATAATTTAAATTATTACTTCTAAATTTAATATAAAGAGGAACTCTAATAACTTTTATTTATTTACTTACAGCATAATACAATCTCAATTCATATTTTTTGCTGGAGAGTTATTCCATAGTTACACATATCAAATTAGTAACTAAAATAACAATTTTATGCTTAAATTAGGATGCTTGTGGTTGGTCACTCACTGAAGATATATATCATACTTTTTATAGCTATCTGCACTTCCCATGTATAATTTATAAATTAGTTCTTAATTTAACATATTAAATTACATTTTCAAGTTTTTTCTTTGACTTTTAGACCGTGTAATTACTATATCACCATTGTAGCGTAGAAATGACCTCACTCTAAATGGATTCAAGCTAATGTTTGAGTTAAATTAAAGTATATACTATTGCTACTATGTGTATATGTTTTTTTAGAAAATTATGTCAATACTTTTTAAATAGATGAGAATATTCTAACCTCTGATATTATAAAAACTAAATATAGTCAACTGAGTGATTAGCAAAAGAGACTTACATCAGAAAAGTATGAATAATAAAATAAAGAGCAAAGATAATAACATTGCCAACTGTAGGGTCGAAAAATTAATGTTGGGATTGATTTTTAATTCAGCTTCTCTTTGTTTAACGTGGGTTCTTGGTGGCGAAAGGATGCTCCCCCAGATGCTTGAGTCGAGCTTGCCTCCCGTTGACGATCAGACCAAGATCGCAAGAGCTTCTGACGTAGGTTAATCGGTTGGAATCGAGGTTCGAACTCCAGATTGACATGCAGAAACTTTTAGCTCTGATGCTTCTCTAAGTCTAAGGTTGAAAATCTCCAATTAATCGATAATCAACCAACAACTTTGTAGGCTGTCTAAAAATCACAACGGATAGCTGATTAAAACAAGCCCCGATAACAGAAGTCACAATCAAACGACTTCCACGATCACCGCAAACACGACCTCATTTCTGAGATGATTGATCTTGATGGCTGCGACAACAGCATGACTAACAGAAATGCTGATGAGCAGTATAATGATTTTAGAAATAAAATATTGGACTTAGTTGGTGAGTTGCTTGGTAGAGAGCTGTGGGCAAATATTCATCTAAAAACACTATGGATGTTGATTCCCGTCTAAGCTCCTACAACGAAAGCTACAATCAAATAGCTTTCGGGTCGATAAACGAAGAAACTGCAAATGGAGGACTTTTCACATAGATCGAGAAGAGTTACAATTCGACGACACTTCCGACAACTGATGAAAACTCTATTCAGTAGTCTTCACAATCTACAATGAAAGTTACAATCTGACGACTTTCACACTCTACAACAGCTAAAGCGAGGATTACAGAACAACGGTCTTTACAACACCTTACAGAAGAAGTTACAAATCAACTAGCTCCTTCTAAAACGCGGAAGTCATCTCTGCGTTACAATTATGGAATTGCAGGCGACCCCCGCGTTTCCAAGTCACAAATCAACGTGAGCGACCCTCGCGTTCGTAGGGGTTCAGCCCATACCGACCCCCGCGTTTTCAAGCAAGGAACAAATCAAAACGCGAGCGACCCTCGCGTTCATCAATGTTCAGCTAA
>BQKN01065176.1:1775-77577 GCA_022839385.1 Asparagus kiusianus
CTAATTCTAAAATTGACGAGTTAAGATTTTACCCTGTGTGAGCTCCAGGACTACCAAGACCTTCATTACCAAACACAAGCTGACGAGCACGGTTCAGTGTCTCAGTCTCCCTCTCTAATAAAAGTATATAAAAAAAAGGAAAAAAAAAGAAAAAACTTAGCATACCATGAATAATGAATTATAAACTCCTTAAGATATTTATTAAGAAAAAACAAAGAACTGAATTATGTTCATAAGCTAATTACCTTGTCGGTGTCGGTTCATATGACCACCAAGAGCCTGAGACTTGCAGAACTTCAAAGCACAGAATCGGCACTCATAGACTTTACCATCATCCTTCCCTCCATTCCTTTTCTTCTTGAATCCTGAAAATTATGGTAATTAATATTTTGATTATTAAATACTAATCAAACAAGGGAAAGAAATAATACACTACTAAAATTCTTACTGATTGTGTCAGTTGAGGCTGCTGTTGTCGTTGAGCTCTCTTCAATAGGAAGCTTGCCATGGTCTTCAGGTAAATTGTTGAGATCCAAAGGGTTGCCTTCTGGTCTCCTACATAAGAACAAAAAAAATCAAAAATAAAAAAATCAAAAAACAAAACCCAAAAAAGTATGATTAGGTTTGATTAGTAAAGAAAAGATGAGAGAGAAGGGTTTTCTTTCGCTTTTACATGATGAGAGTGGAGTTAAGGGAACTGGAGATAGAGAGGGAAACAAATGAAACCTCAGATGAGGATTAGAAATGTGGTAGTGAGATTTTGAGAGGCGAAAGACTGCAGTTATAGAGAGAGGCTTTTATGGGGTGGGGGGCTTGAAAGTTCTCTATCAGTTCCCTCTGCTGGCTGTAGCCGTCGTTTTCTCTCTCCTCTCCTTACCTTCTCTCTCACTCACTCACTCTCTCTCTCTCACACAGTCTCTCTCTCGTTCCTTACATCTTTCTCTCTCTAGCGCATCGGTTTCCGTGACTGAGAGAAGACAAGGGGCTTTCTGTGAGTACTAGGGTTTTTTTTTTCAACACGTCTCTTTCTTTGATTATATAACATTATTATGAACACCCTTGTAAAACACTAGTTTGCATGCAAGTCATTAAGCATTATTTTCTCTTTTTTGTTTTCTCCATCTCTTTTTCTTAATTTGATTAAGATCAGAATGAAAATAGAATACACAACATTAATTCAGGGTGAAAGTTAGCCCTGTTTATATTAAAATTGAATTATAGAAACACTCAAGAACTGGAAAATAATGATCCTTAAAGTCTCTTTGCTTTATTTCATAACTTCAAATTGTGATGAAAATTGAGGATTACAATTCTTTACTAATTTAACATGTCTCTGTAGGATCGAAAAATGAGGTTACACAATGATATATATTTTTGAATATATATACGTGATTATAAGACTTCGGATCTGGATTGCTCTAATATCATGTTAAAATTTATTCATTGTTAGACTTCTAAAATTTATATAAGGCTTGAGAATTGTAATTTTATGCTCTAAAAAGGATGAATATATATACATAGTCTACTACTGAATGCACAAACATTGGATAAATGATTGGATCCAAATTCTTATAAATAATGTTCCTTATAGTTTATAAGAAACCACCCTCCACAGCCTAGCTAGGAATTCATTTTTTGTTGCTTACATCTATTGAGAAAGAATTCGATACCAGCTGCCTAGAAAAATGTCACTTGGCTACTTACAAGTTTTCCTTCTAGATCATTACTATAGTGACGTAAGTAATATACAAATATTTCATTAAAGCTAAATTAGATAACCAGTATTACAACTCGAGTCATGCTATGTTGAATATATTTTTTGTTAAATTTATGGGCATTTTTTAATTGCGTGATGAAGGTAAACTGCAGTCTACAACACCTTCAGAGGCCAAGTTCTGGCTTTTTTTTAAGAACTAATGAATGAGAGACTAAAGAGCGGTTGGGCAGTTACAGCGTAAGATAGCAGGCGATCTTCCCCTGCTATCCTGCGCATCTGCTTGGATCTCGATGGGAAAAAAGAAGAAATTCAGCGGGAAAAAAATTCTCAGTTCTGGAATCGGAGCTTCAATCTCATCTCTGATTGATCCAGAAGGAAATTCAGATGATTTTTCTGAAGATAGTGGTGATGGTGATGGATCTCTCATGGGATCGATGGGTCCTAAGGGAGCGAGGATGACAAAATCAATGGCGGAAATTTTGGAATCTTCTTGTTCTTTAACAACCACAAATCTTGATCGAAGGTCATATTTGAAGAAGGGATCTCAAGATCTTGTGATCAGTAAATCCTTAATGGCGGGAAATCAAAATTGTCATCTATCTTCAGTGGAGAGACTTCAGGGAGCTCAAGATCATGTTCAAAATCATCAGCTATCTCCAATGGAGGTACTTCCCTGTAAGTCCCCTCTTTCCTGTAATAGTGGTAAGAATTCTGCTAGAGTTTCCTGGGCAGAGGAGACTGAATCTGAGCTATCAAGATCCGTTTCAAATCATGTCCCTGAGATTTTGAATTTGAGTCCTAAGATTGTTGGTAATCCTGTTGTTTTGAATTCAGACACTAAGAATGATGATTCTTTAATCTCAAATAAGGAAAATTTAATTAGTATGGATAAACCTCATGATCCTCTTTTAGAGAATTCCAAAATTCCTACTAAGAGCTGGAGTAGCCTTTTTTCTGACAACAGAAAACCTGGTAAGGGAATGGTTCTGGACTTCTTGCCATCAGATGTGAATGACTCAGTTGTTTTCAATGATGAAGAGTGGAATGATGGTGCCTCAATGTGGTCTTCCTCTGCTATTGGACAGGTACTTGGCTTAAATGCTAGTTTTAAAGCTATGGAAAGTTATGTGCTCAAGGTTTGGCCTCATTCTCCTGAAATCTGTCTACTTAAGGCAGGTCTTTTTTTGTTCAAATTCAAAGGAAAGGAAGAAATGAATGAGGTTCTTAGTAAGGGACCTTGATTTTTTGGATCTAGACCTATGCTTCTAAAACCATGGTCTATTAATGAGGAAACAAATAAAACAGATGAGTGTGTATATCCATTATGGATTCAGTTTCTTGCTTTGAGGCTAAATTTATGGAATTCTAAAAGCATAAGTAAAATTGCCAGTAAAATTGGGAGACCTATTGCTACTGATATGTTGACAGCAAACAAACAAAGGCTGACTTATGCGAGGGTTCTAGTAGAGATTAAAATGCCATCCCCTTTACCTGATCATGTCACCATCCAAGGGCCTAATGGTAAAATTTTTAAGCAGAAGGTGGTTTATGAATTTAAACCAAGGTGGTGTGATGTTTGCAAAGTTGTGGGTCATGATACAAACTTTTGCAATAAAAGAGCTAAAGTCCAGAAATGGATTCCCAAGAAGAAACAAGAGACTGAAAATAATAGCAAAATTTGTGCCATATCAGGTGAAGGGAGAGATAGAGGAAAATCTGTTGCCTCAGAGTCAGTTCAAGTGATACATGATTTGGGGGAATCCTCAAATAAAGAGGCAAGGGCACACTCTATGAAATCTGCTCCATAGCCTGTACATGATATACTGTATAAGGGGGATCAAAATGAAACCCCACATCAGTTAAATACAAGGCTAGTACTTAGTCAGGGTAAGGAAGCTGGAGGTGTTGTGCATGTTGTGCACAGGCAACTTCCTGTGCCTGGAAGTTCTCATGATTTCAATCCCTGGATTCCAGCTCAAGGTAATAAAACCAAGTTGTCTGGCAACTCCACAAGTGTTTTTTCTCAGGATGGTGAAAATCCTGCTACCAATACCAGATTGGCTAATAAGAATTCAGGTATTTCTTTCCTATCTCTGATGGATTTAGATGATGACCCCTCTTCTATTGATAGAGGGAAATTGCATTTCAAATGAACTTATCCTTTTGGAATGTGAGAGGGTTAAATAAACCCTCTAAACAATTGATGGTTAAGCAACACCTTCAGTTTTATCATTTACCTTTCATCTCTCTCCTGGAAACAAAGATTAAGGAATCTAATATCAAAGATGCTGCAAAAAGAATTGCTAAAGAATGAGATTGGCTTTCAAATGTGAATAATTCAGAGAAGGCTAGGATTTTCATTCTATGGGATCCCAATATCCTAAGTATTCAACAGATGAGCCTCTCTAGCCAGCAGATTACCTGCAAGGTTAACTCTATTGATGGTAGACTTTCATGCATCATGTCATCAGTATATGGTTACAACAATATCCAAGATAGGAAAAGCTTATGGGAAGAATTATCTCTTATTCATAGATCTATAAGGAACCTGCCTTGGATTATAAGTGGAGATTTTAATGCTATGGTTGACAGTGGTGAGAAGCTTGGTGGCTTAACATTAACTGATGCTGATATGATAGATTTCAGGTCTTTTATTGATGGTTGCCAGCTCACTCACTTGAAAACAATAGGGTGTTTTTTTTACATGGAACAACAAACAAGACAAGGATTCTAGAGTCTGGGGTCGGCTGGACAGAACTCTAGTTAATGACAATTGGATTCAACATCTTAATTCTAGTCATGTGGAATATATGGTGCCCAGATTATCTGATCACTCCCCAGCTATTGTCTCAGTTTATGAAGACCCCTCTTATGGTAAGAAGCCTTTCAGGTTTTTTAATATGTGGACAAAGCATGTTGACTTCTCTACCACTGTATCTAGTATCTGGCAAACTCATATCAATGGATTTCATATGTACTCTGTCTACTCTAAACTTAAAATGCTAAAAGGAGCTCTGAAGTCACTGAACAGAAGACATTTTGGTAATATTAGTGAACAAGTCATTAGAGCAAAGACAGAAATGGAGGAAATTCAAAGGAAGATTCAAGATGATCCCCTCAATTCTGTGCTAGTCAGTCAGGAAAGAAAATCAGTTGCATTATATACAAAGCTTTTAGATCATGAAATCTCTTTCTATCAACAGAAAGCAAGAACTGCCTGGAACATTCAAGGTGATAGAAATTCTAAGCTCTTTCATTCTGCCATCAAAATCAACAGACATAACAATAGAATACTAGTACTATATAATAGTCAGGGAGATAGAATTACTGATGGTGAAGAGATAATTAAAGAGTTCATCTCTTACTATAAAAACTTGATGGGGACTGCTATTCATACTGAAAACCTGAGAGTCATGTTATTCAAAATGGAACATGTCTGAGTCCTTTCCAAGTCAGTGATCTATCTAAACCAGTCACTAGTGAAGAAATAAGAAGTGCAATCTTCTCAATGTCAGATAACAAGGCCCCAGGGCCTGATGGATTTGGTGCATCATTTTATAAATCTGCTTGGTCCATCATTGGGGATGATGTTATTCTAGCTGTGGGTGAATTTTTTAGAACAGGAAAGTTATTGGGAGCTATAAATTCCACTTCAATTACACTCATTCCAAAGGTACAATGTCCCAAAACTCCAGCAGATTTCAGACCTATATCCTGTTGCAATTGCCTCTATAAAATTATTTCAAAAATTCTGGCAACCAGAATTCAGGCTGTTATTAGGAGTTTAGTCAATGAAGCTCAAAGTGCTTTTGTGAAAGGTAGACAAATATCAAATAATATCTTACTTGCACATGAGCTTGTGAAAAATTATGGAAGGAAACACCTATCACCAAGGGTGATGATCAACATAGATATAAGGAAGGCCTTTGATTCTATTAGCTGGGATTTCCTGCAGGACATAATGAAAGGTCTGGGCTTCCCTCTGGTCATGTTAAATGGATTATAAGTTGTATCTCTTCACCTAACTATTCTGTCTCCCTGAATGGTAGTCTGCATGGATTCTTTAAAGGAGGAAGAGGTTTAAGGCAAGGGGATCCTCTCTCCCCCTACCTCTTCATTCTTGGTATGGAATATTTGACAAGAAGCTTGAATCAGCTGAAGAATGACAAAAACTTCAAATTTCATCCCAAGTGTAAAAAATTAAATATTACACACCTTGTGTTTGCAGATGACCTCCTTCTTTTCTGCAGAGGTGACTCTTATTCATTGAATAAACTCTATCAATGTGTTAAATCTTTTGGTGATTGCTCTGGACTAGAGGCTAATCCTACAAAATGTTCTATTTTTTATGGCAGGGTTTCTGAAGATATTAAACAGATGATTAACAACTCCCTGGGCTTCTGTGAAGGTAAACTGCCAATCAGGTACCTGGGGCTCCCTCTCATTTGCAAAAGAATGTCTTTCATTGATTGCAATCCTTTACTTCTGAAAATTTCCAATCAATTCCAGAGCTGTATGAAAAATAGAAATCTGTCATATGCTGGTAGAATTCAGATTATCAAGAGTGTTATCTTAGGAGTGCAAATTTTCTGGACATCTAGTTACATCCTCCCCGTTAAAATGCTTCAAAAAATTGATGAGTTATGTAGGAGCTTTCTATGGGGAAAATCAGATCAAACTTTCAAATCAGCTCTTGTATCATGGAGTAAAGTCTGTGTGCATAAGAAAAATGGAGGATTGGGAATCTTCTCAGCTAGGCTTTGGAACACTGCTGCAGCTCTCAAAATTCTTTGGAGTATCCACATGAATAAGGAGCAATTATGGATTAAATGGTCTCATGAGAACTACATTAAAAACAGCAACATATGGCATATAAATCCTAAGAAGGGGGACTCATGGATGTGGAAGCAGCTGTTGAAAATCAGAGATAAATGCATTGAGTTGTGTGGAGGGATTGAAATTCTCAAGCAGCTTATCAATTCTTGCTGTGTTAATTCTAAAGTCCAGATTTCTAGTCTCTATTCCAGTTTATCACCTGATACAACATGTGTGGCATGGCATAATACTGTCTGGGAAAACTTGAGCATTCCTAAACACTCTGTTATCTTGTGGCTGGCAGTCAATGATAAGCTCCAAACTCAAGACAGACTTCTAAAACATGGGATTATACAAGCTTCTGTCTGTAAACTTTGTGATGGTCCATCAGAGAGCAGGAATCACCTCTTTTTTGAGTGCAAACTATCAAATTATGTATGGAATGGTATTATGGAGTGGCTCAAATTCAAATGGAGATCTTGCAATTGGACTGCTCTACTAAACTGGTACAGTTCCAGACTAAGGGGCAATGGAATCAAACAAAAAATGAAAAGGATGGCATTAGCAGCTGCAGTATATAATATTTGGAGAGAGAGGAATAACAGGATTTTCACATTGAAGAATAGATCCCCTGATGTTGTTCTCAAGAATATTAAGATGGACATCCTTATTGCTTTGTTGAATAACTCCCCGTCGGATGAAGACAGAGAATGGATTCTCTCCTTGCGCTGATTTACAGAGGCTAAGGAGGTGCACAAACAGTAACATAATTGTGCAGGTTTTATGTTTTCGGTGGTAATAAGGGGTTGATGTGCTTCTTTCTACTCCTTGAGGAGTTATTTGTTTAGCTGAGCTCTGTTTCTATGCTCAGTATCTTTGTTGTACATAATTCTTCATTTTGGTGATGGAATAACATTTTTCACTTACCAAAAAAAAAAGTCTACAACACCTTCATGATTAAAAAAAACTAAGCCATAAAAATTGTTGAATTAATCTTGCTTTCACACATTCAATATTCTATTATCTACTAATGTACTTACAGCTTAGATACTTGTCTCCTCAGTAATTGGACCGCCAAGGATGAGATAAATCTTAGGATCTCTTACGTTAAAAATGGATTTTCCAAAAATATTTGGTATTGTTGTGTTAGTTCAGGTTTCGATCTATGAAAAGGGTGTTCAACCTGTCGACACATGTTGGAAGATAAACTATAATCTTCAATCGTCACGTTAACTTTGGAGTTTTGATATAATGGTTAAAGGGTACTTTCACATTTTTATTAGCCAAATTTGGGTTAGAGTTTTAGATTATGTATCTAGCCTGATCGCAAGGCCCTGGTTATGTGAGCACGAGACACCTCAGGGTGTCTTGGGCGCAACCGGAGCGGTCAGGTTGTTTTCGTTTTGGACCATGTTTCTTTGATATAAATAGGAACTTCGTTCCTAGGATTTTTTGCAGAGTAGAGGGGCTATCATCAATGAAAAAGAGAGAGTTTTTCAGATCTGAAAAAGGTGAGATCTTG
The DNA here is from genome assembly GCA_022839385.1 of Asparagus kiusianus. Taxonomy (NCBI): domain Eukaryota; kingdom Viridiplantae; phylum Streptophyta; class Magnoliopsida; order Asparagales; family Asparagaceae; genus Asparagus; species Asparagus kiusianus. The sequence goes on from BQKN01065176.1 coordinate 9,830, forward strand.
AGGAGAGAAAAGAGAGAGTGCTTGGAGAGATTGTACAAGAAAGAGGTCATCTTCTCTTGGGTAAAATCAAAGCCTCATTTTTAGGACGAGCTTGTGGGTTTTGCAAGTCATCGATGTTCTCCATCATAGTGGAATCTCCCTTCTCCCCTCCTTTCCCGTTGACGTAGGCAAGTTTGTCAAACCACGTAAATCTCATGTCTTCTTTATTGTTCTCTGTGTATTGGCTATTGTTTGTGTTAATTAGTTTCCTCGATATTCAGACCTTGACTTGATATCGGGAAGAGTGTATATCTCACCTCGCTGAGATATTCACTTCTGTTCTTGTTTCATATCGAAACTGGAACATCGAAGTTGGCTTGAGTTTTGTGAAAACAAAAGCTAGGGCTTTCTCTCGATGTGATTTGCTTCCGTAGCGAGTGGGCGTGTTGGCCCCTAACAATTGGTATAAGAGCCCTTGTTCAGATTGGGGGTGGTAGAGCTTCCGATTTGAGGTGGTGCTTGGTTATTATGTGGTGTACACAAGGTGTTTGTTGAAATTCCTAAGAGAAGCGGATTTACTAAAACAAGCGGAGAATAGCGTCTACTAGTAAACCAGATAAAGTTGGGAAGTATGATATTGAAAAGTTCAATGGGAAGAATAATTTTTCTTATTGGAGGATGTAGGTAAAAAATTCGTTGATTTCGTAGAAATTGCACAAGGCTTTGGCAGGAAGAGAAAAGAAGCACAAAGATATATCTGATGAGGATTAAGAAGAGTTAGATCTCGAAGCATGAGCGTCGATTATCCTATGCTTTGAGAGGGATGTAACTTTCTTGGTGGATGAAGGGGCAACAGGGACGGGTGTGTGGTCAAAGTTAGAGAGTACCTTCATGATGAAGAGCCTAACAAATCAGATCTACTTAAAATCTAAATTGTATACTTGTAAAATGGAGGAATAGTCATTATTCCGGGAGTACATCAACAAGTTCGATAGGATCATATCGGATTTGAAGGACATTGATGTGAAAGTAGAAGACGAGGATCAAACACTTCTGCTACTTTTTTCTTTACCAAAGTCTTATGAGAACCTGTTACAAACGTTGATACTCGTAGGTGATAATTTGAAGATGGATGAGACTAGAACATCGTAGCGGATGATCTTTGAAAAATGACAACTAGTGACATGGCTACTAGTGGTAACAAGAGCAAGCACAGGGATTTTTTGTAAGAGGAAGGAGCAATGAGCAAGGAAAAGACAAGGGAGAAATGTCTATATCGATATCAAGACCTCTTGTAGGAAGACTATTTTTTAAATGCGGTGAGCTTGGGTATTTCAAGGTCGACTATCCTAATAAGAGAGTAAGTGAGAATAAGAACAATAAGAAAAATGAGAGAAGAGAAGGCAAGAGGCGAGCTATGTCTCAGAGGAAGGGAGTAAAAAAATGTTATTTCGTTACGTACGGTGAAGATATCTTCAGTAAGTAGATTCTTGATTCGGGTTGCTCTTACCATATGTGTCCAAATAGAAAGTGGTTTACTGCCTATAGGAGCATTGATGGTGGAACCGTATTGATAGAGAATAATCATGCTTGTAAAATGGTGGGGCTTGGTGATATCAAAATCACGATGCATCATGGAGTGGTCAGAACCTTGACGGATGTGAGGCATGTCCCGGACTTACGGAAGAATATTTGGGGGTTGGTTTATTTGTGGTCCACTAGATTACGAGTAATAAATTTTATGAGTTGTAATGTTCAATAGAATACCTCTGTCAACCACAAAATCTATAAATTCCTGTCATGTTAATATCACACATCTGGCAATTAACTTATCGACTCTTTTCAATAGAACAATAAGTCCTCAAAGTTGCTCCGATCATAACACATTTCTGTCATGTTAATATCACACATCTGACAATCTACTTATCAATAGAGCGGTAAGTCCTCAAAGTTGCTCCAATCGCAACACATTCTTGTTATGTTAATATTACACCTCTGACAATCTACTTATCAATCCTTGCCAATAGGATGATAAGTCATCAAAATTGCTCGGATCGCAACAAATTCTTATCACGTAAATATCACACCTCTGACAATTAACTTATCGACTCTCTTCAATAGAGCTATAAGTCCTCAAAGTTACTCCGATCGCAACACATTCTTGTTACGTTAATGTCACACCTCTGACAATCAACTTATCGAAACTCTTCAATAGAGAGATAAGTTCTCAAAGTTACTCCGATCGCAACACATTTCTGTCATATTAATATTACACCTCTGATAATCTACTTGTTAATCCTTGTCAATAGGATGATAAGTCCTTAAAGTTGCTCCGATCGTAATAAATTTCTATAATGTTAATATCACACAGTTGACAATCAACTTATCGACTCTCTTCAATAGAACGATAGGTTCACAATCTTATCACGTTAACAGAACACCTCTAACAACCAAATCAATATATCGATTCTCTTCAATAGAGCGATAGGCCCATAAAATACTGTTAGGTTAACATCAAAACTCTAACAGTTAAACCCCCTAATGAACTTGTTAATCCTTTTTTAACAAGAATAGCAAGTTTTTATTATAAAATCCCAAGCGGATTAAAGATTTTCTAGAATTATCCTAGTAATAAAAAAATTCTAAATTTTACTCTAAGTAAAAATTCATGCCAAGTTAATACTACACCTCTAACACTTCCAACTTTCTTTTAGTGTTTTAAGTAAAAACATAACACAGAAAGAAACAGTGGTAAAGCCTACATATTTAATATCATAGCAGATTGTTAGTAATAACACCAGACTCCATGTCTTACACGCATATGAGATTTTATCTTGATCCCTAATTAGAGATAAGTCTGCATCTAACACATGTTGTTGGGTAGCCTATTCCCGTAATAATGGAGAAGTCTATGTATTAAACATCATAGTACTAAAAATCTATGTCTTACACGCATGTGGGATTTTATTTTGACCCCTAATTAGAGATAAGTCTGCATCTAACACATGCTATCGGGTAGTTTATTCTCGCAATAATGACGAAGTCTACATAGTCAATATTGTAGCATCAAAAATCAATGCCTTTCATGCATAAGGGACTTTATCTTGATTTCTAATTAGAGATAAGCCTACGCCTAACATGCGTTGTCGGGTAGTCCATTCCCGTGAAATTAACAAAGTCTATGTATTTGGCATCATAGTACTAAATCTAAGAGAGTTCATTCTTTTTGCACAATGTTATATGTGGAATAGACTTAGACAATCAACATACTAGCCCAACTTAAACGGTAGTCGGTAAAGGCTTATCAAATCCGTTGATGGCCGAGAGTTTACCAAAAATCCTATAAATATTTACGGGCCTATTAACTGAATGGATGTGAGCCATGACGTGACATTTGAGAGCTTTTGCTCATGAGTAGCTTGTACCGTCGCTATAATTTCTCTTTGAAGTCCATCCTCACACAGGTCCTGTGTGGCAAATCCCTTTAATCAAGATGCCTTCGAAACGGATACAGAGAACAACTCCTTTATGACAAGGAATCAACAGCTCCAAGATTAGATTTAAAATCCAAAGTATTTTTAAAATTCGTCCCAGACAACCGTGAATTTTTGAAAACTTTAGAGGGGGTTCTGTAGGTTATCTAAAAATTACTATAGATAGTTGATCCCTATCAAACACCAATGATAAAAATTATAATCTGATAGCTTCCAGAAGACTACAATTTGAAAACTTTTACGTAGATCGATGAAAGCTCTAATTCAATAGCATTCACAACCAACATCAGGAGTTACAATCTGACGACTCTTTTATTTTTAAAGAGCCAAGACAAAGGTTACAAAATGACGATCTTTGCAATGCTCTAACAAAAGAGACTACAAATTCATGGTCTCTTCAAATCAAAACACAGATATCTCTCAACCGTAAGGAATTTAGAGAAATTGATAGGAGCAAACTGAACCCTTTGGGTCAATTTGGTCAGCTCTGTCTCGTCGAGATAGTCGATTTTCATATATAATTCGTCCAATTCTGACTTACAGTTTGAAAGTTATGTCCTGTTCTTCGCAGCAAGTTATGTTCTGAAGTCCGTCAACAAGGCTGAACTTCGCCTGAACATTAGACTTAGCCTGAGGCTCGCCAAGCTCGCCTGAGGCTCGCCAAGCTCGCCTGAGGCTCGCCTCTGCATTCTAGAGTCAAAATAGAGAGTTCATCTCTGCGCCCCAACAACAAAACGCAGAGTTCATGGCTGGATTCTAGACTCAAAACGCAGAGTTCGTGCCTGCGTTCCGGACTCAAAACACAGAGTTCGTGGCTACGTTCCAGACTCAAAACTCAGAGTTCATGGCTATGTTCCAGACTCAAAATGCAGAGTTCATTTTTGCGTCCCAACAACAAAACGCAGAGTTCGTGACTGCGTTCCAGACTCAAAACGCAGAGTTTGTGGCTGCGTCCCAGACTCAAAACACAGAGTTCATCTTTACATCACAGCAACAAAACGTAGAGTTCGTGGCTGTGTTTTTAGGCTCAAATGCAGAGTCCAACTCTGCGTCCCAGGTCCAGAACGCAGAATTCATGCCCAGAACGCAATTCTTGCGTTTTACTCGCTCAAAAGACGAGCTGAACGGTTTTAAAACCATTTTCTATGATTTGAAGGGATCACTCCCTAACTTAGGAGCGAATTAAGGGGACGGTTACACCCCTTAATCGTCTATAAATGGCAGAAAACTCAACTGAATTCAGGATCTCCAATTGATCCTCTTTTCGGCAGCTAAAAAAAGGGAGATCTTCAAATTAGGGGGCACTTTTCGGATCTGGGAGCACTTTCGAATCTGGGAGAGATCGACATTCACCCTTAGAGATCTGGGATCATTCTTCGGCAACAGAGATTTTTGGAGCTTTCTTCCTTGGCTTGAAAACTGATTTCGGTTAGATCTTAATTAACTCTTTCATAGAGTTTTAAACTCACACTGAGTTCCTAAACTCGTTAAGAGTTATTTTTAAACTTGCCACGCAAATTCTCCTCAACCTCAAGTCAATAGGATTCAACCGTGTTCCACGAGTTTAAGCGTTCGGATCGTCAACGGAAAGCAAACTCGACACGAACATCACGGGAGGCATTTCATCGACACCAAGAAGAACATATGTTAAATAAAAGGAAGGGTCTCCATCGACCCCTTCTCTCTTTTGTAAATTGGAAAACCGATCGAGAAGATTATAATTTCTTTTTCTAAGTTTGTTAGAGAGAGATTGTATTAAGAGAATTATAATTAATTCTTTTTCTAAGACTGTTAGATAGAATAATATAAATTCATTTTCTCAATTTCTTTTTTTTAAATTTCCCCACCAAACAGGTAGTCCCATTGCCCATAGGGAGGAAAGTTATTGGTTGTAAGTGGGTGTACAAGAGAAAGGAGGATCCTTCCGAGCTCGACGGTATAAGGTACAATGCTAGACTAGTGGCTAAGGGGTTTGCATAAAGAGAGGGTGTGGATTATAATGAGATTTTTTTTTCGATGGTGAAAGACACTTCTATTCGGGTGCTATTGAGTATTGTTGCTCATTGTAATCTTGAGCTGGAACAACTCAATGTCAAAACGGTCTTCTTGCACGGAGACTTTGAGGAGAAAATTTATATGCATCAGCCTGAGGGTTATAAGGTTGAGGATAATGAGCATCATGTATGTCGCTTGAGAAAATTACTCTATGGATTGAAACAATCTCCTCGGCAGTAGTACAAGCGATTTGACTCCTTCATGCTAAAGCATGGGTTTTCTAGAAGTGATTATGACTGTTGTGTTTATATTTGAAAGCTTCATAGAGATGATTATATCTATCTTCTTTTGTATGTGGATGACATGATTATTGCTTCTCGAAGCAAGGTGGGGATAGATAGGTTGAAATCTTAACTTGGTAAAGAGTTTGAGATGAATGACATAGGCGCTGCTAAGAAAATACTGGGTATAGAGATTAGAAGAGAGTGGGTGAATCAGTAATTGTTCTTGAGTCAGAAGGGCTACATTGAGAAGGTTATCGTAAGGTTTGGGATGCAAAGTGCTAAGTAAGTGGTGACTCCATTAGCTCCATATTTTAGGCTCTCAGATAAACAATCTTCCATTACAGCAAAAGAGAAGGCACACCTGGAACGCGTACCTTATGCTAGCATACTTGGCAGTTTAATATATGTAATGATGAGTACACGTCTAGATATTTCACAGGCAGTCAGTGTTATGTAGGCAATAAAAATTATCTTTAATCCTTATCATAGAATTTCAGAACAAAACTACTAAAACCTCACCCAAAATAACAAAAAAGGGGAAAATGCTGATATCTCTCAAATCGGAAGGAATTTTTGGTGAAACGAACGAAGGCAAACCGAACCCTTTGGGCTGGTTTGGTCGGCTCCGTCTCGTCGAGATAGGTAATTTTCATATATAATTCGTCAAATTCTGAATTATGGTTTGAAAGTTATGACCTGTTCTTCGTGGCATGTTCTGGAGCTCGCCTGTATAAGAAAAGCTCGCCTGCACAACCTCACTTGCAGAGCTCGCCTAAAAGCTTGAAGCTCGCCTGCATGATCCAGACTCGCCCAAAAGCAAGCTCGCCTGCACAACCTCTCCTACAGAGCTCGCCTGAAAGCTTGAAGATCGCCTGAAGGCTAAGCTCACCTGATTTAGGCCAAGTTCTCCTGAAGACCCTTGGTTCGCCTGCAAAGTCTCCAGCTAGCCTGCAGGGTCACCAGCCTGCCTACAGGTCGCTAGCTCACCTGCAAGGTCTCCAGCCCACTTGCAAGATCGCCAGCCTGCCTATAGGATCGCCAGCTAGCCCGCATGGGTCGCCAGCTCGCCTAGCCTGTCAGCCGCCCACTTGAGGCATGGGTGCGGTCACTTCCCTTGATTTAAGGGATTGACCATACCTAGTAAGGGAGTGGTGAATTACCATAATTTAAGGGATTAACCATACCCAACATGGGAAGAGTCATTTCCCATAATTTAAGGGAATGGTCACATCCATTCCCTCACGTTCTGAGGAAGTGGTTGCTCACCACTTTTTCTCTATAAATAGTCATTGATGGCTACATGAGAAAGGATCTTGGCATTCTTTTGAACTTGACCTTTTAAGTGGTTGGTTTGACCTTCTTTGGGACAACCTCCTTGGCAATTTTAAAGTCTCAATCTGAACTCTTAGATTTAGAGACTCTTGGCTCATTGGCTCTGCAAACTCTTGCATTGTAGACTTCTTGGTACATTCGGCCTTGATACTCATTAAGCTCGGACATTCAAACTCCAACTATAACTTTGATCGGATCATCCAAGGGAAGCAAACTTAGCATGAGCACCAAGGGAGGCGTCCTACCGCTGCCGAAGAACCCATGTTAAACAAGAAGGGACATTTCGTTCTCCTCTGTTGCAAACATTGATTATTAGTTTGTAATAAGCCACTCTTATAAATACAAACGACCCCTCAAATAGGAAGTTAATTTTTACACCTGACAGAAGATGGCGACCATAATGGGAGGAACCGTTTCTTCAACCGAAATGGTGGTGACACAATTCAACGAAATTACGATAGGGACAACTGTTGAGTCCCTCGTAATCGAGTTCAAGGAGTATTTATCTTCATCCTCCTCTGGCGGCAATCCATCTCGCAAGTGCTATAGAGTCGTATGTGTGGCCCAGCACCAAGTGGCCGAGGCAAAGAACTTCGTCCGAGCAAGCATAGGGGGTACTTAGGGGTGGTAAATGATCGAATCGAATCGAATATTAAGGTGTTCATATTTGTATTTGTTTAAAATTATCGAATTCGAATGCGGACTCTAATATTCATATATCTAGTTTTTTGAATTCGAACTCGAATACTTGGTATTTGATAAATATTCATGAATATTCACGAATACTTATCGAATATTAAAGTATATTTATTTTGCTAAAAAGTTTGATTTTCAAATAGTATTAAAATTCATAAATAAAAATTATTTCTTTATAATATATGATGTATATATATTTAAATCAAAATTTTAATTAGAAAACAGATTTAAGATTATTTAAGTCTTAAAATCTATATATAAAACTTAAGTAGAAAATGGTAAGTGGGTTAAAAATATGACATCATATGTGCAATAATACAAATAATAAGATGTGATCAAATTTTAAACGAATATTTAATAGACAAATGAATCGAATATACATCTGGTTAAATTCTATTCGTTAATAAACTCGAATACTAAAAAATATTTGTTTAGTAATAAATGAACTATTGAATCGAATATGACCGAATAGTTATTCGAACAATTATCGAACCATTTATTAATTATTTGGTTCATTTCCACCCCTAGGGGTACTATCTCCCCCAAGCTCATCAAAGCTGAGCCAAAGGCAAAGGATGCAAATTCAAGTGATGCGTGATGGGTCGTTAAATGATCCCTGTAGGCCCCATACAGGAGGAGACGATGATTCATGTTGCCGTGGACCACGCCTTCGTCATTAACATGAACACTCCTCTCCAAAAGAGCCAAGCAACAGCGATGACAAGCTCTCGCCTGACAAGAGGCACAAGCCCTCGTCTCTGATGATGGCCTGAATTACTATTCAGGTCTGAAGAGATCCAAGCCAAAATGCAAGGTTCCTAATTTTGGTGAACCGAACTGATCAAACGAGCCCACCTACTCAGGCGGACTTTGCTCCATTAGCAAAGTTCCTAAAATTAGCGAACTTGGTGTTTTCGACAAGCAAAGAAGTTCAGGCGAGCCCCACGACCTTCGCTCCATGAGAAAGGTTCCCAATTTTAGCGAACTGCTCAAATCAGGCGAGCCCACCTACTCAGACGGACTCCGCTCTTCAGGCGAGGTTCCTAAATCTAGCAAACTTCGCAAGTATGGTAAAATCTGTAGTTCAGACAGACTTCATAAAACAAGCGAACTTCATCAAGTTCGCCTGATAGCCCAAGCTCGCCTGCAAGCTCAAACATGCAGATTTCACCAAGCTCGCCTAATGGCCCAACTTCATCCGCAGGCTGACTGTCGCCAGAAAGGCAAAGTGATAGCTCGCCAGACAGGCGCACCGCACCAAGCTCACCCAATAGGCGAGCCTCACTAGATTGAATCTCGCTCAACAGTCAGACCTCACCAGGCTGAACCTCGTCCACACACGCGAGCGTGCCAACACATGTAAGCTCGCCCAACAGGCGAGCCTCACCAGACTAAACCTCGCCGACATGTGCGAGCTTGCCAATACATGCAAGCTTGTCCAACAGGAGAGCCTCACCATGATGAACTTCGCCAACAAGTCCAAGCTATCCAGATTTCAACACTTGGAGATTTTCCCAAGTGTTCTCCCAAGTGCTTGTTTGTGTCAGGAATAAGTTCTGTTGTAGAATTCATTATAACTGTTTATCGATTACAATGAATATAAAAGAGTGAGCTTCGTACTTTGTACAACTACTCTTTACAACAAAAATCAAATTACAAGCTCCTTAGAAACAAACGCAGGATCGTTGTTTGGATCGCTGCTTACATAGGATCTTTGCCTGTGCTGGGGGTTCGTTAGCCCGTGAACCACCGAATCATGAATTCTGATTGAATCGTGAAGGATTTGAGGATTCTTTCTTCGTTTAGAAGTAAAAATAGTTTCAGTGAATATCTTATCGAAGTAAGATGAACACTCTTCTCAAGATCAAGTCAAAGCTTAGATCTTAAGGAACCTCCGAATTGTTGAAAGGAGATGAACTCTTGAAATTTGCCCAAACCTTTTGAAAATCTCTGCTCAATTGCTCAAGTAATAGCCTCTCTGTTCTCTTGGATCTGCTCTTTGGATCCGCTCTAAAAAATGCTCCGCCCCCCTTTGTAACCGCCGTCCCACTACTTAAATACCATATTTTATGAGGTTAGTGGGCTTATTTTCAGTTGTAACTATCTCCCCACGTTTATGATTGATCTCAAGCAGTTATGAAGCCAAAAAACCGTAAAAAAAATGTGTTGTAAGCAACTCTGTGGCCGAGACAGGGCTGTGTGTCTCTCACTTCCGAGATAGTTTGTACTGTCTCAAGTATTTTGGCTATAACTCACTCGTCCGATATCGGAATGAGATGATCCAAGATGCGTTGGAAATCTAACAAAGAGATCTATAACTTTTGTCTTTTGAGCTTCTTTAGATTTGGTGCGAGACAGTCATAACTGTCTCATAGTTCTAAGATAGTTGCGACTGTCTTGCACTTCCGAGACAGTTTATGTTGTCTCGGGTATTTTGGCTCTAACTCTCTCGTCCAATATCAGAATAAGATGATCTAAGATGCATTGGAAAGATGGCGAAGAGATCTACAACTTTTGTCTTTTAAGATTCTTCAGATTTGGTGCGAGACAGTCATAACTATCTCGTAGTTCCGAGACACTTGCGACTGTCTCGCACTTCCGAGACAGTTTGTGTTGTCTCGGGTATTTTGGCTCTAACTCCTTCGTCCGATATCGTAATAAGATGATCCAAGATACATTGAAAATATGACGATAAGATCTACAACTTTTGTCTTTTTATTTTCTTCAGATTTGGTGTGAGACAGTCATAACTGTCTTATAGTTTGGAGACAGTTGCGACTGTCTCGCACTTCCGAGACAGTTTGTGTTTTCTTGGTTATTTTGGCTCCAATTCTCTCGTCCGATATCAGAATAAAATGATCCAAGATGCGTTGGAAAGCTCGCAAAGATCTCCAAAACCTGCCATAGACAATATACTCATGGAGTGGGAAAAATATACATGGTACTTCACCCTTTTGTGGGCGAAGTACAACTCCCGGTTGAGTTGTTCCTTTATCGTTTAGCGTGTTTCACAGACTAGTACGCTTCGCCGACTTATTTCATGTGCTTTTTAGCTTATCTACAGTATCAGATAATCTTCTTTGACTCAGATAATCCTCCTTAACTCGGATAGTAATATTCATCGTCTTTTCTTTATCTCGAGCTGTGTGCAAGAACCTATAGGTAATTTTTTTATGCCTATGGTGCTCTCTTGAGCCCTCTTCTTGCAAGCACTTGTTTGGTCTTTCTTGTTGGCCTTCTTGTTTTGATGATGTTTAACAAACAATTTACTTCTAATGTTGTTTGTCTAGTATTTGTGTTTTCTTATTTATTATAGACAAACAACGTATTGGAGGATGGATGGAATAGAGCTTCAACGATCACATCCAAAGGAGGTTGTCGGAATGTCGGTGAAGCTCATGCAATTCAAAGTTAAAGATCAAGTTCAAGCTTCATCCGTAAGTGTACCAAGTTCAAGCTTATTGAAGATCTTCATCAAGCTTGGGTATATTTAGTATAGGTTTATATTATGTGTGTTTAATACTCTAAGCTCAATATCATATACACACACAATATTGGATTTTCTCACAAAATGAGCTATTTTGAGAAAACTTTGTGATATTGTTTTATTGACCATGTTTACTTTATATTCATGTGTTATAATGTTTATGAAGACATTTCATAAAGTTTCAATATGCGTTTAAACTCTTTTTGTCAAAAACATGTTCTTAACAAATTCATATTCTTGCGTGTTTTTACAAAATTACGAGTTTTCACAATTGAGAAATGAAAATTGAAAATTTATTTTTGTAACATGTTTGTTTTCATGTTTATAAACATTCTGCAAAGTTTCATCAAGTTTGGAATTGATTTGTTATGTTTAATGGAATTTATAAAATCATGTTTTTGTTCGTGCACATGTTCGTGCATGTTTTACAAAACAGATGAGTTTTCATAAATGGAAAGTGATATTCAAGAAATTCTTTCTTTGACATGTTTATCTACATGTTTAGAAACTTCCCTCAAAATTTTACTATTTTTGGAGTTGATTTACTGTACCTAATTGATTTTACAAAATCGTGTATCACAGCAGATTTTCAGAAACTGTATTTCTGTGTTCAAATATTTATTTCTCTCAACTGGGAAATGATTTTTCAGAAATTCTTTCTCTAACATGTTCTTATACATGTCTAGAACATTCCCTCAAAATTTCATAATTTTTAGAGTTGATTTACTATTTTTAATTGATTTTACAGATCTGCATATATAGTGCTACAGTATTATCGGTCGACCGCGCTACAGTGTGGTCGACCGACGAACTCTCTGGATATCTCCTGAGTTTCTGACCTTGTTCGCGGTCGACCGTGATTTTCCTCGGTCGACCGCTGTAGTTCCAACGGCTCTTTTTAGAGCCGTTGCAGAATGGTTTTTTGGTCTTTTTTCTTGGCTTTCTCTTTCCTTTGGGGTTTCATATATATACCCCCTTACCTCAGATTTTATATGCAAGTAAGAGAATGGTTTAAAAGATTTTAACAAGAGTTTAAGCTTGTTTTGAGCTTGTTTAAGGGTTTGGTTTAAAGCTGTTTTGGTTTGCACAAGTGGAGGAGATTATCTTCTTGTTTGGGCTTCAATCTCCATCTCTCCATCTTGTTATTCAGAGAAGAATCTCTAAACTCATTTCTAGCTATTTATTATTTTGTGTATAATTTCTATATGCTAGATTTTAATTGAGTTTAGTTTGATTTTGATTTCACTCATTGTTACACATACCCACTTGAGCTTATTGTATTTGCATACATAGTATATTAGGGTTGTGAGAGATTGTAACATTGAGTTGTGCTTAATTGAGTTCTCATCTATTGTAGAGAACAAATTTATATTTGTTACACTGTGAGTGTTGTAAGGTTTTTAGTGAGCTAGAAAACCGAGTGTGTTGTGAAGTTTTCGGTGAACTAGAAAACCGAGTGTGAGGAGTGACGTTGATCGGTAAGCGTTGAAAACCGACATTGTGAGATGTAAACGTTATTCGGGTGAACGTAGAAAACCCGGTTGTGATAGTGGATTTCTCTCCGGGAGTGGGGAGCGGAGACGTAGGACGGAAGGTCCGAACTCCGTGATCATTTGAGTGTGTTTGAGTTTATCATTGGCACATTTGCTTTTGCATTTATCTTATATCGCCATTTGTGCATTGCTCATTTATTTCATCCACTATCTTGTTTAGTTTATTGTTTCCCCTTGTGTTAGTTTATATATCCTTGCATATATATTTCATTATATAGGATATATCTCATTGTTTACATTGCTTATCCTAGCTCATATATCTTGTGGTTTTTTATACTTGCTAGGATAACTTATTAATTAATTTTAATTGGCATTTAATCGGATTAGATTAGCATAAGACCCTAATCACCCCCCCCTCTAGGGTCTAACATTTCTGCCGCTGGGGGTTGTCACTATCAACCTACAGGGGATCTCAAAGAATGCTTGACTTGCAAATGCATGCCCTACGAGGCAATTCCTTAGTGCCACTGCGAGAGGCTCATTGTGGCTGTTTGGTGGAAAATTTATAATAAGAAGATGATGAAAGAATCGTGTTTGGTTTTATTCTCTCTAACTGTTTAGACAAAGAATATTTACAACTCTCTCAAATTTAATTATAATTCGGATTTCCTGATTACAAAATAGAAGAGAATTAATCTGAATTCTCCCCTTTGTTTAATTCTGGGCTCTTCACGGTGGCGATGGAGTGTCTCCCCCGAGTGCTCGCGGTGAGTTTGCTCTCCGTTGAAGATCCGAACGTCTTGATTCACTAGAACAGTATCTCCTCCTCACGATTTGATGCTGTGGAGAACTTGCATAAGAAGTTTTAGAATTCTGAATGAGTTTAGAAAAACTTACAGAGCAAGTTTGAAACTTTTAATGAGTTAGGGAACTCTGAGCGAGTTATAACTCTATGGAAGAATTGATTGATTTAACCGAAAATCGGTTTGTAAGCCAAGTATGAAGAAAGCTTCTATTATTGATCTCTAAAGCTTTAGCAATTACCCCTAAAAGCCAGCCAAAGATCTCTTCTTCGCTGTCAAGTCCCCAGGACCAAAGGATCCGAACTCAATTGAGTTTACTATAATGGAGTTGAACGAGGTGTAACTACCCCCTTAATCTGCTCCTAAGTGGGGCAGAAATCCCTTCAAATGTGGGGGAAAAACAGTTCCTGAAACCATTCAGCTCATGTTTGAATGAGTCAAACGTCGAAAATGGCGTTCTGGGCCCGAACTCTGTGTTTTAGACTTGAAACGCAGAGTTGAGTCTGTTTTAGGCTGAAAACACAGTGTTCACACAGCGCTGTAAATCTGAAACGCGGAGTTGGGATGCAGAGATAAACTCGGCGTTTTGAGTCCACGAACTCTGCATTTTTAATTAGAGCGCTGGGGATGACCTCTGTGTTTTAACTCTGAAATGTAGGCATGACCTCTGCATTTTGATGGTGTAACGCAGGGATGACCTCTGCGTTTTGATGTGAAGAGACCATTAATTTGTGGTCTCTTTTGCTGGAGCGTTGTAAAAACCGTTATCTTATAATCTTCATCTTGGCTCCTTGAAAATATAAGAGTCAACAGATTATAACTCCCGATATTGATTGTGAAGGCTGTTGAACTAACGCTTTCATTGGTTATTATGAAGGTCATCAAATTATAACCTTCATCGATCTACGTGAAAGTTTTTAAATTATAGTCTTCTGGAAGTCATCAGATTATAACTTTTATCATTGGTGTTTGATGGGAATTAGCTGTCTGCAGTTATTTTTAGATAGCCTACAGATCCCTCTCTAAAGTTTTTGAAAGTTCACGGTTGACTGGGACAAATTTTTGAAATACTTTGGATCTCAACTCTGATCTTGGAGCTGTTGATTCCTTGTCGTAAATGAGTTGTTCGTTGCACTCACTTTGAAGACATATTGGTTGAAGGGATTTGTCACGCAGGACGTGTATGAAGGTATGCGTCATAATCCTACTTCTAGAATGCGAGGGTGGACCCCTACGTTTTGAACTTGAGGTGCGGGTCTCACCCTTATGTTTTAAATTTGGAACCCGGATGTGACCTCAGCGTCACGGGCCTGACCTTGGCGTTTTGACTTCAGACACGGAGGTGGCTTTCATGCATTTTTGACTAAGTCTTTGTGACTTGTCTTTAGCTCATCTGTTTTAAGTCTCGGCTCACATCTATTAAGCTGATGGCCTACAAACATGCATAGGATTTTTAGCAAACCCTCAGCCATCAACGGATTTGATAAGCCTTTACCGACTACAGTTTGAGTCGGGCTAGCATGTGGATTATCTAAGTCTGCTCCACATGTAACGTTGTGCTAAGAGAATGAACCATCTTAGACTTGATGTTATGATTTTGAATATATAGACTTTGTCATTTTTACGAAAAAAGACTAACTGGCAACGCGTGTTAGGCGTAGACTTATCTCTAATTAGGGATCTAGATAATTTCCCCCATGCATATGAAGCATGGATTTTGGTATCTTTTTCACGACAAAAGACTAACCGGTAACACGTATTAGGCAAAGGCTTATCCCTACTTAGGATTTGGGATAAAGTTCACCGTGCGTATAAGGCACGGATTTTGGCGTTATTAATAACGACCTGCCACCATGTTGAATACGTGGACTACCCGGCAATGCGTATTAGGCATTGACTTATCCCTACTTAGGATTCGGGGTAAAATTTCCCATACCTGCGAGGTATGGATTTAGAGATTATTAATTTAATGATAATCACTAGCTACGATATTGAATATATAGACTTTGTCACTATTTCTTCATGTGTTATATTTTCACTTGAAACATTGAAAGAAAATTAGAAGTATCAGATGTGTAGTATTAACTTGGCATGAATTTTTACTTAGAGTAAAATTCAAAAATATTCTTCATTATCACTAGGATAATTCCAGAAAATCTTTAATCTACTTGGGATTTTATAATGAAAACTTGCTATTCTTGTTGAAAAAAGATTAACAAGTTTATTGGGGGGTTTGACTGTTAGATGTATGATGTTAACCTAACAGTATTTTATGGGCCTATCGCTCTATCGAAGAGAGTCGATAAGTTGGTTTGGTCGTCAGAGGTGTGATGTTAACTTGACTGGTTTGTGGACTTATCGCTCTATTGTGGAGAGTCGATAAGTAGATTGTGTCGTCAGAGGTGTAATGTTAACTTGACTGGTTTGTGGACCTATCGCTCTATTGAGGAGAGTCGGTAAATTAATTGTGTCGTCAGAGGTGTGATGTTAACTTGACGGGTTCATGGACCTATCGCTCTATTGAGAAGAGTCGATAAGTTGATTTTGTCAAATGTGTGATATTAACATGACAAGAAAAATATTACGATCGGGTCAATTTTGAGGACCTATCGCTCTATTAGGGAGAGTCGATAAGTGGATTTTGTCAGAGGTGTGATATTAATATGACGGGAATTTGTTGCGATCGGAGCAACTTTGTAGACTTATCATCCTATTGAAGAGGATTGATAAGTTGATTGTTAGAGGTGTTTTGTTAACGTGACAAGATTATGGACCTGTCGCTCTATTAAAGAGAGACGATAAGTTAATTGTCAGAGGTTTGGTGTTAACATGACGAAAATTTATTACGATCGGAGCAACTTTGTGGACTTATCATCCTATTGAAGATGATTGATAAGTTAATTTATCAGAAGTGTGATATTAACGTGACAGGAATATGTTACGATTGGAGTAACTTTGGGGACTTATCATCCTATTGAAGAGGATTGATAAGTTGATTGGTTGTCAGAGGTGTGATGTTTGTTGAATATCATATCTCCATGATAGTATTTTGATGATAACAATTTATACAATGTGTGTTATACAAATGCACTAACTTTTATATGCAGATTTCAATATCAGAATATGAACAAGTGTAAGTTGATTTCAAGGCATTGTGAAGTGAAGAAAATAAAGAACATATGAGATAATGTATTTTACATTTTCTTTACTTAGAATTATTGTACAAGCCTTGATCACACACACGCATACACACAATATTAGAACACACTAACACAGGCTTAGTGTGTTGGTTAACTATAGAAATCTCCTATGTTAACTATTAGAATTATGGTTAAAACTTGAGTATAAAAACATGTTATTTTATAATTTTTACTCTTAGTAGTCGACTAATTAGAATAGTAGTCGACTACTCGTGTTTAAAACTTAAATATATATTTCTGTCATTTTACAGTATAGTCGACTAATATAGATTATAGTCGACTACTCATGTGTTTGACAGAAACATAAGTTTCTGTTATTTTACAGTATAGTCGACTAATCAACATTATAGTCGACTACTGAAGGCAAATTTTATTTTATCAGTTTCTGTCAAAATACAGTGTAGTAGACTAATAAGCATTGTAGTCGACTACTGAGAAATTTTCTGAATACACAGAGTCTGTTTGAACTCAGTGTAGTCGACTAATATGTATTATAGTCGACTACAGATACAGTTTTTTCAGAACTCAAAGTTTAAATTTATGACTGTTTATAGCCGTTTTTAAACGTTTTTAAAGTCTAAAAAATTGTCTTTTCAAGGGCTATAAATAGGTTATCTGTTCAGAAAAAATGCAGATACTTACATACCCATAAGCTTTGATCTTTGTATATTTTTTCAAGTGAAAAATATTCAGATTTTGAGAAAAAGAAAAGTTTCTAAAATTGCCTCTGAACATCATTCAAATACTTATTGTTTAGGCAATTTACAAAAGTTAGAATCATTCCTAAGCCACTACAACACTACACTACAAATCAAGGCTTATAGGAATTGAAATTGTTTCTTCAAAAGTTCTCTCAAGTTGTGAAAGGTGTTAATCTCTTGGTTTAGAGATTGGTGTGCAAATTGGCAAGGTGTTTGTCAATTGGTGTTACAATTTGCAGGAACTTGCAAATTGGTCAGGTTTGTTTTTTATTTTGTAAGTTTATTCAAATCATAGTGGAAACTCTCAAGCGGGATTTGTTTGGGGACTGGATGTACATCGAATTGGTGGAACCAGTATAAATCATTGTGTTTGTGATTGTGAATTTCTAAGATTGCCATTTTTCTTTGCAATTTATAATCTATTTTGCATAAATTTTAAAAGAACACTATTCATCCCCTCTCTAGTATTCTAGTGTATCTATTTTAGATCCTACAATGTTAACGTGACAAAAATAATTATTACGATTGGAGCAACTTTGTGGACTTATCATCCTATTGAAGAGGATTGATAAGTAGGTTATCAGAGGTGTGATATTAATGTAACAAGAGAATGTGTACTTATGACTTGCACAAGATTTTCGGAATTAGCATCTCACTGGGGAAACTTGCTAGGTGAGTTATTTTGAGGACCTATCATCCTATTAACAAGGATTGATAAGTTGATTGTCAGAGGTATGTTGTTAACGTGACAAATTGGAAGTGATGCAAACTGGATTCATACTCCGTGGGGGTAATGATAGTCAGAAGTATAATGTTAACTTGACGATGTGAAAGATTTGTTACTCTTAATCCAGTGGATTTTAAGTAACCAACCCCCAGTCTTGATTAAGATTTAGCAGGGGAAGAAAAAGAGGGATAGACATAGCATATCGCCTTGTGGGCCACTATCCATCAAGTCAGAATAGAGGCACGTCACATGGCAGGCCGCTATCTGAAGAGTTTGGCTATCATAGGTAACTGTTAACATGATAATTTTATGGACCCGCTATCCTATTAAAGAGGATTGGCAGATTGATGGACTATCAGAGGTAGATGTTAACGTGATAGTTTTGTGAACTTGTCATCCTATTGCAAATGATCAGCAATGTTATGGACTATCAGAGGTAATTGTTAACGTGATAGTTTTATGGATCTATCATCCTATTGAAGAGGATTGACAGAAGAATTTCGAGGGAATGGACTATCAGAGATGATCATTAACTTGATGGTTTTGGTAGACCCGTCATCCTATTGAAGAGGATTGGTGGGAAAATTTGGAGAAAATAAACTATCAGAGGTAATCATTAACGTGATAGTTTTGGTGGATCCGACATCCTACTTGAAGAGGATTAGTGGGAGAATTTAGGAGAAATAAACTATCAGATGTGATCATTAACGTGATAGTTTTGGTGGACCCGCCATCTTACTTGAAGAGGATTAGTGGGAGAATTTGGGAGAAATGGACTATCAAAGGTGATCATTAACGTGATACTTTTGGTGGACATACCATCCTACTGAATAGGATTAGTGGGGGAATTTGGGAGAAATTGACTATCAGAGGTGATCATTAACGTGATAGTTTTGGTGGATCCGTCAACCTACTAAAGAGGATTGGTGGGAGAATTTGGAGAAAATAAACTATCAGAGGTGATCATTAGCATGATAGTTTTGACGGACCCGTCATCCTATTTGAAGAGGATTGGCTTCAGTGGCCATAGTATATTCCCCTTCTGACTGAGAAGATTGACTTGGTCTGATTGCTGAGGTTGATCCTGCCTACTT
The DNA here is from genome assembly GCA_022839385.1 of Asparagus kiusianus. Taxonomy (NCBI): domain Eukaryota; kingdom Viridiplantae; phylum Streptophyta; class Magnoliopsida; order Asparagales; family Asparagaceae; genus Asparagus; species Asparagus kiusianus. Next base: position 29,115 of record BQKN01065176.1, read on the forward strand.
TGTTCTTCAACTTTGATCATGGCAATAATCTTTTAAGCCTATTCGCCTTGAGAGCTTAGTTATCTCCAGGAACGGCATTCTGTAACCCTCATTTGTGCTAGAAGGTCGGTCTGTAAGTTGTGTCGAGAGGTCTCTACTAGTAAAGACCGTGTCATACCTGTCAGACATCGCAGAGCTATGTTTCGAAACCTTTTTACGAAGGCTTTGACGGACTGCCTCTTCTTCTACTTAGTGGCGAGAATGATATGGATGGAGACTTTTGTATCATCTTCAAAGAATCTTGACAGGAAGAGTCTCTCTAGATCCGCCCACTTTTGGATACATCCCGTAGGTAGTTTCCTGAACCATTCAAAGGTAACTCCCTAGAGGGTGCCAATGAACAATCGAGCCAGTATAGCATCATTTGATATCATATTCCCAATCTGTGACTTGAAATGATAGATGTATTGGTTCGGTGATCCCGTGCCGTTAAAAATTTGTAGCGTCGAGACCTCAAATTTTGGAGGATAAGGGGCTGCATCCCATTCAGCAGGATAGGGCCTAGCAACTCCTTCATATTGGAACTCACTCCTGTTGGCTATAGCATTGAGGCGGGCTTCGAATTCTTCCATTTTGGCAGACTAGAGATTTTTCTTGTTCTCAGCTTCTTCTTCGGAGGATGGTTCTTCGTGATGAGTTTCTTGCTCAACAGTCTCATTCACTCTTTGTTTCCCCTTCGATATGAATGATCCTCCTTTCCGGAAGGATTCTGACCAAGGTGGTGACTCAGCTTACTGGAAATTGGCTCTATTTGTAATGATCTGAGCCATCATATCCCGAATTTGATTGATGGTTTCCTGCTGTGCTCGGAGCATGGCATCCTGCTTAGCAACCCTCTTTGCAAGATCTTCAGAATTTTCTGCCATGTGGGTGAAGCTCTCATGTTCAATGAAAGAACTTGATGATTGAGACTCCGCAATGGCTGAATGTTCGTCATCGGAATTGGTTCCTATGGCTAACCTCCGATAGTTGATAGTGGGAATGGCTCATGTTCGCGTCTGAGTGCGTTGGTAGATTCCTTCAAACTCGTTAGCGATTTCTCTGACGGTCAGTGAACGACTTGTCTCAGAGTCATCGGAACTAGGACTTGAGGCTTTCCCTCTGCCGATCATATTGATAGTGACTCCAGGATACTTGGTCTCGGGGACTTCTTCATGTGCAAACGTTGTCATTGGTTAGGCAAAGTAACGTTCATTAATTGGTCGAACACCAATGGTTTGACCACATATGAGCAGCATTGACATCCCGAGAGGACCGTAGGAATCAGTTGTTCACATTAGAATGAACGAAAGACTTGTTGCATCAGTCTTTCTCTCGATATGAACACTCTCAAGTCTGTTTTAAAGACTCGAGAAGAATTACTCACTGATCGTAATGTTTGAATTGGAACCCCCGGTCTATGATTAGACAGGACTGGCTCCTGATGAACATGAATCTGGTTGAGATGCCTTGAATCCATGAACTTCGTATATCCACCCCTCAATCTAGCCACGCTATGCAGAGTATTCGAGGATCTTGCTACCTATCCAGCAAGCTGGGGGTCCACGGGGCGACGCACCCCTGGCTGGGGGTCCGGGGGGTAGACTACCCGGTGGGGTTTGGGGCAGCGCCCCGAAGCTCCACGGTATACACCAGGTTCTGTATTAGATTTGTTACCCGAACGCATGCCTAAGCTCCAGGTGTTGCTAGTGAAATGCAGTCCTAAGGTCTATGTTTTGTTGATGAAACACAATCTTTAAATCTACATTTTGATTCTGGAACGCCTCCTGAGAGTTGCGTTCTGGTTCTGCAACGTACTCCTGAGAGTTGCGTTCACTTTGTGGAACGCGCCCCTGAAGGCGGCGTTTTAATTTTTACAACGCGTCACTGAGGGTTGTGTTTGGCATAAGCTGAGCCGACTCCTTCGGAGGAGGGGCTGTTTGAGCAATCTTGGCTAAAAGAAAGGGCTTCCTTCGGCATAGGAGCAACAATTGGAGCTTTAGTCTCCTTGAATACTTTGCAGATCTTATGCATAGCCTTGGGGCTAAGGGATCCGAAGGAGAGTAACTCCTCATACTTAGCTTGATCGAACTCGATGATCCGAGTTTCAACAGTCATTCCAACGAGATTGACATCGGATTGCGCCACCACTTTTTCGTCAGAAAAGCTCATCCCTAGCGGAGTCGCCATCTTTTGTTTAGTGGAAAATTTATTATAAGAAGATGATGAAAGAATCGTGTTTGATTTTATTCTCTTTAATTACTTAGACAAAGAATGTTTACAACTCTCTCAAATTTAATTATAATTTCGATTTCCTAATTACAAAAAAGAAGAGAATTAATCTGAATTCTCCCCTTTGTTTAATTTTGGATTCTTCACGGTGGCGATGGAGTGCCTCCCTCGAATGTTCGCGTCGAGTTTGCTCTTCGTTGACGATCCGAACGTCTTGATTCACTGGAATGGTATCTCCTCCTCACGATTTGATACTATGGAGAACTTACAAAGCAAGTATTAGAACTCTGAACGAGTTTAGAAAAACTTGTAGAGCAAGTTTGAAACTCTTAATGAGTTAGAGAACTCTGAGCGTGTTATAACTCTACGGAAGAGTTGATTGATTTAACCGAAAATCGGTTTGTAAGCCAAGTATGAAGAAAGCTTCTATTGTTGATCTCCAAAGCTCTAGCAATTCCCCCTAAAAGCCAGCCAAATATCTCTTCTTTGCTGCCAAGTCCCCAGGATCAAATGATCCGAACTCAGTTGAGTTTACTCCTATTTATAGGGGATTAAGGGTGTAACCGCCCCCTTAATTCTCTCCATAATGGGGTTGAATGGGGTGTAACCGCCCCCTTAATCTGCTCATAAGTGGGGCGGAAATCCCTCCAAATGTGGGGGTAAAACGGTTCCTAAAACCGTTCAACTCGTGTTTAAACGAGTCAAATGCCAAAAATGACGTTCTAGGCTCGAACTCTACGTTTTAGACTTAAAACGCAGAGTTATGCCTGTTTTAGGCTAAAACTACAGTGTTTGCACAGCGTTGTGAATCTAAAACACGTAGTTGGGACGCAGAGATAAACTCTACGTTTTGAATCCACAAACTCTGCGTTTTTAATTGGAGTGCTGGGGATGACCTCTGTGTTTTGACTCTGAAACGTGGGCATGACCTCTTCATTTTGATGGTGTAACACAGGGATGACCTCTGCGTTTTGATGTGAAAAGACCATTAATTTGTGGTCTCTTTTGCTAGAGCGTTGCAAAGATCGTCATCTTGTAATTTTCATCTTGGCTCCTTAAAAATATGAGAGTCGTCAGATTGTAACTCCTGATGTTTGATTGTGAAGGTTGTTGAACTAGCGCTTTCATTGGTTGTTGTGAAGTTCATCAGATTATAACCTACATCAATCTATGTGAAAGTCTTCAAATTGTAGCCTTCTGAAAGTCATCAGATTGTAACTTCCGTCATCGGTGTTTGATGAGAATTAGCTATCTGCAGTTATTTTTAGACAACCTACAGCGGCGCTGCTCGAGCACTGCTGGTGTACTGAAACGTCTAAACCATTGGTGTTCGAAAGACTCTTTTAGTAACCATCAGAAACGAGACCTCTACGCCAAAGACGCAATCATCAGAGGAGACGAGCTTCCGATGATATGTAGCTCCCCGCCACAACTATCAATGTGATGGGAAAGTCTAAGGCTATTAAGCGTGAAGGTATCTACCAACACACTCGCACCCAAACGGGGGTGGCCATTCCGTTTGACTACACGCGTCTAGCACTCATCTCTAACGATGATGATTGCTCGGCAGTAGCGACGTCGTAAGCCTCAAGCTCAGTTCAGGGCGAGCACGCAAATGTGCACATAACCGAAATCAGTGATGAGATATCCAAGAGATTCGACGAGCAACAAGCAACCATCAACTCCCTGAAGGAGATGATGGAGCAGCTTCTGAGCGAATAGAAGAAGAAGAGGACTTCGCGGACTTCACGAAAAACCTCAAAACACAAAGAGCGGATGCCTACTCCTTCTCACTCCTCATCCGAGTCATCTGGAGGAGCGTCATCTTTGGGTCATAATCCAAGAGACAAAAGGCTCGACGAGTTCCAAAATCAACTCGACGCCTTGAAGCTCAAGAAGCACATGAACAAGCTGGGGGTTATCAGATCGTATCCAATCAAATGGGATACAGTCTCCTACCCGGTGAAGTTTTAGCCACTGTACCTCCTATAGTTCGACAGCAAGGGTTCTCCTACCCAGTACATCTACTACTTCCAGGCGCAAACTGGACACATAGTGGGGAGTGATCTCATTATGACTCGACTGTTCATTGGCACCCTCAAGGGGGTCGCTTTTGAATGGTTTCGCAGATTGGAGCCTGAATCTATCACCTACTAGAAGTACATGGAAAGGCTCTTCATGGTCAGATTCTTTGACGATGATAAAGAAGTATGTGTGGCCACCCTGCTAGCTACCAAGCAAAAGAAGACAGAGTATGTGACCAATTTTGTCAAGAGGTCCAGAAATCGATCGCTGCATACGCGTGATCAATTTTCTGAGGCCACTCTCATTGAGATGTGTCGGAACAATCTCTCCATCAATATTCTGTCCAATATGGATATGGTCATAAATCGCTCGTGGAAAGACTTAAACCGTCAAGGAGAGCAAGTCGAGAGCATGCTCAAGTGCATGGATGCTGAAGGGCCATATGAATTTCAAGGGGGTGATGACCAAGACATCTTGATAATGGAAACCACCTCTTCATCCAAACCCTCTTCATAACAGAGGGGCAATGCTTCGAAGCACAAGAAGCCCTTCATGGCATTTGCCAAGTTCGCCAACTCGGACCCAAACTATAAGGCCGACCGCGAAGACTTAGCTACTATTGGCCAAAGATGATCAATGATGCTTAAATACATCAATCGTCGGAGGACCTGCATCCGATAACAACTTCATACCCATTTGTAGTACAATGGGTAACGTGTCAGCACAGGATTTCATCCTCCGCCTCCAACGGTATACGAGTATAAATTGTTCCCTACCTTTGACGGGAAGTTTCCTGGAGAATATTACATATAATATTCTTAATAATAACCCGACTTACTCCAACAGGTATACGACTATAAACTGTTTCTTAAACCTCCAACTGGTGTATGAGGCTAAATTGTTCTCTATCTTTGACGGAAAGTTCCTGGAGAATATTCATAAGGATAACCCGACAACCTTTAACTGGTGTATGAGGCTAAACTGTTTCTTACTTTTGATGAGAAGTTCCTAGAGAATATTCTTAAGGATAACCCGATAACCTCCAACTGGTATACGAGGCTAAACTATTTCTTACCTTTGACGGGAAGTTCCTGGAGAATATTTTTAAGGATAACCCGACAACCTCTAACTCGTACATGAGGTGAAACTACTCCTTTCCTCCAACCGGTGCACGAGGCTAAACTACTCTCTTTCCTCCAATCGGTGCACGAAGTAAAACTGCTCCTTTCCTCCAACCGATGCATGAGGCTAAACTGCTCACTTTTCTCCAGCCGGTACACGAGGTGAAACTGCCCCTTTACTCCGATAAGTATACGCGTATAAACTGCTGCTCCTTTCCTCCAACCGATGCACAAGGCTAAACTGCCCCCTTTCCTCCAACCGATGCACGAGGTAAAACTGCCCCTTTACTCTGACAAGTATATGTGCTTCCTATCCTCTAATCAGTGCATGAGGTGAAACTGCTTCCTATCCTCCAACTGATGCACAAGGCTAAACTGCTCCTACCCTCCGACTAGTATACGAGGTTAAACTACTCCCTACGCTCTTAATCCAAACGTTTCAAATGGCTAAGGATAGAGGAGAAATCTTAGCATTGAGCCTAAGAGAAACTTCTAGACAACTTATCATGCTAAGGGCAAGAACATGGCTAGTCCAACGCAAATGACAGTTGGTAAAGACAAATCAAGTCCGTTGATAGCTGAGTGTTTACTTAAAATCCTAGATGGTGATCATTAGCTGCGAGTGAAGAGGTCAATTTCACCGAGCTCGTTGGAAGGTTCCTCACTCCGTCTGAATAGTGATCACTTTACAGGTGTTCATATCCAAAGTGTTCTAGACCCCATGCGGCCTGATTCATGTCTGAAAACTTTGGAGGGGATTTTGTAGGCAATAAAAATTGTCTTTAATCCCTATCAAAGAAGTTCAGAATAAGACTGCTAAAATCTCGCCCGAAATAGCAAAAAAGGGGGGGAAACGCTGATATTCTCAAATTGGAAGAAATTTGGCAAAATCAATGGAGACAAACTGAACCCTTTGGATTGGTTTGGTCGGCTCTGTCTCGTCGAGATAAGCGTTTTTCATATATAATTTGTTAAATTACGACTTACGATTTGAAAATTATGACATGTTCTTCATGGCATGTTATGGAGCTCATATGCATAAGGCAAGCTTGTCTGCACAACCTCGCCTGACAGCTTGAAGTTTGCCTGCATGATCCAGGCTCACAAGAAGGTAAGCTCTCGTGCACAACCTTGCTTGCAGAGCTCTCCTAATAGCTTGGAGCTCGCCTAACAGTTTGAAGCTCACCTAAAGTCTAAGCTCACCTAAAGGCTAAGCTTGAATCTCGCCTACAGACCCTTGGTTCACCTACAGAGTCGCCAGCCCGCCTGCAGGGTCGCCAGCCCGCTTGTAAGGTCACCAGCTCACCTGCAGGGTCTCCAGCCCGCTTGCAAGGTCGTCAGCCTTGCAGGGTCACCAGCTAGCCCGCATGGGTCACCAGCTCTCCTAGTCTGTCAGCCGCCCACTTAAGGCATGGGTGCAGTCACTTCCCTTGATTTAAGGGATTAACCATACCCAATAAGGGAGCGGTCAATTCCCATGATTTAAGGGATTAATCATACCCAGCATGGGAAGAGTCATTTCTCATAATTTAAGGGAATGGTCACATCCATTCCCTCACGTTTTGAGGAAGTGGTTGCTCACCACTTTTTCTCTATAAATTGCCACTGATGGCTACATGAGAAAGAGTCTTGGCCTTCTTTAGAACTTGACCTTTTAAGTGGTTGGCTGGACTTTCTTTGGGATAGCCCCCTTGGTATTTTAAAGTCTCAATCTGAACTCTCAGATTTGGAGACTCTTGGCTCATTGGCTCTGCAAACTCTTGCATTGTTTCCTTCTTGGTGCATTCGGCCTTGATACTCATCAAGCTCGGGCATTCAAACTCCAACCGTAACTTTGATCGGATCGTTCCAGGGAAGCAAACTCGGCACAAGCACCGAGGGTGGCGTCCTACCACTACTGAAGAACCTACATTAAATAAGAAGGGTCATTCCCTTCTCCTCTGTTGTAAACATTGATCATTAGTTTGTAATAATCCACTCTTATAAATACAAACGACCCCTCAAACGGGAAGTCAATTTTTACACCCGACATGTTGTCAGTAGGTTCATGGTGAATCCGAAAAAGACACGTTAGGAAGCAGTGAAATGGGTCTTAAGGTACTTGAAGGATACCCCTGATACGAGTTTGTGTTTTGGTGGAGATATGTGTCAAATTGATGGGTTTGTAGACTCAGATTATGCAGACGATATAGACAGACGACGATCTACTACTGGTTATGTGTTTAGAATACATAGTGCTGTAGTTAGTTAGCAATCGATGTTACATGCTACAGTGATACTTTCTACAATAGAGATAGAGTACATGGTCATGACAGAGGGAGTGAAGGAAGCATTGTGGTTATGGGATCTTCTAGATGATCTGGGGACTGAGCAGGAGTGTGTGAACTTGTGGTGTGATAGCCAGAGTATGATTCATTTGGTTAAGAATCAAGTTCATCATGCTCGTACCAAGCATATCGACGTCAAGTATCATTTTGTGCGGGATGTCATAGAGGAAGGTGATATTTCTCTCATGAAGGTGCACACAAATGACAATCCCACAGATATGTTTACCAAGGTGGTGACATGTAGCAAGTTTCAGTATTACTTGGACTTGCTACATATCAGCCCATGTTGATCTGCCCAAGAGGGCATGGCCCTTCAGGGCGGTGATGGGGTGAGGTGGAGACTATATGGAGAATAATGTGCAGAGCTACGATTAGCTTGATCCCTGTCAGAGGGTACGTAGGTAGCCATTGTATAATGGTGCAGCTGGTTTTTTTGGCCTGGTTTGGTGTTTTAGATCTCTCTTGTGATGTTCGCGGTGTTCTTCTGGTATTCGTCTAAAATTTAAGGTTTATCAAATGATGTACGAGGTGAAGAATTGTGAGCGCGAGACACCTCAGGGGTGTCTCGGCGCGGGAGACACCTTGAAGTGTCTTGGCACCTGAGACACCGCGGGGTGTCTCGGGCACAACCGGAGCGGGTGGATAGTATTTGTTTTGGACCGTGTTTCCTTGATATAAATAGGAACTTTGTTCCTAGGGTTTTTTTGCAGAGTAGAGGGGCTGTCATCAATGAAATAGAGAGAGTTTTTCAAATTGAAAAAGGTGAGATCTTGAGAAGAGAAAAGAGAGTGTTTGGAGAGATTGTACAAGAAAGAGGTCATCTTCCCTTGGGTAAAATCAAAGCCTCATGTTTGGGACGAGCTTGTGGGTTGTGCAAGTCGTCGGTGTTCTTCATCTTAGTGGAATCTCCCCCCCCCCATATGGACGTAGACAAGTTTGCCGAACCACGTAAATCTCATCTTATGCCTTCTTTATTGTTATCTGTGTATTGGCTATTGCTTGTGTTGGTTTCCTCGATATTCAGACATTGACTTGATATCAGGAAGAGTTTATATCTCACCTCGCTGAGATATTCACTTCTGTTCTTGTTTCATATCGAAACTGGAACATCGAGGTTGGTTTGCGTTTTGTGAAAACAAAATGTGGGGCTTTCTCTCGAGATAATTTGCTTCTGTGGTGAGTGGGCGTGTCGGCCCACAACAGGTTAGATCGACTAGTTTGACCAGTTCGAGCTGGTTTTCCTTTTAGAATTCATATCTGTGTTAGAGTTCCGGGTTATGTATCTGAAAAAAAATTCTAATACTACTAAACACCAAGGTACATGATGTACTGTAAAGGGCATATCGGAGTACAATAATCAAATTATAATCATTCTAAAAAAATTATTATAGCTCTCAAATATCACTACATCTTAATTTGGAGTTTAATTTTGTGGAGCGGATACACATGATGATGATATCAGGGAAATCCATATTCAATCTCATTGGCCGCACAGTAGAACAATTAAAAAAGGAAAAAAGCATTGTTGCAAAGTTTTTGATTCATGAAATTAGCGAAGCACGATAAAAGGAAACATGTTGAAGAGTATGAATAACCCAAACCATCACGGCCACCGCGCATCTTAGAAATTTTGGTACGCATCAAGGATGGGGAAGGGAAGCAAATCGAAAAAATCGGAGTCAAATGTTTTGACCATTCACGGCAACGATAGGCAACCGTCGTTATGTCAGGGAGGCGAGTGCCAAACTTCGAAACTATCGAGAATGTTAGATTTGGACAAGGATTTGAGCATTCAATCTCGTGAGTTGTCATCTTTGAGAAGATAAGGATATTAAATGCTACGGGTACCGGATATGATCCTAGCTAGCTATCTTCTTATAGTTAAATCTTACATATAGCTAGCCAGGCCTCACTTCTAAAGAGACGCATAACACCGATCGATATTGATAGGGCTCAAGAATATTGTTCCGAGGGCTGCTGGGGGCGCTACGGATAACAAGGGGGTGGGAGTCGCGTCCGATGTAGCTCCCCTAGCTACCAGGGAGATCAAATTTTAGCGCATCGCTAGTAGCAGATCGAAGCGCAGGCCTAGCTAGGGAGTGCGGAGAGATTCCGCGTTTGTTCGCAGGCCTGATGTCCCCCACGCGTACTTTTGACACGGAAGGACAAGGTCAACACTCGATTTAACTCTAAGACTTCTAACAGTCAACTCTTAAATTTCATGATTAGCTAGTTTTAACAAATAAGTTAGTTATCCTAGCTAGTTATTCCTGCTAGTTATTTCATGGTTAGCTAGTTTTAACAAATAAGTTAGTTATCCTAGCTAGTTATTCCTGCTTACCTTCGATGCGTGGTTCTGTCCGCGCGCAAAAAGTATAAATAATGATAGAGACACATCCTTTACCGCACTCTCAACCACACCACCTTTCTTGCTACAGTACACGAAGCCCACGTGAGATTTTAAAAATTAAAATCTCATGTGGGCCCCGTACACTGTAGCAAGAGAGGTGGTGTGGTTGTGAGTGTGGTAGAGGTGTGTCCCTAGTACCTCCCGAAAAGTATAGAGTAGAAAGGATTGAGGAATTAATGTATATATCCCTACTTTTGGGCTAGCTCTCACTTCTTGTAGGTTAGATTTTGTACGTAGGTTAGATTACAGTTTCTGTAAGTAAAGTTTGTGAGCTTAATTAACTAATAAGAGGGTCCCAGATTGACCCACTTTCTAATGAAGGGTGGGGAGCTTTAGTCCTTAAACCCCATCTCCTTCTAGTCATCGAGAGGCTTTGGACAAAAGTGATGACAGTTTAACCAGGAGTTTAGTATAATTTGATTCCTAATCTTTATGTTTCACTTCTGGAGTTATTCACCAACAATTAGTGGTATCTAAATTCATGTTGTGGCTGAAGAATGAGTGAAGTTCAATAATATTGGTATAGTAAATAAGGTTCGGTTAGCTCACAGATAGTAGGGAAATCCTATGAATGTTGACTTAGTTGGACTTGCTTAGTTCAGACTAGCATGCAAAGGATCCTTAGGTGTCGATGATTATGAATGTCGATTTTGACTGAAAGTCCAATTAACCCATGAATGATTGAAGATACCTGAAATCCTCTGTGGGAAATGAGTAAAATCAGATTAACCTATAAATAATGACAAATCTAGTCTGAACTATGTTAACAACCATATGTTAACAAATCATAGATGTTAGCAACCATATGTTGTTGCTTCATGGTTGTCAATTCGGACCAAGTTAATAGACGGTGTATGATTTGTCATAGATGATTGAGGCATACTCACAAACAAAGGGAGAAGTTGTTTAGAAATCCTGTTGGTGGAAAGATATCAAAGTGCTAGTGAACTTAAATAGAAACCTAGCATTATACCTAACAACTTTACCCTTTGGATTAATTTGGTTTCTAATTTTTTGTTTAAGCTAGGATAATACCTAGCAAGACAAACCTTGTGTTAGTGATGAATAGATTGTTAAGAATTCATATCTAGTCCTCTCCTTTCACAACAAAAGCTTTATATACTTGCATCCAAATACAAAATTCCTAGGAACCTAAAGTGCTAAAAGGAAAATCTAGCTATACATGAAAATGAAAAAACAACCTTTTTTGTAGGTCGGGATGAGAGAAGCTTGAGAGGGACGGTGCATTGCTCCTCTCCCACCCTACAAAACCCTACTCTCTATCTACTCTACTCAGTCTTCTCTCCTTTAAAAAAAAAAAAAAAAAACCCTCAGGCGGCTATCTACCCTACTCAATATCCTCTGCTCTGCATATGAATAGTTACCAAGTGAAAAAGCCTACCACATGAGTCTCCCACACACACCAGGCCTCCTCTCTAAGTTAATCTCCACCGTTGGATCTCGTAGGGGAGGGGGTAGGTGTCCTCTGCCACTCATATGTAAGTTCAGGGTGCCAACATCCCTTTGAGGTTAATAAAGACAAGGGCACCTCTTACAAAGTGGTGCCCTGACATTTAGTTAAGAAGGGCATGCAAAAGCTAGAGGCATAGCCCAGGGGAGGAGCCTGCGCATCTACTACACATGTTGAGGGCCATCACAGAGGTACTTTGTGTGGAGGGAATTGTTGTTTTCAACTGCACTTGTTTGTTTGGTACCATGGCTCCTCCCCTCTTGTGAGTTCCCCAACCAAGACCAAGCAAAACAAAGGGGCTGATCATAGATGTAAAACTACATAGTAGCTTCTTCTGAGTAATGGCAGATAAAAAAAAATTACTGTTATTTGAATCACAAGGGTGCGTTTGGCAATCTATTTGTTAGAATTAATATAAAACTATAATCTTTGATCTTCACCATAACTCCGGAGTTTTGGTGTAATGGTCAGAGGAACTAAATTTAAGATGGTATCAGAGCAACCCAGATTTAAATCCTACCAGTCACGAATTAAATGTGGATTTTCTAAAAATTAACACCACTACGTGAGTCCAGGTTTCGATTAAGCCGGGTCAGGATTAATCCGATTCGCCAAACTGAACCTTTATCATAGGATATTGACTCATATAGTCATATGTCGCTAATCACTGAACAAACAACTTTATAAGTGATACTCTGCTAAGATGTAAAAGAAAAGTTAATCGGATAAATGCTCACGAGTTCTTTCCCGGGCGCCAAACTTGATAAGACTGATAAAGTCATGGTTTTTGAATTTTATAAACTTACCTATCTTATCGGACTCATAATATCAAAATTGGTGCTCCGCTAGGATTAACAACGAGATTTTTAAATTCGAATAGATGAAGATTTTTATTTTTATTTTTTTTTGCTCCAAGGCATCCCAGTATTTGTGAGAGACAAGCAAAGAGCCCCGACTAGAACAAGAAAACATAGCTATTAATCACAGCTGAAGCATAGGAATTTCTTCTCGGATGTGCATTGAACGCCCATTATATTTGCATATCACTCATTTGTAATGTTAGCAATCATGCGTGACGCAGTACTTTCAGAATAATGAATACAAAGTTTTAAGACCTCTGAATGTTCGAGGACATGAACAAAAGTCACGGTTATTATTAGATGATGATACTAGGCAATATGAGCGGATAGCAAAAGAGTTGGCATGTGCATCACTGTCCCCATGAATTCACCAAATCATCAATCAACATTAAAGAAAACTTACAATATACAGTTCATCGTCTATAAGAGCCTGTGAATTCTCTTCAGAATATTTCAGCAAAAACTTCAACGTAGGCTATAATTTTCTAAAATAAATCACTGGGAAGGTAGTTTTCTGCAAAAGTTGTAACTCGAACCTAAACCAAAGATGTTACATTTTCACATTGAGGTGCAATAATTGGCTAAAAATTTTCAGGGAAGCTAGCTGGCTGAACTTACAACAAAGCAAATAATGAAGCTAAATCATACAAGTACATGTCCTGAAGCCAGTAAAGGCCAAAGAAAGGGACAATTGCAACCAACATTCCAGTTGAAAGCTGTGGCTTAAGATTTGGAAACAAGCTGCAGTCTGATTCTTACCATTTCCTATCTTCTGTCTACATAATCAGCTTAAACTTTGATGTTGCTACTAAGAGCAAACATAATAACCCAAGGAGCTTATAGCATATTTAAGAGGACATATTCTAAGATAAGATACAAGAAAAAGGGACAAAATAAAAATATGAAGAGGTAAGTTAGTACACTTGGTTTTTAATGCACTGACAATACATCAGTTGTTTTAATGTAGAGGCTGTAAACTCTTAACTCTAAGGAAATATCTCTATGTCACAGATATCAGAAAGTAGGTTCCTGAGATCCATATATCTTATGATCCGCTAACATTGCTCTAACTACAAATTTAATGAAAAGGGCTTGAATTAATGCACCCACATTAGATTTTTCTTTCTTAAAAATTCTAGAAATTAATATATCGACATTGTGTAATAGTTACTGAAGAAATTGTTGCAGATAAAGTTTATAACGACGAAGCCTTATCCCAAACTTTTGGGCTCAGCTACAAAATCACATTCTTCCGCTCAGTCCTGTTAATTGACTATTTACTCCTTTAAGTTAATTATTATTATATGCTTCTTAATTGCTTCAAACCAAAGTCCTTTAATTAAGGTTTATCATATTGAAGATCTGGTACATATGAAAGTCCATTTCCTGCCATTTTGGAATTATGGATCTCCATTGATAATCATAAGCATAAGTTGCACTTCAAACAATAATGCAAAGGATAAAAATACAAATTGAGTGTGATAAAACTGGTCATGTGCTGCACCACACTTTCATAGGAATAGTGTTTATATATCACTATGCTCCTAAGTAGCTACATACTTATATATATGACCTTATATTTTGTGTTACTTTTGTGTTTATATCCTTCTTTCATGTGACAACCAATGAAATTTAGGTAAGCTTATATGGTAATAATTATATGCAAGATTGAAGTTAGTTCTTATGATAACAAATCATCAAAATTTAGCATGCATTTCCTTGTTACACTACAGCTTAGAGAGCATGTTTCACAAAAATATATCACCGTATTCATAGCTAAAAAAACTAGGAAATATAACTAAAAAAGAAGTTATTTCTAAAAACAAAACATAAGGGTATACAGCTTAAAACCCTTTAAACTAAGTAATGGATGAACATAAGAATAAGTCTGTCCTTTCTCTAATTGATCAAAAGCAAGCATCATGTGTGCATGTGCGCATGCGCGCACGTGTGATGAAAGCATCATTGTGTACAAACTAACAAAAGTTGTAAAACAATCGAATGAATAAAATGACAGAAGATATCACTAATTTACTTGCAAAAGTGAATTAGGACAATAGAACATGGACAAAAATTTGCTGACATAAATAACAGAAATTGAATATACAATTTAAAGGAAATGTACAAATTCTGCAGATGAATGCTGCAGTTATTACCTAAAGGGTAATCACTCTCACCCAAACGCTAAAACAATTGCTTTCATCGCTTTGATAGACAAAGCAGTTGTGAGTACAATGGTACTGTCCATTAAATTTGTTTCATGAAGCTCCTCTAATTGAATGCATATCCAACCAAGAGATAATGTCATCAAGAACTCGAAATATCATCTCATCGGACTCACCTTCGAGCAGAGAATGCCAAGCATTGTCATAGAGACATAGCTTTTTATCAGAGCTATTTGCTTTCTCGTACAATGCTTTGCTCACTGAAGGGTCAGTTACAATATCGGCTTCACCATGTAGAATTAGTAAAGGCAGCGAAACCTGTACAAGAAAGAGGAACAAATGCTGTAAATTTTTTCCTCCCTGGTTGAGAAAAACAAAATCCTGTAATTTATCTCACAATCAGGAAAATGAAAAAAAAATTACGGGGTAAGTTTCACCAAACTATCATGAACTATTTTTATTTGAGAAAATATCATAAACTCTCAAATCTGTAGAAAACATCACATATTATCAGAAAATTGCTCTAACAATGTTAACAGGATTTTTAAAATCCTATAAACACCACTAATAGCTAAGGAGGACAGAGGACAGCATAGTAATTACATAAAATAAAGGGTAAAAAACGGGAAAGGATGTCATGTTATATCACCTGCTAACTTAAATTAAAGTTTAGCAGTCATAATAATTTAGTGAAAAAAATTATGGTATTTTCCTCTGACACAAATAATTTATGGTACTTTTGTGTAAAACACCTAATAGTTCATGTTGTTTTGTGAAAGTTTTTCTCTGAGAATAAGCAGAACCTAAATCTAATTAGCATGGGATGTTGTGTTTCCCTTCATGGCCGACACACTTATACACACAAGTCTACCATTTTTGACATTTATAAACTTATAAATCCTATTTATCTAGAAAATTATATGCGACTATGTAAGACCTTTTGATGAAAGCTAATTATTGTAAAAATAATTTTACTAGTTTTAAGCTACGTTGCTTCATATATGAACATCAACAATACAAATACTTATATTAGTCATAGCAATGTCTGCATGTTTGAATTGTGGAAATATGCGTCGTAAGTATTAGATGTGTTGGCGTCTAGAAATCAAGGGTTAAAATGGAGTCAGGACACAGTGTGTAAGCACCAAGATCGCACTGAGGTGTGGGTTGACATTCACTATTTAAAAAAGCTAGTGACATCCTCCAGGAGCAAGATATAAAGGTGATGAGAAACATATACAACTACATTATAAAGGTGGAAATTTGTGAGGTTACTCTGGCCATGATACAGGCCACTGATGAATGTCAACAATACACGTACTCATGATATAGACCAATGAATCAGTGAATCAGGTGAACTGTGCAAAATCCAGCTCATGATTGTCAGCACATACTATTTATTGCTTGGGACATATTCACTAGTTGAACAAACAACAAACATTTACAGGTTATGGTCAATAAACCATTATTGCATATGGATCCACTGATGGCATCAGAACCACATATAGTTATGGGTATAAATTAGTAAGGACATATCTGTTCAAACAAAATTTCATGCTGGTGTCAAGGGCATAAAGGCTTAATACTTTGAAACTTTTATATTCTAGGATTTATTGGATACAAGTTACTAACAATTAGCTTACTGTGGACACTTTTTTTTTTGACAAAATAATAACCTCCCATACCTCTTTCAGTCGGCGTTCTATCTCTTGTGTAGTTCTGAGCAATTCTAATGCTGTTCTCAAACGTGGCTTATCCTTATAAGCAATGACATTATAAGAGCACTGCATCCAAAAGACAATAGACTTGTTATATATACTGATATTATATTACATATATAAATAAAAATAGCCACCCACAGACATTACTGAAGAGTTCTATATCAGTACACAATAGAAAATTTGCCAAATACCAAAAGCTGAGGACAATAAAAGTTTCCAACAAGAGTATATGTTTTCTAGAATATAAGAGTTTTAAGGAAATGCTAAAAATTTTGATAAGCAACACAGATGTTGACCTGATCTCTCTTTTTCTTTTCTTTGAATGCCATATCAGCTAAATCTTTTTGAGGAACCAATTTCCCTCTGGGAAGAATTTTAGCAACACAAATCAGGATTTGCTGAAGAGGCCAAGGAGGAACCACATCGTCTGACATCTAACGGAAAGAATTGTCATCGGGAGGTGAAAATTTGGGTTGACGTAACTTGTACACGAAAATTAAAGCACAATTACCTTACACATTGGAGCAACTAGAACTGCACCATGCCATGCATTGGGTTGCTCAAAGTGCACTTTCAAAGCAACTGCTCCACCCATGGATTGCCCAAATAGAAAACTTGGAAGACCTTGGTATTCAGGATTCTCTATTGTTCAAAATGTGAAAGAAACAGTTTAAGTGTATGAAGAGGAGAAAAGTTACATATGTTGATTATACCTTTTTGTTATCTAACATGGAAAAGATAAAGAAAAGCCCAATTTTCGGTAAATTTCTGAAGAGGAACCACCAGAAAATAAATAAATTGGAGCAAGTCATGACAAACATTGCGTCATCACACTTGAAGGAAACACGAACGAAAAGAAAAGTAATCCAATGCTAGCACCATCTTTATATATACTAAGTGCTAGAAATGAATAACAAGAAGTTAAAGGATGCTTAAATATGAGAGATACAGAGAGATCTTTTTTTTTTTTTTTGAAGGCAGGAACTAGTGTTACCTGGATATAGGACATGGGCTTCAAAGTGTCTCAATATCTTTTGTGTCCAAAAAGATGGCTTGTAATCAAGAGGACATGGGAAATTGGATATTCCAACATACATAAATACATACTTAGAGGTGTGTGTATGCTTAAGCGTAAAGGTTATTTACATAATAGGATGCAACTTAAGACTCACATCACAACAACTTATGAAAAGCATAGTATCCTTCCATATATGATGATCTAAACTGTGCTTCGTAACCTACACATTGGTAGCTGTTTTCCCCCAATTGAATCGGGGCCAAAATAACATATGCCAAGAAGAAAAAAGCCCAAGATTTGTTTTCCTGGGGTACCAAAAGTGCTTGAATTGAAAATTCCATGGCTTGAGAGTTTCTAGCTTATACATCTCATGGTCAAAAAATGAACTGCTTATAGTAGTATTGAAAGTAAATTACAATTGATTTTTTTTAAAATTTATAGGCTTGAAATTCTTGAACTGTGCGGCTTTCAAATGTGTAGATCATATTGAATGAATCAAATTATCATTTATGGATGCCCACATCTATTTTCATAGGTAAGCATAAACTCTTATCTTACACTGTAACATATATAACATTGTTTTATACATACATAGGAATTTTTCCAAATAAGAACTTCATGGTGAAAACTTTTGCAAGAATATTTGCATCTTTGATCTTGATCAATATATCGAAGTTACTCAATAGTCCATGAACAATAAAATTTCGAAGTAATTTCCCAATAATACTTCATTTTAGCATAATATGGTTAGAGCTTGGTGGTGAATAAAACATTCTTAAACTTCTTGATCTTCCTTAAACTAGTTTGAATGTTTAAGCACGCTAACAATATTGAATGTTGAAAAGATGGCTGACTATGGAGTCTTACAAAAGAACTAGTTTCCCAAATATCTTCATGCATATGCATAGAACAAAGGTGGATCCAAATGCATGGCTACGGGTGCAGTTGCACCATCCGAAATCTATAAATTTTAGTATTTACAATTTTACAATCTCTCCCCCGGGCCCCCCCCCCCCCAAAAAAAAAAAAAAAAGTTGATAAAGTGTACCAAGTGAATTCCCATTAGGTACTATAATTGTATAATATTATATTTTTTTTTAGGTAAATAGATACTTGTTGTCCGCCGCCCAACAAAAATTTTCTAGATCGACCATTGGATAGACGCATGTTAAAACGTTCTCTGTTTAGGATATGACACCCTTGTCATATTAACACTTCACCAAGCAATATGGAATTCTAGGTGCGACTCTCATGGACCTTAGGTGACTCTACAAATTAAAGAGGGGGGCCTCCATATCCTTGAATGGCTTGAAAGTTTGCCAATTGCACTCAGTTTCATGTGATACTTAGTTCAACACACTTTCTAGTTGGTGGTAGACTGTTAGGCTCTCATACCATTTGACACACCACACACTGAGTCAAGCACATGCCAGGATGTCACATATCCATCCTGAAATTGCTCCCACCCAAGTGCAATCAATTATGGAGTTTTTCGATAATTCCTTTCTCAAAAGATTTTTGAGTTTATACAGATTATTACATACCAAATTTTACTTTATTGCATATCCAAATGAGAGTATTTGATATCTCTTCGATGTTATAAGCGTAAATCTTAAATTGATGTCGCTTTCTTTTTTTCCCCTTAATGTATTTTTGTCATTACTTTGTATGTCTGATACTAGTTCAAATGGTATTTCTATTGATGTGAAACTAGTTTTGTGTTGCGTCTCCCATATTGCCAAAAAAGAGAATAATTTATTAATTTTATTTACTGTACTCCTATGTGTAGTTTCTTCATGTGTGTTCAAAATTACTAGAGATTTACTTATGGTGATTTTTCTGCTGTGATAACAGATATACGAACTTCCATACTGAAAGCATCAAGGAGAAAAGCATGTCCACAGTCAATAAAATAATTGGATTGTTTCTGCATGTGCCTAAAGGCCATAATAAAGAAAGAGACAATATCACACCTTTAATTTTGGAGAAATGCTCAGCAACATCGTTAACAAGAGTATCAAAGCTTGGTACATAACCATGAAGACCTTCTGAAAGACCAAATCCAGGATAGTCCAGTGCAAAAACTCCATATCCACATGAAGCAAACTTCCTCGCAATTCCTGCAAGAAGAATGTGTGTCGTTTACCACTTGCATGTAGAACATGCTAATATATCTAAAATATCACATAATATTTGACCATTAGTAAGCACCAATACCTTCAAAGAAAAAAGTGCAAGTGTCTCCATAGCCATGACAGAAACAAATCAATGCCTTGAGTGGGACATTCTCTGGAAGCCAACATTTTGAGAAGATTTGCACACCTCTTGTATTCACCTCATATGACTATATGTAAGTAGCATATCAGTGAAAAGTGTTTTAAAACAAGAGCAAAAAGCATCATTATTTTCTGATAAAAGAATTTGGAGACGTTTTCAACATTTAATATGTCAATCAGAATTGTAGTTCCCATTTAAACATGTCCATGAATTGTAGCATACAAGATTATCTTGGAATATGAAGAAGCTAATTGTGCAACACCTCTTGTATACACCTCATATGACTATACATAAGTTCCTATATCAGTGAAAATGTTTTGAAACAAGAGCATAAAGCATCATTCTTTTCTAATACAAAGAATTTGGAGATGTTTTTAACATTTAATATGCCAATCGGAATTGTAGTTCCCATTTAAACATGTCCATAAATTGTAGCAGACAGGATTACTCATATAGTGCAACAATTTATCTTGTTATGTCATTTTGTTCACTAGCATTTTCTATGGAGCATTTGGAAGCAGTAGATGATTGATACCTGCTAAGTACATGAACAAAAAGAAAGAACAAACTTTGTTGTATATGCAACTACAATTTTAATGATTACAATGTGCAAGTGCAGAAAATTACAAGAAAAAAAAAGAGGATTCAGAAGAGTGACCTCTTTCGTTTTAACTCCATCGTAATGTGCCTGCCATGACGGAAGTAAGAGTTTTAGAGTCTTTAGACAAACTTAATTCATCCAATGAACATGGAATAAATGGTAAAAAATAATTAATGATACCCTATGATATACTTTGTTAAATAAATTAACTAACAACACATGAACAGAGAGAAATGATAATTCTAGTACTATCTTAAGTACTGCCATTCAAAATGATACCATGGGATATATATGGAATTCCACATGTTGATAATAAATTTTGAAGTAACAAACATTACTTCGATCTCTTCTATAACAAGCATTAAATCCGTGAACATGGCAATGTTACAGCTCTGTTATATGGTCATTTCCATGGTAAAATAAATTAGTTTCCTTTTCTGACTATATCACATGACAATATATGCAATGGTTTAATATGGTAAGCACCCCATTACATATATCAATTCGCTGAGTATGTGATATATTAACATGGGTTTTTCAAATACAATAGGATATGCTGAATCACTAAAATAACAACTTTAACTAGCTTGTCCGTAGCCACAAACAGAAAGCATGTGGTTGAGTACAAGTTTCATGATCATATACATAGAATTTCAGGAAATAAAATAAATACGTGAATGAAAATGGTATCATAAAGATTTTGCTGTTATGAAGGAAACCAGTTAATGGTATGCTTTTCTTTGAAAAATATAAACCAAAAGTTTTTATCTGGAACATTGATGCCAGGAGGAGCAGAACTGGAACACAGATAAACATGGCCTATTACACAGAAACACAAGGTCAGGAGGTGACAAGTGAAGCCTGTCAGTTTATTTTCTTTGATATTTACCTAAATCCAGTTCAAGGAAATCAAAATTAACAATATAAAGGCATTTTGTTGGTCGCAGGAGCAGGTGAGCGAGCTAGTAAGAGGTCTAATAAGTAAATTAGTACAGACAATGCTTGACCATCACTTACACTCTACATTGTTCAAATGCTTTCTAGAACTTATGCAATCAAGTCATCAGCGGTTCAAATTGCAAAATACTCAATGCTAGTCTTGCTAGACATTGAGAGATACTGATATTAATATTGCCTTTTATTTAATCTATTACTATTTCACATTAATTTTCCCACTTGGATTCCTAAGAACTAGTAGACTCATCTATATATTGTGATGAAAGTGATATCACACTATATTCTGAATATATCTATCATAACTCTCATAATAAATATAGAACAATCACTATAATTTACAATATGGAGTTTCTTTTGCCTATAAACCCAAAGTTATATCCTCATTCACATTTAAACTCACCCACTTCCAGGATCACCCATGCACCAAACATACCCCCCATTTCTTAAAATCAATCTTCCAAAAACAATGTTTTTGTTGACACCTCTATTTTATTTATTCAAAAATAAATAAATAATTTTGAAACTACCATTTTCCCTTAAAACCCATGAGTGTAACCTAAGTTGCTCTTGTGATACCCCAAATAGTCTCACATTAGGAAAACTAAAGGACTTTGAGTGGTTCAAATAGTGAAGTCAAAAGGACTAGTGCTCGCACCTTTTGGCAGTAGATTGAGTCAAACAATGAGTTGTTCTTAGTAGCACGCCAATGGGCTCACGGGCCTGGGGCGTGACAAATGGTATTGGAATAGTTAGCCAGTTGAAAATGTGAAGCTAAGTGATATGCTGGACGAAGTGCTACCTGTATAAGTGCGATGGGAGCCACCATTAGAGCCTATAGGAGCCACCTCTAGACTTCACGTCACCAGGCAGTGATACTGAGATATGCTAATTATCATGCCACAATGAGGGCATCACCTATTAAAGTTGAGGTAACTGTAATACATTGAATAGTCCCACATCAGGAAAACTAAAGAAGTTTGAATGATTTAAATAGTGAAGTCAAAGAGTTCAAGAGCAACTAGTGCTAGCATTTTTTGGCAGTGGATTGAACCAAACAATGAGTTGTTAGCAGGTCCCACAACTTATAGCGCACCAACAGGCTTGCAGGCTCGAGGCGTGACAGTTCTAATCAAATCACACTCTCAAAGCTCCCAAAAACACACCAATTACACTTGTTCACTCTCCCAATCTCATGCAATCCTATAATCTATAGTATTCCCCTCATCCCCACCCAAAAAAAGATCACAATGTATTGTTCTCTCCTCTAATCAAACTACACCCCCATCGTTTTCTCCTCCCAAAGTTATCTGAAATCATTTGCTGAAAGCCCACTATCTCCCTAATTTCACTGAGCCAGATGGATATCAACCCTACAAACTTTAGAGGTAAATGTTCGATTTTAAACCCTTCTATGGTCTACTTTTTGTCATTTACATGAAATGTGGCTTACATTCATCTTTCAAAGTTGATCCCTTCTTCATTTTTGAGTTGTGTTATGTTCTTGTTTATTTCTTACATGTTATATTCGTCTCTTAAAGTTGATCTCTTCTCTCATTTTTTAGTTGTGTTATGTACTTATGTTTTTGTTTGTTTCTTATGGGGACTATTGAGTCAACTCTAATAGGTTTTAGGTTTTTTTGATAAGAAATGGTGACTTTTGATCATGTGTCTTCAATATGGCCTGGTGGCTATAGATAGATGTCTGTAAAGTAGCCTTAATTTATCATAGTTTGTGTCCGTGCTTATCCCATTCCATTCGTATTTACTCTCCAAGAACTGAATGTACCTATTTGTAAATTATTGTACCCCTATATGCTATACAATATATACTTATAATATTATATATACTTATAATTAAAATATAATTAAGTTATGAGTCTTACGCCTCAAGCCTTAAAGCTCATGACTCACATTAGAAGGGTCAAGCACTTTGTTTTATACTTCTATCTTTAAACATTGATGTTCTTTGAAATTTCCATAACAATGTTACTCGCAAAGCATGACTTGACTCAAAGCCAACACATAAAATCCTTACTCCAACTTCATGTTGTGTTACAAAGTGGCATGGGACTGATAAACACTTCACCAATTCAACTAGAAACTCGCATTAATCTCTAGTTTAGTTCTATGCACAACATCCTCATTAACATCCCACATCTAATTGATTCTAACCAACCAACATTTTTGCCATTAGTTTTTCCTCGTTTGTTTTCCAATAGTTTTGCTAAAATTATATAGGTACCTATCAAAACCCCGAGGGACAGGCGGATCCTATAGAGGGCCCTTTGTGGAAAATCACATAGGGAAGTAGGAGATTGTCCCGCTTATAAAAGCTAGCAATGTCATGTATCTAAAACAAGAACTTAAAGCTTGTGATTAAAACAAAAAGTTAAAGCCTGTGACTACTAATCATTAGCTTTAAAATTCGTACTAGTGTACATGTGTCATCATCTCCTATCTCCCTATATGATTTTCTGTAGAGGCCCCTCTATAATACTTTTCCCTCAAAATAGAACTAAAATATTACCACTTCATGTGTGTTTGGATAAGGAATAGTTGGAGCCTTATATTGTTCCATCTACATTCAAATTTCAACATATACATTTGTTAGGATGTTGCTGCATCAAAATCTGGTTACGAAGCAAAATATGTTAAAAATAGTGGAGTGATTACTGCATTTAAGGTTATATTTACTAACCTTGGTTAGGAGCAGTTGGAACAATAGAGGATTTGTAGCATCATGTTGTTCCAACTCCTGGAACACACTTTAACTTGAATGCTATAGCAACGCCCCTATTTTTGCCCTATTTTAGTTTGCAACAACCGTTGGTGTTGCATGTTGCAACAACATTCAAGTAAACAAAAATTTCAAATTTTGGACATTGTTGGAACTATATGGTGTTGTAAACAAGGGCAGATTGACATAAACAAGGGAAAATTGACATACATGTGTAGGGGAGCAATTGCACTTCCAAAATTTTATAATTTCCATATAGCAATGGTAATATTTACAATTCGTGCCCCCAAGATATTTAAAAATTGCACCCTAATGCAACCCATTTAACAACACTAAATAAGTTCGTAGAAAAACCAAATTAACCCATTGGAAAATAAAAGTCCATTGAACTTTTCAACATTCAACTCAAATGGACCCATCAAAAAGCCCAAAACTAAAACACTACAAACACAAAATTCCCCTCCCTCCCTCGACCCTCCCTTATACTAAAGTTAATACTGAAAACCCAAAACCCTAGTTATTGTTGCTCCCCACAAACACCATCCGCACTAGCCCCTGTCCTCCAACGCCGCTCCCCACAAATCACTTATTGCATATCATGTGTTTGTTTTTATTAATTTGATTTTGATCTGTATTTGTTTATATTATACAAGAAACATGCTAGAATCTAGTAAAAATGTCAAAAATAATTTGACTAGCAAGTATACATCTTTTGATTGGTAAAAATTCTCACTTTTGCTACCTATCATTCTACATGGAGCTGATAAAGCGTACTTTGAGTGCATTCCCATCAAGTACAATAATTTTATAATATTAGATTTTATCTTAGCATCTTTTTTCTTGGTTGTGGATGTTTTAGACAGCAGAGCATTCAATCTAGTTTCCATATACTTTCGGTATGGTGTATGCATTAATGTCTCCATATCCGTTAGTAACAACAAGCATTGCATCATAATATGTATCATAACTTCGCCCAAGCTTTCTCAATTTCTACACCAATTTCAGCAGATTATAAAGCTAAACAAAACCCGCCATCGAACCCACAAAAGATTTAAAATTACCTTAAACAAACAGTGATCTATCCCAAGCTGCACATCCTTGAAAGCCTCTCGAACCCTTCGCCTCTCCGAAGCCTGATCCAAATTAGCCTCGGTGACCATCTTGGCGAGCTTCTCATCGACCCCCTCCCACTTCATCTTTTGCTGCTTCTTGCGAGCACCAGCGAGCCCAATCCTAGCGGAACCTAATAATGGTCAGGCCCAATTCAAACAGAACAACAGAAAGAGAGAAAATATCTGATGCTTTCGGGGTGTTTTTTTTTTTTTTTTTTTTTTTGGTGGGGGGAAATTTTTCTTATTTACCGTTATTGGGGCTAAGAGGAGAGAAGATCTTGGGGAGGGTGGGGGGCTTTGAGACCATTAATATAATAATAATAATTTTGGGAGGGTTAATTAGTTATAGTGAGGAGAGGGGGAAAGAGAGAGAAGAGGATGCTCTCTTCGTTATTTGCCCCCTTCCTTTTTCGTTCCTTTTGAGTTGGGGAGCTCTGGCCCATCGCAGGTTAGTGTAGGGGAGCTATTATAGTAAGCAGCAGTGACCGAAATATCTTGTGGATGGGGTCAAAGGATAATGTCATCTCTCTCTCTCTCTCTCTCTCTAATCTTCTTATTGACGGAGAAAAAAACATCTTATAGGATAAATTATCTGACCCCTAATGGGCAAGAAGAAACAGTGGCACTTGATGCATTATCAATTTTAAATCAGTACACCCTATATATAATACTAGTAGAGATTAACGGGTGTCCTTGTCATAAGAGGAGATTTCCCTCATCGTCGCCTATGTTGCACAATCCCCACCATCCTTATAAATTAGGCACAAATTCTCACCAGCTCACACACTCTCTCTCCTACTTTATAAGAATGGTGGGGATTGTGTCACATAGGCGTTAATGAGGAAATCTCCTCCTATGACAAAAATACTCATTAATCTCTAGTAGTAATCATTACCAGTACAATTAATTGTGTTAGTATTAATTAGACTTTTTATATCAATGCAATATTTTGTAGGCAAGGCTGTAATTTTTAACGAAGGGTGCCTATCTTTTTCAGACAAGATTTAGAAGTTTTTTTTAGTTCTATACTTTAATTTAGAAAGGAAGTAGAACAAGAAAGTTGTCATTATAATTCAAAGCCGGTGATTGAATTAGACATATTCCGATTTTGTACTTCAATTGCTTGCACTAGTTTTGCTGATTTATGGACACCAAGACTTTGACCCTCTCAGTTTAGACTTTTAGACTCAAAGCAACATGTCATTGACCTAAGACAAAGTACGCCAATAGAAAAGAGACCAGAGGAGGAGGGAGGAATTCTTCAATTGATGCCGTAGAATTCGATTTCTTGAAGTTTAATCCAATCATCAGATCTTTACAAAGTTGACTGTAGAATCGTCAAGCGAACATTTTTCATGTGCGAGTTTGCTTGCTTGTTGATGTACACCTTGACTTTTTTTAAAAAAAAATAAATCCTATGAAAAGTCCTTAATAATAGAAAATCATCAAGAGATAAGTAGAAGTTTTCAATTTTTTTCTAGGATATGTGAAGTGTCTTGTTTTAGTAACTAACAATTTTAATATTTTTGCTAGGTGTACTTTCCACATGATTTTTAACAAAGAACCCACTGAAGTTTTCCCGCCCTTCCTACGTTGTGGTTCTATGTAAAATGGAGGATTGAGATGAGTAAGATTGTAAATCAAAGACCATAATATGGCCTTTACTAAAAATAAAAATAAGAGTACGTATTTCAATATTTTAGCCTTTGTGCATATCGATATGCTATATTGAATGAGATGTATGATCCTACAAAACAGGAAGAAAAATGTATAAAAGGATACGTATACACATACATCAATACATGTACCTTTTTGTGTGCATAGCATACTTAATTCAATATGTTAAAATTATAATTCCCATGAAAAATTATAATTTATTTTGAGGATAACTCATAACGTTTTCAATATTAAGAATTAATTTGTATTATACAAACTTCTTTATAACTAAACGTAAAAATATTTAGCATTACTCTCACCTGAGTGCGAATCTTAATATACATATATTCCGTTTTCATGTATTCGTCAGACAGATTATTTTCAAGAATTTATATTTGAAAATTAGTATAAATAAATGTTCAATTCTTTTTGTATATAAATAGCTCTTCAGGAAATTATTTGCTAGAACTATTCCATCTAAACACTTCGTTACATTTTCGAGCAACAAAAACCATTTTTGCCCTAACGTCTGAAGTAATAAATTGAGTAATTGTTAGCAAATAGTCGCCTTATTAAAAAAAATTACAATCAATTTATTTGACACCACAAACAATTTTACGAAAAAATATCAGACGTTAATAATAATAGATTAATGAAAATGAAAAAGATTCCAGATAGTCGAGCACCAAATTTGAATCACACGGCACACCACCGATCATTGTCAGCACTTCGTATTACATGGTCCGCTTAGCACACCATATTGCTTAGAATACTAAATAAAATGAATATTCTTCTGTATTACTATTACAAGTATCAAATGTTTACTCATTTCATCCCCTGCGACCAATAAAAGGAACTTGAGGAAGGCATTTATTTGAAGCAAATGCAATCTCAGTTATTATACACTCTCTACTAAAGCCACACATATACACATCCTCACACAACAATCACAATACAATCTTTCAAGGGAAACTTCCCTTGTACAGTACAGAACGGTCCAAAGAAATGTTGAATGGTTATTCACCACCAGGATTAAGCTTTAAGATTTGTGCTGGAGGACACATGTCAATTCCTTCTACCTCCTGATATGATTTTCTATACAGGATCCTCTTTAACTTTTACCACTGCTTGCCTGGCGAGCCACTCGAACTTTTGCCAGCTCAGCAGCTGCACGAGCAGCAGCAGAAGCCCGTTCAGCTGCAGCAATGGCAGCCCGTGCTCTCTCCATAACATCAGATGAGCTCTGATTTTTTGTTGTTGTTGTTGCTCTCTCGTCATGAAGAGTAATTTCCATTTGTTTGAAAGATGGCTCCAAATTATCTGCATTCATCAATGAGTCTTCACCTCTGAAGGAACTGCTATTAGTTACTGGAGGTGAAGCAGCAGGATTGTTCTTTGGTACGGAGATATCTGATATTTTCTTTATGACAGGCTCCTGAGGAGCTGTAGGCAGGGATCCATCCTGCACAAGATAACAGTTAAATGAAAGGTTTCACCAATGTACTATGTAGAATGTTCATTTTTTCGACATTAGTCCCTCAAATCATTTAAATTGCTATTAGTTCCACCAATTCTTTAAGTTATTTTCAAATTAAGGATTGCTATTAGGTCCCTCAAACCATTGCAGTTGCTTTTAGGTCCCTCAAATCATTGCAATTGCTATTAGGTCCCCCAATTCTCATAACCCATAGGTTAATTCAAATTAATCCCTCCGATTACTATTTCTACTCTGATTGGAGGGCCTCGTTCAATAAAAACTTATTTATTGGAGTACAAAATAGCAATTTTAATGATGTGAGGGACTGATTTCATAATAACTTGAGTAATAGCAATTTTAATGATTTCCGTGACTTCATTTGAAATATGAAAGATTTTATGAACTAGTACTTGCAAATCCCTAGAACGTCTGTAAACTTGGTTGGTGCTTATAGGAATGTAGGTTATCCTTTATGAAATTAAACACTCCAGACAATATAATGGATGCAATTCAAAAATCAGAAACAGCATCTTCTTAAGTAGCGGTGTTGACAATAGATGATTGACTCTGTGTGTGTGTGTGTGTGTGTGTGTTCTCTAGTTAATAAACACCTTGGGCATCTTGCCTAGAATCTTCATAATGAATATTGAGTACTTTAATGAAACAATTATAAATATCAATCTGTGACTTTAGAACCACTTGCACCTGAAGAGGTCAAAGATAATAATCAATAGCTTTTAAGTTGCATTTAGAAACAGCCATTCTGACAGTTCATCTTACAGGTTTGGTCTATGATGTTAGAGGCCCAATTCATGCTGGCATTGTCAATTAGCTCAGCTTCTCTGGGCCTACAATTGACCTCATTAAACCGAAATATTACCGCCTTAATTATCAATAATATATGCACTTATTATGACTCCTCACTGATTGCGTCTTTTACAGAACACATTCCACATTATCATGCTAGGGGAAATCATGAACTTTACCGACTTTCAGAACTCTAAGCTTCTTCTTATTCTTAACAATTGCTTGTTAAACCCCACTGAAGATGATCATTAATAAACCATCAATACAGCACCTTTTTCACTTTCATCGATTCAAGAGACAGGAAGAGTTTTTATTCTCAAAAAAAAAAAAGACAGGAAGAGTTTCAAGATCCAAGAAGTAACATAATTTTTAATGTGTTCCTGTATCCCTTTTATTCCTGTCAAATTCAACACAAAAAAAGATTTTTTTTAATGTTTTCTACCCCTCCTTACGGTAACTTTGAAGCAAATACAGTGAAAGGATGGTTCTCGTTTGTTGCCTGCTAGATCTTCTTAATATTTCTATGATCAGATACATTTACTCATATGGCCTGCATTTACTTGCATATTCATAGAGTGGAAACTTTAGGTGGGACAAAACACTCAAGTAGACATCATGCTGTTATATAGCGTCAATTGGAGATTTGACTCTAGGTCTGTTCATGTTACCATAGACTAAGTTACATGAAAACGGGTGGAGGTATTAGTGCCGGTATGCGTATGGGACACAAAAAATTTGTAAAAGATAGGGTACAGGGACATGGATATATAGACATGCATATAGATACTTATATAGGCATGCATATACTGTATTGAAATTAATAATTTACATGAGATCAATATATTTTTAATTCATGTGTGAGAATTAAAATTCCTATATTTTTTATATTTCTTTTATTATATGGATTATAGATTGGAAAACCCATCATTTTTGAACTAGACACCCTAATTACACTTTAATATAATAGTTTGAAAGCCGACCCGACCCCTGTCCAGCAAGTTCCAGGAACTGCATATGTAGGATATGCGTACAATATGCATCCAAGAAGCGCATGAGAAGTGTTTTACCTTAAACATATTTACTGCATAAGTGAGTACATGCCCGAATAAATGTATTCATATATGAAAGGAGTGTCTGAGGACTTTGGGTAGGAAAAAGAGTATGGGTATGAGTCGGGTAAGGTCATGGCTACAGTTAGGAGTATCCAGGTAACATAGACAATAGTACGCTCTATATCGTAAAATGTCCCACAGCTCTATGAAGCGTTCTCTAACTCCTACTAGTGAGAAGCACGGACACAGACACCGTACAAAAACATGAGGTAGACACATGGGACATAATTTGAAAAGCAGGATAAAGTATGGAAGAAGGAGACTCTAATACATGTACCGAACTTGTGTACCAAAGTAACCTACCCCCTCGAATCAAAAACAGCTAAGTGGTGAATTGCGTAGCCAAATTCGTAGCACGACTCACTACGTGCCACGTACCGTGTAAACTATGGCACAAGGTTATAATACAAATAGAAAGTGACTAAGAAGTTTACACCTAACTATGAAAATTCAAATTATATCATGTACACTGATGATCCAAACTGTCCACTGTCTTCATTATAAAACTCACAGGGATCTAAAATCATGTGAATTGAAATTGTTTAAGATATATGTTTCACTACCTAAAAATGAATGATCTGCAAGAGTGCAACGGTCTTAAAAGCTCGTTTTGCTTTTTGAGTTGTTTATATTGTAGGAAGAATATTCCAAACCACGTGACTTTTATCCGCTAACGTTTCATGATGTATAGATCAAAATGAGCGGTTAGATTATTATTTATATGGAGTTCTGTTGTGTATTATCCTAGGTGTGTGTTCACTATACATGTATATTATAAATTTCAACTTTGTAAAGGAATGTATGCAAATGCAAAAGAATATGACAAGATGGATATAAGATGCCAAATTGTAAATTCTTAATGAAGTTCTCTACAGAAGGCTGCAAGCATTCATGCCCTGGAATCTTAAACATTATGATATGCCAGATAATAACTGAATCTTACTTTTGATTTAATTGAGCATCTATTCTCGTGACAAAATCATCCAGAGGTCAAAGTTAGAAGTGATTCGTCATATAGTTTGCAAGATAAAGGAAAAGTTTGTAGCTGCTTATTGACCCAGGAGGTTGAGGAGATTGTGAGATGATCAGGAAACCACAAACCCCTCAAAATAGAATATGCAGACTAATAGCAGAGGCTTTCTGCCTATACTGGAGAAATGCTTAACTTATAGATTAGCACCTCAGATGGGAGGAAAAAAAGAAAGAAATATATAATGAACCTATGACAATATCTGAAAAAGGGTGTAAGAATATGGAACACCAAATGATGGAAAGTAAATGAAATGCTTATATAGGAATCAAGTACAAATACATTGAATAAAGGTACTAAAAGATGGGAAATGGAATTTTTGTTATCTGATATAGCACGTCACTACTTCATAAGATAAGTATATATTAATGACTTCAAGGATACCAATTAACCAAAAAGAAAGGAAAAAAGAGAAAAATTATTCTCTATATTGTTCATGTATGCAGAATTTACAAGAAAAACAATTTTAATATCTAGATATTTTGATATAAAAGAATGATTAGTGCAACGAGAAAGAAATATTTTGAAACAAAGTTGCCAAAAGAAATACCAGCAAATCTTCATGCTTCTTACTAAACTCTGCCTCAGTGCTGGATGAATCCCAATCTAGATTAAACTCTTGAGCTACACCCTTCAACGTCTTCAGCTTTACCTCTGCGGATGGTGCTCTCGCAGTAAGTTTCTCAATAATCTAGACAAAGTGTACCAAATATTACAACTCAGTTTTCAGAATTATATGCGAGCAATACACAGTATTCCAAACAAATTTCTTACTTAAATATTAGTTTATGCATCAATATAACAGATTTACATACCAAGCGATTAACATTGCTATCAGGTCGTAATTCAGAAGCAGCTGAAACGAATTCCTTCCCATATTTTACAGTAAATAAGTTCCGAATCTGCAACAATTCAGGCAAATCTGAACATCTTGGGGAAGCAAAAATAATACTAGCAATAGCCTCCTGCAATTCTATTGGGCATTCCCTGTCATCAAAACAAGGTTATATAACAAAATCAACATCAACTGAAAGTAATAGCAAAGGTCATGCAATACATACTTTCAAGATAAATCATAGACCACATGGAAGTGTACAATATGAATTTCTTACCTAATGCGTGTAGGTGTGCAATTTCATGGAAAATATACATATTTTATGTTCAGATTCTTCTAAGAACTGCCTCTTAAATGCTGAAAGAATTGGAAATTTAAATAAAAAAACATATTGTGATAGGAAAATATATTGATGATAGAAAATTGCCATAGTCTCGTCGCGTCCACCCCCTCCAAAAAAACCCCAATTTCCACGGCATGGGACAAAAAATCTTCATGCCACTCACCATCTCATATTCACAACCACACACACCTCTAAATATTTATCTTATAACAATCATATCAGTTATCACTCAAATTATCACTCCATTGCCTCCCCTAGCGTATCCTTCCCCCACAAATTATCACTTTCTCACCTCACACAAGCATGCACGAGATAAGACACTCAAGTGGAGATCAGAGGTGGCTTCAAACAATAACTTGGCTTTACAATTGGGAATATTCCATTGAATTGCTAAGTCAATAATGAGAAGAAAACTTGTTCACCTTTAAATTCTTTACTCAATACATCATGATCTTCACCTCAATGATTACGAGAAGAAGGCTAAGCCTCTCTTTTCAATAAAATCCTTACCAGAAGAAACTAAATCTAAACAAATGTAAAAAAAAATGTTGCCTCCAATGACTGAAAACCTAAAAATATCCTTACTCCTTTGACAGAACGAAAAGATGCCAAAATAACTAAAATATATCAAAAGATTCTATTATAAATAACAATGATAAATTCTCGAACAAAATAAATTTGCATAACATTACCAATGAACATTTTTTTACCTCTCTCCCTTTCTTATTTTATTTTCAGGCTTCTTCTATATTTTTAGAAGGTAGAAGATAAGGGTGGGTATGAATGTTATTCAAAACCTGTTACAAATCTAGCAGAGTGAAGTTGAGGGATAGCTAATGGAATTGAGATGATTTTGGCGGTAAATAGGGAATATATGAAGAGTTGGGGGATAAATTTACAGATATGATATGTAAAACCCTCAATTGTTGAGGGTCCACTAGCTACCCCTGTGGCCTCAACAGAGGTTAAGTGGAGGGATAAGTTAAGAGAATCCAGATGATTTTGTGGGGAAATTGGTAAAGATGAAGATTTGGGGGATAAATTTACAGATATGATAGGCAAAACCCCTTATACTGCAGGTCACAACCTACCACTGCAGAACACAGAAGACAATACTAAGCAGTAACATGAGGAGTGAAAATATATCTGATGCATGAATAAAAAATATTTGGAAGAAGTTTTATTGAAAGGAAGAGCTAAACAAAGTGTTTCTTATTTGATCTTGATCCTGTGTAGAATATGATAAAATATGCAGACATGCTTGAGTTTTGCTTGATATAAATTTAACTTTGATAACAGATATTTACCACCTACAAGGAACAAACAAAAGTTTTACAAGCCAGGTAAGGAATACATATTAGTTATGTCTACGAATAGCACAATTTATATTATTATATGGCATATAACTACGTATCTATCTGTATGAATTTACACATTTTACGAACATGTATGGATACACATCGCCCATGTGTATTCGTAAGACCATTATAAATAGTGGTGATTTTAATCAATTACAGACGCTAAAGCTTCTAAGTAGAATATCAATTTGTTCATGAACAATAACTGAGCTGAAGATTAAGGGGCTATTTCTAGCTATTTTTATGCTGCAATTACAAATAGATAAGACTAGCAGGCTGGAGCCAGACCTTATTTTGTTTCCAAGTAGTTAAAAGGCTTCATTTCATGAACCAGACCTTATTTTGTTTCCATAAATAGAAAATGTAAATAAAATAAGAAACAAACTCTCTTCAGTTTGTAAGCTAGAAGAAGTTCCAAGGTAGAGAATTACTTCTGAGTTTCAAGAATAGGAACACGTGCAAGAACAAATTCACAAAACAATTCTAAAATCTCATAAGCAGCCATTATGTTCTCTTCACGAATGATGTGCTCCACCTAAAAATAAATTCAAAAAACAAAATAATTCAGAAATTTGGTTAAAACTTTAGAGAAGAATAGAAGTAAACTAAGAAAGTAAACATACTCGAATTCGAGCAACAGCTTCTTGGCCAGTCCTAAGATAGTCAAAGATTTCTTTCCGCATATGTTTGAGTTGTGCCTCTCTCTTATTACGCAACAATTTAATTCGTGAGATAGCCAGATTACAGCAAATTTTGCTAGAAAGGCAATGAGAAATAACAGGAACAAGCACATCAGACTCTTTCCAACAGTAATGTCTCATAAATATGGATAATATGGGCACTGAAAAAAAATTCCACAAGCCAATTATGGGAGATGGGTCTACTCAGAGATTAAAATAATAACTAATCCAACCAAAATTGATATCTATACCACTATAAAAAGAGGAATTAAGTGTTAAAACTTCTAATTTTCTTTTTTGCCCTCTCAAATTTTGATAAATTATAACTATACCATTATCTCTAATTAATCATTTATTAAATAAATATAACCTTTTATTAATTATGCACTCCCTCAACTTCCTAAATAATTAAAATTCTCAATAGTATTTAGTACTATGTTATTCTATTTTGCTAATTGAATTATAGCAAAATATCTAATTCTAATAACAGTACTATTAATTGTTAATGATAGTATAATAAAAATTTATAAAATATTTATAGTACTAAGTTATTTAAGAGCATAATTTAAAAAATTAAATTAGATAAATATTTTATAGTATATAGACAATATAATTATTTTAATAGTATCTTGAACTAAGAATTATAATATTAAATAAGGTAAATTACAGTAAACCCCATGAACTTTCAACATTTTGCAGTAAATAGATCCTATGAACTCACTAAACCCCTAATAACTTTTGTAGAAAGCCCCTAATATCTTTTAGATAAATTACACCAAACCCCAATAACTTTCAAAATGTCTTTTTATGCCATTTTCTAGTTCTAATTTATAGGGGTTATCTGCAAATTTCAGAAAGTTTTTTGGGGTTTTTATTGAAACAAAATAGTTATTAGGGGTTTATTGTGATTTTAAAATTTCATAGCCATATGGGTTGAAAGTTCATAAGGGTTTAGTGTAATTTACCCTATTAAATAATTATAATGAAAAGTAACTATTACAATATGCAAGTATTAAGTGTAACTATTTAGGGAACATCAGGAAAAAAGCTAGCATGATTAATGCAGCTTAGTTAATTTAGAGAATTATAATTAGAAGTAATTATTACAATATGTTACGAGTATTAAGTGTAACTATCTAGGGAATATCAGGAAAAAATAGCAAGATTAATGCAGTTTAGTTAATTATGACTTAAGTTAATAACTTTCGAGTTGAGGGGCATATTTACAAACTTATAGAATTGACAGTTTTATTTAAGAACAATTTTAGATTTGGGGGACTTATTAAAAAAAAGTTAGCATTAGGTGATCATTATAAGAAAAACTTTCAATTACAATAACTACATAATAATAATTAACTCATACATTTCTTTTTAAGCAATCTTAATATCTTATTATCCAGTTTTATTTACTAACACATAGTTTTTTACTATTCAACAAAAAATTCATAACTTAACATGTATGTTCACGTGCATTATACCAGTATTAAAAAATGAAACTTGAAGGAAACTTGTGTGCCACCGCTCCCCAACACACACACCCACATGCACGCACACACGTGCACACACAGAGTGTGAGCAAAATAATAATTTTCTGTTTTCAACCATTGAGAAAATGAATCTTGTTACAAAAAATTTGACTTATTCCATGTGATATATTAATTGGATTTTATCACTCTGATGCTAAATTTTGGACAATTATTGTATGTGTGGAACATAGTGCATGAGATCTCCCTCAGGCAAGGAAACACGAAAGAATATCTTTAAACCCTATGAAGCAACATGGTTGGATAATAGCACCTGCAAACATGTATGTTCATGAGTGTGTACAAGCTGGTAGAAGTGAAGAAATATTTTATTTTATAAGCTCCCAAGCTAGTGTAAACTATCACACATATATCTTTTAATAGACTCAAATTACATTGTATGTCTATTAAAACCGATCCATGTTACAAATATTGTGACTGAGAACAACAAATTTAAATATTTAATTTCAATAGAAAAGGCAGTAAAAGCATGCAATTAATGTATTGATACTTTCATTAGAGAATTCAAGGATCATTCAGAAAGTTTCCGAGAGGTTCGAAGATTCTTCACTTAAAACAACCACAAAGCTTGAAAACCATAGTTCACATACAGTAAAGAGCACTATAATGCACATACTGTCTACTGAAGTTCAGTGGATGCTTTAAGAAAATGCGTGATCAATAAACAATATGCTTTCAGAATGAAACGCAGGCCAGTTTTGACAATAAAAAATATGCTCTAAAAATGAAACACAGGCTAGTTTTGACCCCAGTGAAAGCAAGTAACTATTAAATATTAGGTGTCATGATAATTGTTTGGTTTAAATTAAACTTATTGGGGAATATTGCTTGAATATATATAACATATTGTAAACAATTTGCTATGCGAAACAATTTACTTATGGAGTATCCTTGATTCCATTATTGTTTTATGAAAGTTGTATCACTTGAAATATTGTTACTTCTACAACTCAAATTCCACAAATGAATTATTACAAGGTATAGAGTATTTTTTTTTTCATGCTACTAACCATTAGATGTGTTTCAAAGCAAAGGTGCTAACTAATTTCATCTGTGATTAAGTTTAAACTTCATTAGATAAGTGGCCTAGAATTCTGAGGATCATGTCATTTAAATGTTCGGAATGCACTGCAAACCTTTGATAAGATTTTTTTAAATAGTCCTTATGAAACCATATTGTTGAAAATAAATTTCACAAACTATGATTAAGTTTATGGATTTTTAAGAAACCAGTACGAACTATTTTATTTTATTTTGCTGCCTTTAACTTCGAAATTGATAAAACCTATTGCGTTAATGGTGGTATTTAAAAGGCTAATCTGAGTTTCTATACACATACATGGATATGAAAGTAGATAGAGAAGGAGATACATAGAACACTTGGAGGGAATTCTTATCCAGAATTTGTCGTGTGCGAGTCATGTAAACATTTAACCTAACAAAGGTAACAAATGGCAGCTCTGCGTAGTAGCCTAAAATGAGAATAGCTCATAGCAGCTTCATGAAAACCCCATGAGAATGTCCAACTATAGTGTGCCAATCTCACAAGAGCAGCTAGAGCGAAAGCATATAGGTTAATTCAGAAATTGGGAGATCACAGTCTCTCCAGTGACGGTATTGTAAACATTAATGATGTAATTGCAAGCCATGGGGGAGGATACCAATTTTGAGACAGATGACTAGTGTCTGTTTGGTGGGGAGATGGACGGACAAAGTTCATCCAGAATCCTATGCTTTCCCGTCACTTTCAGCTATTAATTTTGCGGTCTTGTTATTTTGTTTCTTCTGTATTGATTTAGTATTTATTTGGTGATACTTACTTGTATGCTTTTGGACTGTTATGTGAAAATCACATTAACGAAACACAAGATAGTTACTCAGAGTTTAACTAAAAAGAAAAAAAATACCATGAAATCTGACATTAGTTTCTTGAAATTCACCATAATGAGATGATTAGACTACAGGTCTGAGCCTCCAAAAGTGAAAGCTAACCCTCAAACTGTTAGTGCAGAATCCTTCTTTCTCATGACCAAAGTCTGAAAGATAGAGAGCAGTCATTACATGCTGAGAGTTCAAAGTTCAGTTCTAGTGATCCAAGTACATTGGCCTACAAACTCTCCAGAAAAATTAGATTTTACGTAGAAAACCCCTCTAATATTAATATATTAGACTGCTTAATACTCCCTAATTCTAAATTAATCAAAAAGCCCCTCGTTTACTACTTCTTCCTCCAAACCCATCACAGAAATTGCAATATAAATGACTTATATATTGAATCTCAGTTGAATTGACACAAACCCGTTCAGATTATCTCATACACGGTCCCACGGAGCATCAATAAGGCAAAAAAATTACAATTAAATTTCACGAAACAAAAATCAAAAAATAAATGTAAAGAAAAGGAATTGGGTATTGAAGACTGACCATCTTGTACCAAAAGTGGTTCTATTGAAGATCGAATTGAGGACAGACATCTTGAAGAAAGGAAAAAGAGGAGACTTTGATAGATGATCTCTTGAATCAGAGAGCTCTGATTTTGCTTTTGCCTTTTATCATGGAGAGAAGAAACAGACTTCTATCGGGTCGGGTAGATAAATTATTCTATCTGGACCCAAGTTAATCATCAATATATTTCGGGTTTTGGCGTATATAGCTCTCAAATCTATTATAATTTGCAAATTTACTCCCAACTCTAAATATTTGCTAATTTACTTGCCAATACTCCGACAATGGATAAAATATAACAAAAAGGGAAATACTCTGTATGTTTTACAATATCTACTCCTCTATACAAACGGGAGAACCCAAGATTTACTATTCATACTACAGTAAATGCTACATATTAACATTTACTGTAGCTTTATTACTGTACCAAACAGAAAACTGGACGGTGTAGCCTTTTTTAAAAAAATATTACTATATCACACGGGAATATTGCAGCAAAGGCGGGATTCTATAGCAATTCAAAAAACACTTTGTTATGGGGTGTTCCCTGTTACTTACAAATATGTTATCCCGAGAATAGACTTAGTCGAGCCAGCGTCACTCCCCAAAGACGACTCGAAAGGCGGACTCAGTTAGGCGAAAGATTGCTACTTAGCAACCGGCCGACGCTTCCCCCGAAGGCGACTCAGAACATTAATTCCCAGCATTATTTTATCATTTATGGTCATCATTACGACTCCACGTCACCCGCTGACAAGCCTCAACGGCTGCTGATCCCAATGCCACAGAAGTGACTCCTCGTCACCCGCAGACAAGCCTCAACGGCTACTAATTCTCCATACCACAGAAGTGACTCCACATCACCCGCTAACAAGCCTCAACGGCTGCTGATTCCCCATGTCGCTGAAGTGACCCGCCATCACTCACCAACCAACACGAATAGGGCAGGGGATGACTCAGCCTACAGCTTACCCCTCGCCATCATCATGAGCCGCCTCCTCACTAAATACATGTTCTGCCCTTGGCATCCTCTAGAAATACAGACGCTATTCATCCTAAAAGGAGGTTGGATCTCTGCTTCTTCTTCTTACACCTTAGATTTACTCCTCTTCGGGATCCTTTTTATCCAGAGTATTTTACTAGAGGAAAAACCCCCTATAAGGACCTCAATGGCCCAGTGACCTCTCAAAAAACCCTCCCCAAGTCACCAACTGACTTGACCGTCGGAGGTATCATGAGGGAAACTAGCCCCGTATTCATGTGATTCCTACATGTGCAGGCTATCAATCCACCCCGCGCGCTCAGAATCAGGCATAAAGTCGGAGGAGGAGTCGATCCCAACATTCATCCTCTCCTTCTTCCCCATCGTCGTCAGGATCGAAACTGTATCCGACTACGGGAAACCCCTATTAACTGTTTGTTCACAAGCATCAATAGTTTGGCGCCCACCGTAGGGCTACTTTCCTCTTTTTGAGAAGAAATGTCGAGTTCTGAGCAAGGAGTGGACCAATCTCCTACAAGGGGACCTCCAAATTATGTGACTCAGGGTCAATTGGAGCAGACGGTAGACAGACTCTCTTCATCTCTGTAAGAGCAGTTTGCTGCCCTGACCAATGAACTTCTCTGGCGAATCCCGTGGCAGCCACACGCTGATGAACAACCTCCACCACCTGAAGACCGGCGATAGGAAACTCATATCCATGAAGTGTTGCGGGACACACCGCGGCCTCCTCTGTGACGCCCCAGGGTTCACACAAGGCTGCAGTCCCAGGTGAAACCCGAATTGTCAAACCTGCCAAGCACCAACCACCATGCTATGACAAGTTTCACCATCACAATCACTATCTCTCTAGTGGAAACAATAAATAGGTGAAGGTACAGACATGTAAAAATAGAAATAGGACAACACTGGATATACACAGAAGAAGCATAAGAAAAAACAATAATGAGCCCAACTGGTATAAAATAGACATATCTCTGAGTCTGAACTGAATTTCAAATACAATGAGTCACATAAACAAAGTCTCACAATAGCTCTCAACTCTATGAAACAAAATACCAATCTAGATTCTGGGATTTATCAACAACATGTGGAGTTCTGCAATAACTACAAAATATGATAAGTAACTAAATGAACAACTAAGAAGTCCCATCAACCTGCGACTCTCCGTGCGCCAGACTCGCTGCCTGAAAGGGGGGAAAACAACGAGCATCAAAGCGCTAGCGAGATCATCACTACCTCTCCCCAGGGGAAGGGGTAGGAGTATATAAGAAAATAGAGTCAGTACATACATATATCAAATCATTCATATAACTCTCTATGAATGAATAACAAATAATCAATGAAAAATACTCCAATCTCTAACATAAAGAATAATCATCTCATCTCGAACTACGTCCGAGTGACCTGCTCTATAATAAGAGGATATTAACAATTGCTAAAATAAATATATCTACCGTTCATAACGGGTGCATCAAAATCTCAAAGAAAATACCCTATTCGCGGGCAATTTATCATAGAAGTAAAGCCTACAAGTGATCAAATATTTATGTGTGCATCATCTTGTACTATAGCGATACTTTTGTAATGCTCGTTACTCAATCGCTCTGCGGCAATAGGGTTTATTATTTTCCTATTCCGGATACATATAATAACGATACTGTTATAATACTATTACTCAATCGTTCTGCGACAATAGGTTTTATCTTCATATCCCGGATACATGAAATAACGACACTATTGTAATACTCTTACTCAATCATTCTGCGGCAAATATGTTTTATCTCCCTATTTTCGGATACATGAATTAACGATACTTTTGTAATACTCTTACTCAATCGTTCTGCGGCAAATAGGTTTTATCTCCCTATTTCCGGATACATGAATTAACGATACTTTTGTAATACTCTTACTCAATCATTCTGCGGTAAATAGGTTTTATCTCCCTATTTCCGGATACATGAATTAACTATACTCTTTCATATGTATTCATCAGCTCAATGTGTAACAAAAAGTATGTTAACACAACATAATCTAAG
Organism: Asparagus kiusianus; assembly: GCA_022839385.1. NCBI lineage: Eukaryota > Viridiplantae > Streptophyta > Magnoliopsida > Asparagales > Asparagaceae > Asparagus > Asparagus kiusianus. The sequence goes on from BQKN01065176.1 coordinate 70,493, forward strand.
TGTACGTGCACATATCTCGATGTGTGTGTCCATATCTGGTGTTCATCATCATCCCAAATGTTAAACAACTCTTAGCATTTTATATAACAGTACAAGATCGAGAAACTCTCTCAAAAATAACAAACAAGAGCGAAACTCAAGAAATCTTTACGTAATATATCAATTTATTTCAAATCAGCACATCTGCAGTTTTCTGCAGAACATATCATTAGTAAATTGAGAATATCTTTCTCTGAAGAATTTTTTTTAAGAATAGTTTTTCATTTTGGAAACTAGACTCACATAGCTATCATTTGACACTGATTTGGCTCAGTTTGGAGTTCATATGATATTTCTAATTTCCAGTCAAACATTTTATTTGTGCAGCGGATTTTCTGCAGGACCTATCATCAGTAAATTGAGCATATCTTTCTCTAGGAAAACTATCTTTAAGTATGGTTTTCTGTTTTGAAAACTAGATTCACATATCTTTCAATTGGAATTAGTTTGGTTCAATTTGGATTTTATTTGTTATTTTAAATTTCTAGTTCAATAGTATATATGTGCAGCAGATTTTCAGCAGAACATAACAAACATGATTATTTGCACAAGAAATCATATGTAAACCTTCAATAATGCACGAAACTTTAAAACGAATAATAAAACATATAAATTCAGATAAACAATATTTTAAATTATTTTCAGATCTTAAAACACTTCTGTAAATTCATGCTTAATCTATTTAACATGAAAAGACCTAGTCTTTATACATATATACAAAAGATCCAATTTTTATATATAAATTAATTGATTTGGCTCTATAAAACTCATTAAAAACTCTTCAAAAATATTTTAAAAACTAGGAGGGGGATTAGTAGAGATGATACTCGCCTGGGGTTGTAGGAAAACTTATTAGAAGCAACATCGAATGAGATCTCCACTCCAAAAGCCAAAAATCAACAAAAACCCAACTTAAAAGCCTCCAATCTTCTCCAAGAATTCAAAATAGGGTTTATGGGGGTTTCGTAGCTGTTAGGGTTCTTAGATATGATAAAAGAAAGAAATTTTCGTGAAAAATACAGGTATTTATAGAGGTAAACCCGAAACAAACCTATTAGACCCGAACCAGGAAACCTAGTCTGACTAGGAAAATACCCCTTCGGTAGTTTGGCTGTAACTTTCTCATCCGAACTCGGAATGAGGTGATCTATGACTTGTTAGAAATCTGCTGAAGATACCTACAACTTTGATCTTTTACACTTTTCCAAATTCTAAATGCATCAGTGTGAAAAACATAAAAACTCATAATTGGTCATTATTCCCAGATTTTCACTCTTTTGGCCTTTGTGCATATTTTATGCATTTGCACTCATATTTTCACAAATATATATTGAATTGATCTCAAATCAATTCTTATCATATCCAAACATCAAAATATATTATTTTTCACCATATAACATATTTATCATTATTTATCATAAAATATTCAAATTTACGGGGTTTTACATTCTTCCCCCCTTAAAAGAATTTCGTCCCTGAAATTCCACAATCGCATCTCAAAGCTTAAAAACTGGAAAAACACAATAAGAAGGTATAATTCATAATAAGAATTCCTTCTGCACCCATCTCATAGTATTAGCACAATGATATTTAAAGTTAACTACCTAAAATGCAAACATTCTCCCCTAAATCCCTAATTAAACGAAATTGGTACGTCGAACGAAATAATCCAAACAAGGAAACCCTCATGTATATACCATATGTTTCAAATGATTAAGGATCAGGTGACAAAATCTCCATTCTAATGTTAAAGATAAATATAAATGTGACTAGACAACATAGATAAAGACTACTATCAAAGCATATAAGCATAAGAATTTATCACCATCATACATGTCCAAACAGGTGTGGGTAGTCGCGACGAACATCCTCCTCGCGCTCCTAAGAAATCTCTTCGGCTCCTTGCCGGTTCCACTAAACTTTCACTAGTGGAATGACTTTATTACTAAGCTTTTTATTCTCTCTAGCAAGTATGCATACCGAAATCTCTACGATAGTCAAGTCATCCTGAATCTCAATCTCTGGTGAATTAATCACGCTCTGTTGCTCATCATCCCGCAGATGCTTCTTAAGTATCAAAACATGAAAGACATCGTGTATACTCGACATCGATGCTGGAAGATCTAACCTGTAAGAAATAGCTCCAATGCGCTCGATGATCCTGAAAGGATCAACGTATCTCGGGGCAAGCTTCCCCCATCTACCGAATCGCTAAACGCCCTTCATCGGTGATACTTTCATCATAACCGAGTCTCCGACCTGGAACTCTAAAGGTCGTCTCCTCTGATCTGCATAGCTTTTTTTGCCGACTCTGTGCCGTAAGAATACGCTCTCGAATCAATGCCACCTTCTCTGTGGTCTGTCTAACTAACTCTGGACCAATCAATAAACTATCCTATGGTTCTGCCCAACATATAGGTGATCTGTAAGGTCTCCTGTACAAAGCTTCATACGGTACCATCCTGATTGTAGCTTGATAACTATTATTATATGCAAATTCAATCAGTGGGATATGGTCCTCCCAGCTACCCTGAAAATCCATAATGCATGCTCTCAGCATGTCCTCTAAGATCTGATTCACCCTCTCGGTCTTACCATCTGTCTAGGGGTGAAAACGCTGCTAAATGACAACTGACTGTCAAAAGCATCCTGGAAACTCCTCTAAAAATGAGATGTGAAGCCTGAGCCCTGATCTGTGATAATCGTCTTCGAAACTCCATGCAATCTAACAATCTCCCAAATAAAGATCCTCGCATATATATCTGCCGTATAAGTCGTCCTCATTGGTAAGAAATGTGTAGACTTAGTCAATCTGTCCACTATAACCCAAATAGAATCATTTTTTTTTGACTTAGGCAACCCCACTATGAAATCTATGGAAATATCTGTCCACTTCCACTTGAGAATGGGTTAAAGCTGTAGGGTTCCTGCATGTCTCTGATGTTCTACCTCAATTTGTTGGCAGGTATAACACTTAGCCACAAAATCTAAAATCCCTCTGCGCATACCACTCCACCAAAAATGCCTCTTCAGATCCTTGTACATTTTCCTTATGCATGGATGTACTATATATCCGTTACGATGCACCTAAACTATCGCGAAATAAGCCATACCCTCCGGGTCTGCATCAAAACACCTCGTAGTCCCACTAATGATGTGTCCACGTAAATGACAAATATCGTATCACTGTTTAGAATAGTCAAAATTGTTATTGTAGTCTATTTAGCCTTAATAATCTTAAAGGCTTCCTGGCACCCCATGCCCAAAGCAAACTATACACCCTTATTTGTAAGGTGTGTAAGCAGTATCACAATATTCAAAAAGTCCTGAATGAACTTTCTCTCATACCATTCTAAAACTACGAACCCCTGTAATGGCTCTTAGTGGCTCCCAATCTAGTACAGCCTCAACAATGGCTGGATCCATTGTTATGCCCCACCTGCTGATGATATGGCCTAAAAATCTAATCTCTTATAGCCAAAACTCGTATTTGCTAAACTTAGCGTATCACTGATGCCTCTAATCTCGATTGTCCGCTATCCCCGTAATGCCAATAGAGGATGCTGCTCGCGCACTGTCTCCGATCTCGAAAAGATAATGATGTCGTTAATAAATTGACTACGAACTGGTCCTAACATGGACGAAAAACCCGGTTCATCAAATCCATGAATACCGCGGGTGCATTGGTCAGCCCAAATGGCATGACAAGACCTCAAAAGACCCATATCGAGTCAGAAAATGCGGTTTTGGAAACGTTCATTTACCTCATTCGCAACTGGAAATAACTAGAATGAAGATTAATCTTCGAGAAATGCTGCGCTCCCCACAGCTAGTCGAACAAGTCATAAATCCTCGACAGTGGATCCATGATCCGGGAAGTGACCTTGTTTAACTTACGATAATCGATATATAATCGCATGCTATAGTCCTTCTTCCCCCACGAAGAAGACCCGTGCTCCCATGAAAAAAAAATGACTCCGACAAATAAAATCCTGAGTTAACAACTCATTTACCTGAGTCTGTAGCTCCCTCCGCTCAGCGGGTGCCATAAGATATGATAGGGTGCTCGGAAAATCGGTACGGTGCCTGCTGCAACTCGATGCAGGGAAACAACCTCTCTCACTAGAGAAAACATAGGTATGTCCTGAAAGACATCCTGATATACTAAGACAACTCCGGTCTCGCTCAAAACTACACCCCGATCCCGTATCATCACCTCTTCGACTTATGCCAGAAATGACTCCGCATTATGGTTACCCTATGAGGTTGCTACTATCTATATAATCCCAACGAATGCTCACAAGCATACTGTTTTAGCAAAACAGTCGGTACTGATATTGTAGGATGATAACCATTCCATACTAAGAATGACGTCGAAATTCGACATCCACAACACGACCATGACAAAGATGAACTCAAACTCATCTATACTGATGACACATCTCCTACATATACTCTTTAATAGGGACACCTCCCCTAAAGGAGTAGAAACTGATAATGGAACGCCGAAACACTGCGCTACAAGCTGATGTCTAATCATGACATCATGATAGATAAAAAAAATGCGAAGCTTCTGAATCAACAAGATTCGAGCTGGATAAGAATTTACTATGAAAACTCTGCTCGCACTATGATCACGTGACGCGACTACGTAAACTTTGCTGGTGGCCGACGCCTGCTACGCTACTGGCGGTGAAACACATGGGTCCATCTGACACTGATGAATACTCTGAATAACGCAATTCTGGCCTATAGGCCCCTACATCCTCAGAATAACCGGTACAACATCTATCCTCCAATGTTGGTCGTAACTGCTACCCTAAGATTATTGACCCTGATCTCTATCATGCTAGTCTCCTGCTGGTGTACTGCGATAATTCTTTGCTTTATGTCCGATCTTGTTATAATTGTATCATGTGTCGCAAATCATGCACTGCTGCGGTGTCATCAAATCATGTTTGCTATATTCTTGTAATGTCTTTATTGCTGATAGTAAAAATCCTTACCCCGCTGTTAGGGTCCTCTAGATCCCATAATAGGCCTCTTGCCCTTGACATTGCCATCATGCTAGTCCTGATTTCGTAATTAACTATAGGCATATCTCACTGTTTTAAGCAAACTAGCTCTAACTGCTTGTCGAAAAAGTAAACAAAATTTTCCCAAATAAGTGATATTCACTGTCCCGACGAAAATCTAAAATCGTAGCTATCCTTTGCTGCTATTCTCGGGTGATATCCTCTGTGCTGAATATATTTAACCTCTGGTTTAGTACTGAGTCTACGTTAAGGAATTTTCACATATTCCTTTTTATTTATAAGCTACATATGAATCCAATGTGCCCTGCACTATGGTGTTCTCAGTGTCCTACATCTTTCTTATTCTTACAGAGCCAAGCCTCCTGCTCTGTATCTCTATCAATAAATGGTTGTGATAATATAATCATTAGTATTACCTCTTCCATTGGCACAATTAGTACAACGGATGGTGGAACTCCAGAAAATGTAATGTGGCTTGCTACTCCCTCCTCGAGTGTTGCTAGTCTCTGTTACTGCAAACGGTGCCATAAAGTCGATCAAATACTGTGGAGCCTGCTGCGGCTCGGACTCTGCTTGCCCAGCTCTCTGGGTATGAGTTTTATCTCGTTCCAATATTTATAATATCAAGATGAGAGATTATGATCACAGTAAGTGAGATCACAAACATATATACATATATATAACGTATCACAATACGTATTCATAAAATATAGTATTCACGCAAATACTTCAAATCAACATAAAATAATTGTCATAAAAAAATTTTGAAATTTTGAGATATACGCACATATCGTCCTCACTCATTCTAGGAATTCCTAACGGACTCTATACGTGAAACCTAGGAAACTCTATCCTAGCTTCACAATTTGACACAGGAATGATCCTAAGGATACTGAAACTAGAGCTCTGATACCAACTGTGACGCCCCAGGGTTCACACAAGGCTGCAGTCCCAGGTGAAACCCGGATTGTCAAACCTGCCAAGCACCAACCACCATGCTATGACAAGTTTCACCATCACAATCACTATCTCTCTAGTGGAAACAATAAATAGGTAAAGGTACAGACATGTAAAAATAGAAATAGGGCAACACTGGATATACACAGAAGAAGCATAAGAAAAATCAATAATGAGCCCAACTGGTATAAAATAGACATATCTCTGAGTCTGAACTGAATCTCAAATACAATGAGTCACATAAACAAAGTCTCACAATAGCTCTCAACTCTATGAAACAAAATACCAATCTAGATTCTGGGATTTATCAACAACATGTGGAGTTCTGCAATAACTATAAAATATGATAAGTAACTAAATGGACAACTAAGAAGTCCCATCAACCTGTGACTCTCCGTGCGCCAGACTCGCTGCCTGAAAGGGGGAAAACAACGAGCGTCAAAGCGCTAGCGAGATTATCACTACCTCTCCCTAGGGGAAGGGGTAGGAGTATATAAGAAAATAGAGTCAGTACATACATATATCAAATCATTCATATAACTCTCTATGAATGAATAACAAATAATCAATGAAAAATACTCCAATCTCTAACATAAAGAATAATCATCTCATCTCGAACTACGTCCGAGTGACCTGCTCTATAATAAGAGGATATTAACAATTACTAAAATAAATATATCTGCCGTTCATAACGGGTGCATCAAAATCTCAAAGAAAATACCCTATTCGCGGGCAATTTATCATAGAAGTAAAGCCTACAACTGATCAAATATTTATGTGTGCATCATCTTGTACTATAGCGATACTTTTATAATGCTCGTTACTCAATCGCTCTGCGGCAATAGGGTTTATTATTTTCCTATTCCGGATACATAATAACGATACTGTTGTAATACTATTACTCAATCGTTCTGCGGCAATAGGTTTTATCTCCATATCCCGGATACATGAAATAACGATACTATTGTAATACTCTTACTCAATCATTCTGTGGCAAATAGGTTTGATCTCCCTATTTCCGGATACATGAATTAACGATACTTTTGTAATACT
>BQKN01065176.1:77587-102489 GCA_022839385.1 Asparagus kiusianus
TGCGGCAAATAGGTTTTATCTCCCTATTTCCGGATACATGAATTAACTATACTCTTTCATATGTATTCATCAGCTCAACGTGCAACAAAAAGTATGTTAACACAACATAATCTAAGTGTACGTGCACATATCTCGATGTGCGTGTCCATATCTGGTGTTCATCATCATCCCAAATGTTAAACAACTCTTAGCATTGTATATAATAGTACAAGATCGAGAAACTCCCTCAAAAATAACAAACAAGAGCGAAACTCAAGAAACCTTTACGTAATATATCAATTTATTTCAAATCAGCACATCTACAGTTTTCTGCAGAATATATCATTAGTAAATTGAGAATATCTTTCTCTGAAGAAATTCTTTTTAAGAATAATTTTTTGTTTTGGAAACTAGACTCACATAGCTATCATTTGACACTGATTTGGCTCAGTTTGGAGTTCATATGATATTTCTAATTTCCATTCAAACATTTTATTTGTGCAGCAGATTTTCTGCAGGACCTATCATCAGTAAATTGAGCATATCTTTCTCTAGGAAAACTATCTTTAGGTATAGTTTTCTGTTTTGAAAACTATATTCACATATATTTCAATTGGAATTAGTTTGGTTCAATTTAGATTTCATTTGTTATTTCAAATTTCTAGTTCAATAGTATATATGTGCAGCAGATTTTCAGCAGAACATAACAAACATGATTATTTGCACAAGAAATCATATGTAAACCTTCAATAATGCACGAAACTTTAAAACGAAGAATAAGACGTCTAAATTCAGATAAACAATATTTTAAATTATTTTTAGATCTTAAAACACTTCTGTAAATTCATGCTTAATCTCTTTAACATGAAAAGACCTAGTCTTTATACATATATACAAAAGATCCAATTTTTATATACAAATTAATTGATTTGGCTCTATAAAACTCATTAAAAACTCTTCAAAAATATTTTAAAAACTAGGAGGGGGATTAGTAGAGATGATACTCGCCTGGAGTTGTAGGAAAACTTATTAGAAGCAACATCGAAGGAGATCTCCACTCCAAAAGCCAAAAATCAACAAAAACCCAACTTGAAAGCCTTCAATCTTCTCAAAGAATTCAAAATAGGGTTTATGGGGGTTTGGTAGCTGTTAGGGTTTTTAGATATGATAAAAGAAAGGAATTTTCGTGAAAAATACAGGTATTTATAGAGGTAAACCCGAAACAAACCTATTAGACCCGAACCAGGAAACCTAGTCTGACTAGAAAAATACCCCTTCGGTATTTTGGCTATAACTTTCTCATCCGAACTCAGAATGAGGTGATCTATGACTTGTTAGAAAGCTGATGAAGAGACCTACACTTTTATCTTTTACACTTTTCCAAATTCTAAATGCATCGGTGTAAAAAACATAAAAACTCATAACTGGTCATTATTCCCAGATTTTCACTCTTTTGGCCTTTGTGCATATTTTATGCATTTGCACTCATATTTTCAAAAATATATATTGAATTGATCTTAAATTAATTCTTATCATATCCAAACATCAAAATATATTATTTTTTACCATATAACATATTTATCATTATTTATCATAAAATATTCAAATTTACGAGGTTTTACATCCTCCTAACCACTACAAATAGGCGGAAGATTGCCCCAAGCAACATCACTAACTTTCTATGGAAATCCATCGTTTGTCGCTTCGGCATGCCCCGGTCGCTTATCACCGACAACAACACTCAATTCGACAGCAAAGGTTTCCACGACGTCTGTGAGGAATATAGTATTCACCTCAAATTCGCCTCGGTAGCACACCCAAAATCAAACGGCCTTGCAAAAGCTGCTAACAAATGCATCCTTCAAGCTTAAAAGAAGAAGGTAGACTCTGCCGTGGGACGTTGGGTCGAGGAATTGCCAAGCATTCTATGGTCATACCGAACAATTCATAAGAATTCAACTGGAGAGACTCCCTTTAAGTTAACATATGGAACTGAAGCGGTTACGCCAATTGAGGTAGGCATGCCGACTATCCGACTGCAACACTTTGATGAAGACCTGAACCCAATAGGCCTACGAGTCAACCTTAATCTTCTAGAAGAAGCAAGGGAGAAAGCGTTGCGTACTCAGATCATTAATCAGCCTACGAGTCAACCTTGATCTTCGGGATCCTTTTTATCCGGAGCATTTTAATAATTCTAGAGAAAAAACCCTCTGCAATGACCTCAATGGCCCAAGGGCCTCTCAAAAAACCCTCCCCAAGTTCACCAACTGACTTGACCGTCGGAGGTACCACGAGAGAAACTAGCCCCGTATCCCTGCGATTCTTACATGTGCAGGCTATCAGTCCATACCACGGGGGAAACAGGCCCCGTACTCCCGCGATTCTTGTGTGTGCAGGTGATCCGCCGACCCCGAGCTCTGAGAACCAGACATAAAGTCAAAGAAAGAAAGCGGCCCTCCAACCCTCTCGACAATCCAGCAACTCTGCAACCCTCATTGACTGTTTGTTCACAAGCATCAACAACACTATAGCAGTTAAAACCGGGATTAGTGTGGTGGGAGGAAATATCACACTAGTTTATTTAAAAAATCTCAAATAAATTTAGGTGTTTCTCATGTTAGTCACTGTTATGGTGTCAATCGCTTATAGTACAGTAATGGTAAGATCATACCAAGTTGTGCGCGGCATCAAGCTGGCCCAACGGCCCAAGCTCAAATAAGGATCTCCTTCAGCACATCGGCAGCCCGGCCCCGAAGTCCGACTCTGCCGACTAGTCAACTCCTTGTCCCCAAGGATGACACACAAGATAGATCACTTGTACGTGACCCGCGAAGCCGACTCTACTAAGGAGCCTACCATGCCCGCATTAAGGACGGCTTCGGGACCGATACCTCCTTGCTCAAAGGATAAGATCAGAACGGAACCTCTTCGTATATATATGTATCAACACGACAATCCACGCTTATGTCACGGGCTGATTCTTTCACCACCAACCTCACTCGAAGCCGTGCAACACTTAATCACTCTTTCCCTCACTAGAATGGCTAAGTCAGCCTAATCCCTCAAACACTCCCCATGGCATTTCGAAGGCCACTTTCTTTTACACATTGCATTTTTCTTCTTTTTTTGTCTATAAATAGCAATGTATATTTCAAATCATTTACCTTTGGAATTGCTGCAACATATGGGTTTTACTAATTTAAATATCACAGATGCAATTTTGTCTGTAAAATGGGACTTTGGAATGTAGGCCGTGTATCATAGTCACGATTCCTGGATGATTCAATGTTTATACTATAGCTTTGTGTTTGCAGGTAAAGATGTTCTTGCAAAAGCAAGGACAGGAACGGGGAAAACCGTAGCATTTTTGGTAAGTCCATCTCTTGTACTGGATACTGCGACTGAAATTTGCGGTTCATGTTTACCCACTTTTTGAGTTCCATTACTAAAAGCCTTTGAATGGATCAGTATGATTGACAGGAGCCATGTAGGTGATAAATTAGAAGTATTCTTGTGTCAGCTAAGCAATCAATTTCTCCGAATTTGTATTAGTTTCATTACAGTCGACGCTTTGTGGCCATAGAAATTTAATCATCCTGTGGGTTACCTTTTGAATACTTGTTTATTTGTATCACAGGTTGGTGTGCCTTCGGACAGAGAACAATATATACATCGACTTGGTAGGACTGGCAGAAAAGGTTGAGGAAGGAAAAGGTATGTTGCTGCTGGCACCACGGGAAGAGTTCTTCTTGTCCACCATCAAGGATTTACCTTTGACAAAGGCTCCAGCACCCCTAGTTGACCCTGACACCATAAAAAAGGTGAGCTTCTCTTGTATTCTCCTTTTTCTCTACTTATAAGATCTATGTGTTGTTTAGCATCTTTCATGCAAGGAAATAATGGTACCCAATCACGCTGATCCTTAAGAGGGACAGAATCATCTTTCACTGGATTCAGTGCTATGTTTGCAATGATTCCCTTCCTTGGGTAACCCCCCTGGAGCGGCTGATTCGCGTTTGTCTTATTCTGTCTTATTATTTATCCTACTAAGACTTGCTTCGTAAGGTTTTGACATATGAGAGAATAGGGCAGCCATCATTAGGTGAAATAGGACTAATCAGATTAGTTTTTGAGAGATTACACCATCACGAGAGCCGCTAAAAGCTATATTTTCTCAATAGCTATGTCATTTACTTCTAATATTTTACTCACTCAGATTTTCAGTAACACGTAAGAAATGGGAAAATAATTCTTGATCTCTCTTCCCTTCCTGCTGGACCTAGGCCTAATAAACAAAGATGTCGGTTGGTTCGCCCCAATTTAGATGACACCAGGAGACAGACTGAAAGAAACTAAGTTGGAAAGAAGGTTGATGAATCTAATAATACTGTATAAAGTATTTATGTTGTCCTGCAATAGGAGGATAAGAACTATTTTTTTAGGCTATGTTTGGTTTGAAGGAAAATAGAGGAAAGAAAAAGAAAGTACAGTAGAAAACAATTTTCTCGTGCTTGGTTTAGAATAAAATAAAAAAGAAAATGAATATTAAAATCACTGTAGAAAGACATGTATAAACCCCATTCTTTTCCCCTTTCTCGATTTGATCGGAGTGAAAATGAGAGAGAGGGAGAGAAAATTTCCTTCGGTGCCCCCTTCAAAATTCCCGACTCCATCCCGATCTAGGCGACTCCATCCTCTCCCCCCAAAACCCTAATCCCCCATGGCGCTCTCTCTGCCTCCAGCGAGCTCTCACCCTCTCCTTCTCCATTTCTCGTCGATCTCCTCCTCCCCTCGTCTTTTCTCCCCGAAACTCTACCCTTTCCCCCCAAAACCCTAGCCCTCACCCTACCCTGAGACCTCACTCCCTGATCTGATCCCAATCGTTTCGGTCGTCGCCGGCATTGATGGACTGACGATTTGATAGCAAGGAGCCGGAGATTGGGCCTGATGATATCTTGTTCGAGGGTTGCAATTATAATCACTAGCTGATTACTATGGATTTCCCAAAGGATCCTAAGAATGCGTCGACGTCCGAGGAAATGGTCGCGACTTATGTTAAGACCGCTGCTATGGTCTTTGGAAGATATAATTTCTTTGCTCAGTTTTTTTTATTATAAAATTTTAGGGAATGTTGTTCGTGATTCATGGCTAGAGATTGTTTTTTGTTATTCAGAGGATTCTAGCGAACTTTATATGATTATTTTTTTGTTCATAAATTGAGCGACTTTTAAGTGTAATATTTTCTTCGCTCAAACTGGAGAAGGAACAATTTTTATATGTAAGCTCTTGAAAAAGGAATTCTATAGGATTATTTTTACTCCTTTTGATTTGTTTTATTGAAAGGTAATTTCTTTGATATTTAATGTTTGTAAACATAGTACTGTTCGTGAGGTAATTTCTTTGATATTTAATGTTTGTAAACATAGTACTGTTCGTGAGTCACAGAATTCTATGGGATCATTAGGGTAATTGCAGTGAATTCAGTAAGCTGTTGATTAATTCCCAGTATCAGTGGTAGAGTTAGTTTTATCATTTTGGTGATTTATCAAGGAATTGTTGTGTACAAACTAATAAATCTAGTTCTTCGGAGTCTTGATGAATATGGTAATTTAACAAAACTACAGGGTTATGGTATTTGGGACATCACTACAAATGTATAAATTCCATTCCTTCGTAATGTTCAAACTAAATATCAGTACTTTTTTTGTGTTAGTTTTGAAGTTCTTGGAGAGTTTAGACATGCTATCACAATGTTCATATAAAGTTGTGTGTATGTAGATTCCAACTTTATTTAATTGTAAAAGTTCCCTCTTTTTAATATTTAGTTTAGACACGCTATCACAATGTTCCTGTAAATTTGTGCGTATGTAGATTCTAACTTTATTTAATTGTAAGAGTTCACTCTTTTCAAGATTAACCTATGTTTGTTTAATCCTATACAAAATCTGTGTACATATATAAAGCTATAATGTTAGTGTAAGAGTGAAATCAAAGTAAATCTTTCTTTTTAAAACTTGGTAATCTACTCTATATTTCTGTTTAAATTTTCTTTAATCATCCGTTGCAAGCGTTAAAAAGATGCAAACTTAATATGTAGGTGATATGTCTAAAAACTAAAAGGAAGACTGACTATGATTTCTAAATCTGGTTATAGTATTGTCTCTCTCTCCAAGTTACTGAGTGAGACTTTTAATTCTTATTTCAATGCGAGATTAAGAATTTGTAGTAACATTGTTAGAAAATATAAATATTATAGTTCAGTGAGATTGCATCCCTTCTTTACCTTTGACTATGAACCTTAGGGTTTATTTTCTGATGTGCTTACTATAGAAAGTGTTTAAATTTGTAGACAAAAGAAGATGAGCAAATGGTTCTCTTCCACACAGCAGAGAACATCATAACGAGGGTATAGGGAGAACATACTTTGATATTTGGAGTATCACATTGCTCTCTCAAGAGAGACCGTGACTGTAGGTTGTCTAAAAATCACAATAGATAGTTGATCCCCATCAAGCTTCGACAATAAAAGTTACAATCAGATGACTTTCATGTCAACAAACGAAAGCTACAAACGGAGGACTTTTCACATAGATCGAGAAGAGTTACAATTCAACGATACTTCCAATAACTGATGAAAACTCTATTCAGTAGCCTTCACAACCAACTGTGAGAGTTACAATCTGACGACTTTTACACCCATAACAGTTAAAGCAAAGATCAATGAGCATTAGTCTTCGCAATGCTGTAGTAGACAAGGTTACAAGTCAACAACCTCTCCCAAACGCAGAGTCCACCTTTGCGCTTCTCAACTCAAAACGCACACAGCCTGTGCTTTCTTCAGCAGACACCCAACTCTGTGTCTCAAATCCAAGACGCAGAGTCAAGAACCAGCGTGCTAACGGCCTGTGCGTTTTTCAGCAGACACTCAACTCTGCGGCGCAGAGTTGAAACCCAGAACGCAAGCGACCTGCGCGTTTCAATCATCCGTAGATACCCAACTCTGCGTCTCAAGTCTGAGGCGCAGAGTTAAGACCCAAAAAACGCAAATAGCCCTTACGTTTTCAATTCCCAGCAAGCACCAACCCTGCGTCTCAAGTCTAAGACGTAAAGTTAAGGTCCAGAACGTCAATTTAGGCGTTTGACTTGTTCAAACTCAAGCTGAACGACCTCAAAACCGTTTATCCCACGTTTTGAGGGATTTTCGCCCACTTAGGAGCGGATTTAGGGGTTGGTTATACCCCTTATCCTCCTATAAATAACCGCACTACTCAACTGAGTAAAGGGTTGGAGATTCGGAGATCAAGAAGACCGCATAAGGTTGGATTCTTGGGCGGAGAGGGTGAGTTTTCTGAAGATCAAGGAACTGCTCAGCAGTAAGTAAATCAAATCTTGGAGAATTCTTCACCAACAGCAAATCCACTTGGCATCTTAACCGATTATTCGGTTTTTCAACAACTCTTTTCAGAGTTTTCAACTCATTCTGAGTTTTTAAACTCGCTAAGAGTTCTAAATCAAACTTGTCATACAAGTTAATCGTTCCCGTGAGACAGGACGGTCTGATCGTCAACGGAGAGCAAATTCGACGCAAGCATTCGAAGGAGGCACTCCATCGCTACCAAGAAGAACCCAGTTTTAAACAAATGGGAGAATCAAATCCATTCTCCTCTCTTTTGTAATCAGAAAATCCAATTGTAACTGAGATTAAAGGAATTCAAATCAATTTTCCTTCATTTCTTTTACTGCAAATTTTTCCACAAACAGTGACCACTGAATTTTAAAAGTAGTGTGGTACTATCTTCCTCGAGGTTAGTTTAGCAATTCCTCAGTTTTAGGGATGACATACATCTTTCAATGTATCATCTTAAATTTTTGAACAACAGGGCTTAATTGCATGTTAATCAATCTCAGAAGAGACAATGAATGCACTTTTTTGGATTTTCAAGTACAGTTTGGCAATTCCTCAATTCCCTTATCCTTCACCCAAGCACTGATGTTGCGTGATATTCCACTAGGTTGCCTCAAAAATGGTTTTGGAATGCGTTTCCAGTTGTATCTAAATCTGTGGGACTTTGGTACCATGTTAAATTCTCTTCAACTGCGCAAAACACCACAATTGTGATGAATGCTGATGCCTGTTTTATTTAGTTAGCTTCCCTATCAATAGATTCAATGCAGATAGTATACTTTCTAGCTTTTATTCTCAAGAATCCCTGCTGAGATGAGTTCTGTATGTTATTACTTTTGATTAACACGGCCCCTCTTCTTTTTTCTTTCCAAAGGTCAAGGTCACCCCAGAGGAAACTCTCCACCATATTTCGGACCTGCACATAAGTTGGATTTTGATCTTGAGATGGTTAGTCTTTACTGAGTAGTTAGAATTTTATTCTTCTTAAATATTCCTTATAGATTGATGTTTTTAGACTTAGGTTTAAGGACACCTCCCCCTCCGTTTCGAGTTTAAATACCCCATTATTCCAGTGAAGCCTTTAACTTGTTTTATTGTATCTTAGTTATAAAGTTTTGTTGTCTGCTGAGAGACCATCATTTTACTATATTTCAGTGGTCATCTTTTTAATTGGTCTCCATATTGCTTCCAGACTGCTATAGTTGGTCGCGGAAATGAATTAGGCAAACCTGTGGATACTAATTAAGCAGCTGATAATATTTTGGACTTGTTCTGATGAATGACTGGAGTGATAGTCTCAACTTCATTTCTCTTATGTTTCACACTGCGTTTTGCATGTAACGTGTTATAGTTCATGTTTCTGCTAATTGTTCATATATCCATCTTGACTAAATCAAGTTAATTGGGCTCACCTTTTTAAAATTGATTCCGCAATTGAATTTCTTCGGCTCACCCTTGTTTTTTCATTTTTTTACTTTCATAACTCTTGTAGTTGTTTCCATTTAGTTCTTGAGAAAAAGTAGTTGAACTATCTTTCTTATTGTGTTTTAAGATTCTGTTGATTAGTCTGGAGAAAGGAACCATGATACGATGAATGGTAGTTTCTTTTTTCTTCTAAAAGAATGTTGAGACTTCATTTTATAGGTTTTTGATGTTTATATTGTACTTATTTGAATTTTTTTGAATTAATTTCAAGGGTGAAGGATGTGAGATTGATGTTTTAATAGGCTCACTAAAGTAAAAAATCAAGGACTTTGGCAGATTTATCTTTCTCTCTATGGTTAAGATTTTCTATATGAAATTGATTGTAATAGATTTCGTTGGTTAAGATTTTCTATATGAAATTGATTGTAATAGACTTTGTGACTAGAAATGGATTTTACTTTATATGTGGAATATCATGACACTTACTTTAAATTTGTTTTGGTTCTTTCATTGACCTTTCTTTCTGCAAATATTATGTGTGAGAAATGTTATTCTCTAATTGGTGGAGTTGTGGTTGTGCTTCTGCTTGTTAATATTTACAAACTTGATGTTGATGGCCACTCACGTTTTGTGTTAGGAAATTGCCCATTTTTTCTAAATACGTGTTTATTAACTTGTTACTTCCCATGATATGAATGATACTGATTTTGAATGATATGTTTGAACTACAACATTTTGAATAACTTGCAAGTCCAAAACCATGTAAGATTATATGCAAATTAGATTCATCATAAATTTGACTCAATTTTCTTGAGTTAAGATTGTGCAAACATGTTGGGTAACTTGTAAATTTTTTAAAAATATGTTAGAATAGAATCACAAATTAATTTAATTATTTTTTGTAAATTGTTTAAAATCTAAATCTAATTCCGAAAAGTATGAACTAAAATTATGTTGTGATAATTTCCTTCATCTTTTTCTCAGAAAAATAACCAAACAAGAGAAAATAACTTTCTTCTAGCTTTCATTACAATATCCTTTCTAACCAAACAACAAAAAGAATGTCATTTTCTTTTCTTTTTCTTTTTCTTTTCCTTTCCTTTTACTTTCTTTTCCCTTTCCTTTTCTTTCTCTTTCTCTCAAACCAAACATAGCCTTAAGGAATGTAATGGAAATTACTCTAGTTAATATAGGCTGGCCTTAATATTGCATTTGGCCAGTTGAAGTCTCAGAGTGAGTTACTCAAGTCACTACCAACCTTATCTCCATTCAACTCCTTTGTGACATGCGCTGGAGATTTAGTTCATTAACTATTTGTAGATCATCTAATCATGTTTTTTTACACTAAATATGCTACTATAGCTCTTTATACAACTCATACTGCTCAGTTCCTATACCATTTTTTAGATGCATCATGCATGTCTGACAAAATTTCTGATACATATCACCAAAATTTTTTAGATGCAAGAACGTTTTCTGATACATATGTTCATGGGACCCCAAACACTTATCACATATCACCAAAATTTCACTCTCAAATCCTGAATAAAGAAAATCTAATATATGGTAAAAACTTAAAATTGTATATTACCTTCTAGAGTTGCTCTCAATTGTCTCAATTTACAGATAGCTTCCACTCCAAACCAACAACATCGTCCCAATAAGCTTTTTAAGCTAACAATTGACTTTCTATTACACAATTCAAAGTAAATTTGAATAATCATGTCCACTCACTGTTAAAGCTACATGAGATACTGATCATGAAATCGGAAATCAAGCAATAAAACAATAAATTTTTCTTCATTAATCAGCATTCCACCATCAAATCCCAATCTTTACCAAAAGAATAAATTCAACACGATAATAGTTGCAACAACAAATTCTCTACCCCACATTTTTGGGGTGGGCTACACGAATCCTACACCTCTCAGTTCTGTTGAGAGTCATCTCCTCCACTAAGTTAATCATTAACGTATCATTCTTAAAAACTTCTAACAAACTCATCTTACGCCTACCTCTAGTCCTCCTTTCTCCAATAATATAATCTTCTTATCACTTCTAACTAGTGCATTCAATGAATATTCAAGCTCACTAATCAGGGAAACAACCTCATAAAGTGCGAAACCTTGAAATCATCTCATCGATAAAACATCTCAAGCTGGTTTCTAATTGCGTAACAGTGTTTCACGTCAAAATATTCGATGACTAATAACAAAAAACAATACCAAAAAGAAGCAACATGCTGCTAGAAATTAATTTATAAAAGAACTTTAAAAATAAATATGGTGAAGTGTTGCATTAATATACTCAAGAAAATCGCTGATGATCCAGCATTATAAACATCAAAACTCAGCTTTAACCCAATAGTTACCACAGATGTGCTAACTCGCTCCGAAAAAAAATGTAAACAGATATATTACTGGGTCACACTAACTAGTAGGTGATAAAACTCAATAGCCATGAACAGCTCTCAAAATCTAAATTTTAAGCAAATACAAACTAGTACAGTAAAAATAACATGCGCACCAAAAGTGACAGTACAAGTTTATCACCATATTTCCCTATGCTTCACGCCTTCTGGTAATGATGCAACTTGTAAAGCAAAACCTTGCCAACAGCATTGCCAAAGGCCATAAAACCACCACCCGGACTGAAATCCAAACACCGCGGATACTGCAAGCTAAATCTCGGAGCAGGCCAGTTGGAAAAGACACTGAACAATGGAATATGAACCAGCTTCAAACTGTTCTTCTTCATGTTTGAACTTATAGCTAATATTTGAGCATCGTGGTTAAATTTCATAAAATTGACTGTTGTCATTAGATTCTCAATAGTCTTCAACGGTTTTCTCTTACCCCCAAGATACTCTTCTCTTTTGTAGATATTCACGATTCCACTGTTCGATCCAGCAGCGAAAAAAGTGCTGTCCGGGGAAGCACATAAAGCTGAACCAGTGATGCATCATTCATCAACTGCCTTATGAATGCACCTCCTCGTTCTAAGATCCCAACTATAAACTTGCCCATCTCCACCACTGCTCATTAGCTGCTGGTCACCATCAACAAAAGCCAAAGACCGAGCAGTTCCATTCATTTTCAACGTCCCTACAAGCTCCTTGGTTCTAGAAGAAACCAAAAGGATATACCCTTCATTCCCGATGAATGCAATAGTTTTTGAATCAGGAGAAACCTCAAACACTTCTAAACTCTTCTCCTCTCTACCCGTAAGGGACCAATCTTATCAACCGCTGACTTAACCAAATTAGAAGTATAGAAAAACTTTCTTCGCACTGATAAAATCACCTGAGAACCATCTGGGCAAGAATGAAGCTTTGTGTATCGGGCAGTCCTCAATGAACATACTCTGGACTTTGGTGTTTCGTTTTCCATCGTCTTGAAAGAACCTCAATTTTTTGTCTAACCCAGCAGTGAGTAGCAATTGCCCGTTCCTATGAAAATGGACAGAGTTAATAGGACCATTTGAGAGCTCCTCACCATTAGCATCCATCAACCTCGAGTACTCCAATAAACCAGGGAGCAGCTTTACATCACTCTTCACCACAAGCTCATCATTGTAATGAAGGACATCATCGCCAATAGTGACACCACTTTCACTATCAGATTCATCATCAGAATCAACAACGTTGTTGGCTTTTCGATCAATTTGTGCCCATTCAGTTCCGGGGTTCAATTTGGCATGCTGAGCTCGTAGCCTCGCAACATAGTCCTTCCCCGAGATCAGTTCCTCTTCAGCTTCCTTTCTCAGTTTCCTCAGCCTTCTAACCTTAAATATATTGATCTCTGCCTTCTCCTATTCGTCGACCCAAACAGGCTCTCTCTCAGCTTTAACATCTTATTCTTCTTCGACTTGAGCATCCAAGTTCTCTTTATACACAACCATCTCGTCACCAGCTGACTTTTGCATAACGAACCCAACTTCAGCTTCCTTTCCGAACTCCGACAGAGAATAGAGAGTTCCAAACAGAGAACTCTCAAGCCTCTTCATCTCTCTCTCTTGCTTGTAGTGCTCTGATACCAATTGTTGCGCGTAGCGAAAATTTCGACAGCACTTCGGCAACACAATAAGAGAGTCAGGTCGTAATAGGAATTCCTATTTCATAAAGGATACAAGAACCAAAAAGTAAAATATCTCAACAAAGTGGGATATCAGCTCTTCCTCTCATCAGTTCTAGGACTGACCTGTCGAGGGAACTTAAATAAGCTATTACAAATCACACAACCTGCGAGACAACCAATTTTACGTGGTTCGGCAATTTGCCTACGTCCACAGGGAGAGGATGGAGAGATTTCACTAAATCAATGAGAGTACAAAGAATTACAAACTCACAAAACTCACAAACTAACCTTCAACCAAAACTCTCAACTTGCTCACAATATCTCCTCTCATAATGCTCAAAAGTCTCTCTAATCTCTTATTACAACATTCCTCTTTTTTATTATTGATTCTAATCTCCATATATATAGAAAACCTAAAACTAAAACAGACTGGGAATCCTAAAACAAAAAACAAAACAAATTAGGAATCCTAATAACATGTTACCAAAACAGATTAGAAATCCTAATAACCTCATGTTACCAAAATAGATTAGGAATCTTAATAACCTCATGTTACCAAAATAGATTTAAAATACTGCTATCCAACAATTGTCCACCTTTGCGAAGTATTCCTAAAACTGAGCCGACACCAACATGAGCACCAATGTGTCGTCTCACCAAATTCGGCTACACAAATATGGTTGCCTACGTACCCCCTCTCCCAAGGGATCAAGTCGCCCGTAGTTCATCCAAATGGTCGTCAACGACCTCAACAATCACAAATGTGCAATAAGCTTCTATAATGATCAAACTTGTTGCTCGGAACCACCTAGTGAGCATATCCGTCAGATTATTCTTCGTGTGGACTTTCACAATCTTCACATCGCCATCTTCAATAACATCCCGAATGAAGTGATAATGAACGTCAATGTGCTTTGTCCTCGTATGAAAAACCTGATTCTTTGCCAAATAGATAGCACTCATGCTATCATAATGAATAGTGACGGATCACTGTGATATACCAAGTTCCTCCAAAAGTCCTCGAAGCCAAATAACCTCCTTCACAGCCTCCGTAATAGCCATATACTCTGCCTCCGTCATAGACAAAACCACCATCGACTGTAAGGTGTATCTCCAACACACCGACGCACAGGTCAAAGTAAACACATATCCCGTCATAGACCGGCGCTTATCCAAATCCCCGGTATAATCCGAATCAACATAGCCAATGCATAACTGCCCACCTGTAGTGTTCCGTTCATAAACCAAACCAACATTAAGCGTACCTCGAATGTACCTCAAAATCCATCTCACGGCGTCCTAATGACCCACTCTTGGATCGTGCATGTATCTTGAAACCATGCTCACCGCCTGTGACAAATCTGATCTCGTACATACCATCACGTACATCAAGCTCTCAACCGCGCTCGCATATAGAGTCTTTAACATTAACTCTCGATCTTCAACTGTCTTCGGTGAAAGATCAGCTGAAAGCTTCAAATGGGCTCCCAATGGTACACTAACTGGCTTCGTATCCATACTAACATAAAAACGCTGTAGAACCTTCTTCAAATAAATCACCTGTGTCAAACAAATTTTGTCCTTTTTCTTGTCCCTGTCGATCTCCATCCCTAAAATGCGCTTCGTCTCATCCAAATCCTTCATCTCAAACTCTTTTGAAAGTTATGCCTTTAACTCATCTATAGCATATCTGAAAATAGAGGCAACCAACATGTCATCGACATAAAATAACAAATAGATATACGCACCTCCTTTTAACTTGCGAAAATATACGTAAGGATCAAACTGGCTCCGAGTGTACGAATGATCAATCATAAAACCATCGAATCGCCTATACCACTATCGAGGAGACTGCTTCAAACCGTATAGCGATTTCTTTAATCTGCAAACTAATTTTTTCTTCCCTACAGCTCGGAATCCCAATGGCTGAGTCATATATATTTCTTTATCAAGATCACCATGAAGAAATATCGTTTTCACATCCAACTGATCTAACTCTAAACTATACTGTGCCACCAAAGCTAGCAAAATCCGAATAGAAGAGTGCTTCACCACCAGAGAGAAAACCTTATTATAGTCAATACCTTCCTCCTGTGCATAGCCCTTCGCAACCAACCTAGCTTTGAACCTCAATGGAGTGCCCTCAAAGCCCTCCTTCTTTGTGTATACCCACTTATAACCAATTACCTTTTGCCCCTTTGGAAGCTCAACAAGCTCCAATGTATCATTTTTATGAAGAGATTCCATCTCCTCCTGCATAGCCACCTGCCACGAGTCAGCTCCGAACTCTGCTCGGCCTCTCTGAATGTAGTAGGCACCATCTCATCGATACTCTCCACCGGAAGTACATACGCAACTGTGTCGGCATACCGTGTTGGCATTCGTATGTCTCTCATCTGTCTCCGAATCGCAATAGAATCCTGAACCTGAGCCGTCGGTCCCTGATCCTGCACAACGGTACCCGTATCCTCCTCGTCGTCGCCGTGCTCGCCTGACGTCACCTTAGTCGGCACTCTAATGGATACTGCACCATCTGGACACTGTGGAGCTGCATCGATCTCCACCACCTGCGATATCTCCTCTGTCAGGGTGCTCTCCACCTGATGAGAGCTGAGAAGCTTCAAGATAGAAGCTTCATCAAACGTGATGTCTCTACTCAGCACAATCTTCTTATCAACTGGATCCCAAAGCTTGTACCCCTTGACACCACGCTTGAATCCTATATATATGACCTTCCTAGCTTGAGGTTCTAATTCATCTATTCTCACATGATAAAATACAGGGCACCTGAATACCTTGAGCTGGTCATAGTCGCGTGCTGGCTCTCTCGACCACTTCTCCATAGGGATTTTCCCCTCAATCGTAGATGAAGGCAGCCTATTAATGAGGTGGCTCGCATATGTAAGTGTCTCAGTCTAAAAGATCTTCTCCAAACCATTTTGCGATAATAAACATCGGACCTTCTCTAGTAAAGACTGATTCAGACTCTTTGTCATCCCATTCTGCTGCGGTGTATGACTAACTGTGAAGTACCTCTTTATGCCCTCGTCTCGACATAACTGCAGAAAAGGGTCTAAAGTATATTCACCATCGTTGTCGGATCACAACGTATTGATCTTTCTCCCAGTCTATAGTTCCAACCTCTTCTTCCACTCCACGAATATATCTAGGACTTTACTCTTCTTTGTCATGATGTACACCCAATATCGTCTAGAATTGTCATCAACGAACATGACGAACCAATGTCGACCATCAAGTGATGCAGTCTTGGTGGGACCCCAAACGTTTGTCTGCACGTAGTCCAGAATGCCCCTCGTCTTATGAATAGCAGTCCCAAACTTTACCTTGGTCTTTTTGCTAAGAACACAGTGCTCACAAAAATCCACTTTTCCACTCTTGGCTCCTTTCAATAATCCCTGTTTGCACAGTGCCTGCAGTGACTTCTCACCTGTGTGCCCCAACCTATAATGCCAAAGTCTGTTCATGTCCGCCTCTGAAATAGCTGAAGTAACCTGGCCAATCTCGGTGCTTTCCTTCAAATAGTACAAGTTCATATCGCGGACTCCCTTCATCACCACTAAAGATCCCTTAGTAACCTTTGCTACAGCGTCCTCAAAGGTCACATTGAATCCCTTCGCCTCCAAAGCTCCAACTAAGATAAGATTTTTCTTCAACTGAGGATCAAATCTCACCTCCTTTAATTAACGGACTACTCCATCATGCATCCGAATCCGCATGTTATCTATCCCACAAATGTCACAGGATTGATCATTTCCCATGACAACAACACCCCCATCGAGTCTCTCGAACGATACAAACCAATTTCGCCTAGGGGTCACATGATAAGTAGCGCCGGAATCGAGCATCCAATCTGATGCATCTGCATGGTTCACCTCCGGAGTAATCAATAGAGAAAAGCTCGAATCATCAGAATCATCGCCTTTCATAATATTCACCTCATTCGCCTTCGGGCCCTTTTTCTTGCTATTCTCCTTCTCTTTGATCTTTGGATAATCTCTTTTCTAATGTCTCTGCTACTTGCAGAATGCACATTGGTTCTTTCCTAGCTGATGGCGACCTCTTGACTTTGACCTTCCTCTATTACCGCCTTTCGGATATGGACTTCTATCTCTCGTCGACAAGGCCTCGTCTGAAGTACTAACACAGGAAGTCTCCTTATCCTTCCTCCTCAAATCATAATTCTTCAATGTATTAGTAAATTTACTATAGCTGATAGAAGATCTTCCGTTCAACAAAGTGAGCACAAAGATGTCATACTACTCATCTGGTAAGGAGCCTAATAAGATAATAGTCTTATACTCATCCGAAATCTTCTCATCAACATTCGCCAAGTCCGACAACAACTTCGTATAGTTGTTCACATGAGCCGCAAGCGAGGTGCCTCTGGACATTTGGAATCTGAATAACCTACGCAGCAAATGTAACCTGTTCTCAACACTCTTCGTAAGGTATTTATTGTTGAGAATTTCCCCCATCTTCATCGTAGACGTCATCCTAATCACATCATACTTCAGCTCCTATTCCAAACAGGACCTAATCACCCCACAAGCATTCCTATTCATTTTTTTCCATATCGTCTCTTCATATTTTGGTGATCTCTCATGGATCATGATGGTCTCCTCCAAGTTCTGAGTATTGAACGCATCTTGTACGTCACTCATCCACAAACCAAATTTGATTTTACCGTCATACTTCACCACACTAATATTAGTGTTCTAAAAACCAACTTGAACTATACTCGTCATCGACTTGCTGCTTTCACCTTCTTCTTCCATTGCAAACTAACTCTAAGTTGTAAAGAAGGAATCAAACTTTGATAGAAATTAAGAATTACCCAACTGAACCTTAGATCGGATTCCAAATAGATCTCCTGTCCACACGAGGAAAGTAAAATCTCCAACGGTAACTCCTAATGCTATCTTCACCGAAGCCTAGAACTCTAAGAACCAAGCTTCACACAAGAATCTTCCTCCACCTACTTCCAAAACCTTAGGTCTAAAATCTGGGCTCTGATACCACTTGTAGTGCTCTGATACCAATTGTTACACGTGAAAATTTCGATAGTACTTCGACAGCACAATAAGAGAGTCATGTCACAATAGGAATTCCTATTTCATAAAGGAAACAAGAACCAAAAAATAAAATATCTTAACAAAGTGGGATATCAGCTCTTCCTCTTATCAGTTCTAGGACCGACCTGTCGAGGGAACCTAAATAAGCTATTACAAATCACACAACCAACGAGACAATCAATTTTACGTGGTTCGGTAATTTACCTATGTCCACGGGAAGAGGATGGAGAGATTCCACTAAATCAAGGAGAGTACAAAGAGTTACAATCTCACAAAACTCACAAACTAAGCCTTAACCAAAGCTCTCAACTTGCTCACAATATCTCCCTCTTACAATGCTCAAAGTCTCTCTAATCTCTTATTACAACTCTCCTCTTTTTGATTATTGATTCTAATCTCCATATATATAGAAAACCTAAAACCAAAATAGACTAGGAATCCTAAAACCAAAAATAAAACAAATTAGGAATCCTAATAACATGTTACCAAAACAGATTAGGAATCCTAATAACCTTATGTTACCAAAATAAATTAGGAATCCTAATAGCCTCATGTTACTAAAATAGATTAGGAATACTGCTATCCAACATTGCTCCAGTCTCGATTTCTCATCAATTTATCTGTTTCTTTTCTTCCTGTTCTTCTTCTTCTTCGACGCCAGCGACTCAGAATTCTCTCCCAATTCGTTTTCCCCCTCGACAATGGCGAGTGAGGACTCATTGGCTGGTTCTTCATCTTGCTTCTCTTTCTTGTTGATAAAAGTCGCGTTTTGAGAGTGTAACGCCCCGCCCCGGAATCCCGGAGTCGGTACGCTATTAGATATGATGGACTGGCCTCACAAACCACCACATGTCTTTTCAGTACGTTTTGTCCTCACTCACGCGCTCCCTGGAAAACTTTCCAGGGGGTCACCCATCGTAGAATTTCTCCAGGCCAAACGCGCTTAACTTTGGAGTTTCTAAGAGTTGGGTTCCCGAAAAGAAGATGCATCTTAATGGTATGAGTATTCCAATCAAATCTATCAATACTAATCACATCACCCTCTCAAGGGTTGGGGTATTACAGAGAGATCAAACTCATTCTATCCATACGAAATCTGCACGAAAGAATCAAGAGAATAACCAACTCGTCATTCAAATAAAGAAAAAATTGATCTTCCGTTGAGGGACAAAGAGAAGAATCAATTGCTTGCTGTTAAATCGAATGACAAATCAATTCTAGGGTTAGAAAACTACACTATCGCCGCTGATTCTCTTGGGTCGGCGGTGATTCAGGACTCGACGAAGCGCAGGAGCTGAGAACGAGAGGTACGGGGTTTAGGGCTTGGTTGTGGGCTGGAGTTGTTTTGTGAAGTACTGAGCTTGGGCTTGGTTAACACTTAATGGCAAGTTTACAGACTTGTCAAACGATCCAGCAAAACCTAGACTACGAAATAAAGAAATTTGTGGAGTAAAAAAGAAGAATAATGGGCTCTAGAAACTAAAACTAAAAGGACTTCATAATAAATGGGTAAAAGGGGGCTAAGGCACTGTTTGGCAACCAAAAAAAGTGTCTTATCTAAGAGCCTGTGTCTTATTGACTTGGTCAATAAGCTAGTAGAGCTGTTTGGTGATCAAAAATAGTAGGAGATTATTTTGGAGATTGTGTCTTTTGCAAGTAGCTTTTGGAAAGCTATCTCAAGTAGCGTTTGTCTTTGGGAAAGGAGCTGTCAATTTTTTCTTCCTTTTTTGCCCCTAATAATTCTAATTTTATATCAATAATATTACATGTCCTTTTTAGTCATTTAACAAATTTAAGTTAGTTGTACAGCTACTTTTGCCAAACAGCTCTAGTTAATCAGCTATCAACACAGCTATCAGCTTTCATGTACAATTTCACAGCTTTCAGCTAGCTTAACAGCTTTCAGCTATAATATTGTAGCTTTCAGCTAGTTTTGCCAAACAGAGCCTAAAGGTAGTTTCCAAATTAATTCCCTCAACCGAGCCGCGGTGCTTTCCTCTCTGCTCCCGAATGAGTTCTGTCCAAATAAATTGCAATGCAAGGAAGCCTGCTGATACATTCTTCTCCCCCACAAGGATCCATCCACGCGGCGATAAAAAAAGGATCCATCCACGAGGCTTTCTGATAGATATTTTCTTGATTTGTTGATCTATAACCTAAAGCTAAGAACTATTTCTCAGAATAAATAAATAAATAAATAATCAAACATCCCCTGAAGGTTAAGGTTCTTTTTTGGATTATCTCTAAAAATAAGCTCAACACCAGAGGTAATCTGATCTCTAAGGGCTGGATTGGAGAACCTCGCTGCCCCCACTGTGTGCAGGAAGTAGAAACACATGACCACTTGTTTATTACTTGTTCATTTGGTCGTTCAGTTTGGTCCTCCCTCCTCCCTCTCGCACCTCTTGCTAGATGGCCCCACTCCATGGAGGGGCTGATTATACTATACAGAGACCGCATCATTTGCGCTGATATTAGAGCAATTTGGAAACACCTGTTATTGTGCTTCTGTTGGGGAATGTGGCACTGTAGAAACCAACTTATTTTCAGAGACTTCCCTGCTAATCCCATCCATACAGCTGCTAACATCGCTAGATATGTCTTGTTTTGGATAGGGGCTGAAGAGGAGAGATTGGCGAGATGCATTCGCAGGGCTGCCCATAACCTGAAGTTGCAGGAAATTGCCAAGAAATTCACTGATGGTAACTGTGGTGATAACTTATCCGACGCTCTCTGATTTAGACCGTGTTCTTCCCTCAAGCCGTCGCTCATGTTCTCTTTTCGATCATGCTCATGTTGTGTCTTTCTCTCTCGTATGCTGCTTTGTCTTAGTGACGTAAGAACTCGGGTTTGTTGTTCATGTGTTTCAAACTTTCAGTAGTTTGTGTAGTTAGTTTGTATGTTTTTCTTTTCTTTTGGCCTTCTGTTGAAGGATCTAAGTAAAGTGAGTTCGGTAAGTGACGACAAGGCCCGCTCCTTACCAGCTTCTTCTTTATTTCGATCCTTCTCCCAGGCAATTTGTGGGTTTTTTTGTATCATTCTGTTCTATCTAGTATCTCTGCTTTTATAATATAAATGAACAGGGTACCTCACCCTGTTTTTCAGTTAAAAAAAAGAATAAATAAATAAGTAAGTAAATAAAATAAAATATAGCTAAGAGCTCTTACTTGTTCTTATTTATATATGAAATGCTCATCTCTGATTTATAGAAATCTTTAGAGCATCCCGTAAGTAAATAGCTGAGCTTACCTTTGCAGAATTGACAATGGCTTGAAAGTCGCCTTCAGAGCTAAAATACTTGTATCTGAGTCTGACTTATAACTTTGCACTTAACCTGCTAAAGCTAGGAGCTCGGACTTGTTCATATTTATATGACAATGATTTTTTCTGATTTACAGAATTCTTTATAGCATATCATAGTAACTATACTTTTAACTTCTTTTAATATAATGAACATGGTGTATCCCTTGTTTTATTTTCAAAAAAAAAATATCATATGTAAATAGCGTAGCTTGCCTTTGCAGAATTAACATTATTGGCATGAAAGCTGTCGCTAGAGCTAAAATATTTTGTACTGATTTAAAAACTTTGCACTCAACGTGCCCTCAAACCCTCAATTCATTCATCCAAATATCCTTTTTTTGGATGTCAACGGGGGAAAATTAAAGCAAATAAAAAAATTAAAAAAAACTAATTAGCTTATCTGGTTAATTTCACGCGCTGTGTACATGCACTAAAGAATAAGATTTGTGAGGTTTGTTGCCCGATTAGTTTATTTTAGGGTTAATTTCATGTAACCCTAGCTACCTAAACTTTAGGGTAAGTTGTATACTTGTACATAACCCCCTGAATTTTGTTTATCTCACATAACCCTCTTGAACTTTTGGGTGTCTTACAAATTCCTCCTGAATTAAGAACGTTTCTCACTAGACCCCTTTACATATAATTTGTAAATAGCTAAAATTTCTTTTAGAGGAAAAATATCTCATCTTTTAGGGGTGGGGTGGGGGTGGGGATATGTTACTTGTAAATGACGGCTAATATAATTTGAGATTTTTCTCTCTCAAAAATGATTTAGTTATTTGAAAATTACTGGGGGAGGTGACACCTTAAAAGTTTACAGTGTTTATATAAGATAAACAAAGTTCGGGGGCTTATGTGAGCATTTTTATGCTAATATCTACAATATTATAATAGAAAAAATTTAAGTGGTCCAGGTAGGCCAGATTTGCCATTGACTGCCATGCTTGTTCTCGAGCCGCAAACAGGCTGAGTCGGGTTCTAGCCCCGAAAATAGAGTTCAAACTCAGAAAAGCCCTTGTGGTTTGCCTTGTAAATCTTTGAAGCCCCAATATATTAAGCCCTTATATTTTTTATTTTGAATCTATTTAGTCCCCATGGTGTTTCTTTATAAAATGGTATTTTTGTCTTATTGAATCTATTATTTAGTTATAGAGAAACACCATGGGGGCTAAATAGATTCAAAATAAAAAATATAGGGGCTCAATAGATTGAAATAATAGATTGAGGGCTTAATAGATTTACAGGGCAAAACACAATGGCTTTTTTGAGTTAGTTTGAACTCCCGAAAACGAGTGGCAAAAGACAATTCGCTTGACCAACTGTGGGTCATGAGCTGACTCACTGCGCCACTGAAACCGCACATGCCAAATCGTAGGATGAACCAGCATGACTTGCTGTCGCCCCCAACATTCTGCGTTAAAATATTGAATTTCTATTTTATTTTTTTACGATTGCTTGATCTAATTATGACATTTTTAAAAGATGGCTTCCAATAAAATTTTAAAAAATGAATCTGCCAGTTTAATTATAGAACAAGATTGTTTAATTGAAAATATGATATATCTATCCATGTATTCTATTATCATAGGAAAATATCATATGTTAAGTCAAATTTTACATGAATGAGAGAATAACACTTCTTTATTTCTAAGATTTTCTTTTCTAGAAACCACCTTAAAACAGGACAATTGTACAAAAATCATGTTTAAATTTAAATTTATATATAAACCACATTTAAAGAGGATTTGTGTTGCAATCAACCAGCTTCCAATCAAGCTTTTCATTAAAACCCCAAAAATACTCTTAAAACTCACATTTAAAGCACATAAGTCATTTCATTAATGATTAGGTCTTGTTCGGATACAAGTCATTAAATGTGAATATTTTAAAGCTATTTATTAATTTTTTACTGAAAATTTGACTCGGAGATGCTTGATTGCAACACAAATTCACTTTGAAAATCGTTTATGTATAAATTGACATGTAAAAATGGTTTCAGGATAATTATTTTATTTCCAAGGTGGTTTCTAGGACCCTTATTTCTAATACTCAGTGTTGAAGACTTCATGCTGGATTCTGAATTGGAGTTTGTTGTGGAAAAAAAAGAAAAATTAGAGTACAATATTTATAGAAGATATGACATAACTTTCTGCATTCTTAAAGGTTTTAGATACGTAACACACTATCACTGCAAGTGATAAAAATTCCTATGGGTTAATTAATTGCCATAAAGTTATACGTAAAATAGATCCTTCCTTGTTTTATAGGCTGGAAATCTTTCATTTTTTGGAAGGGGCTCATGGGTCGATTACAGCAAAGAAATCTTGCTATGTTTTGCTTGCTTTTAGTCCCACATCGTCTGGGAATATACGTGAGGAAAGAATGATGGTGTACAAAGGAGGATCGCTGGGGCTATGCAAATCATACCTCTCTTGGCCTTTTGGCTAAGGGGGTGTTTGGTTGCATTGTTTTTGAGAAATGTTTTTTCAAAAAGTACAAACAATGGCATTTTTATAATTAAGAGATTTCTATAAACTGTGTTTGGCTCAAAAAAGATTTACAGAAATGTTTTCTATAAAATATAGAAAAGTACCAAATTTTATAGAAATTGATTTCTTTTAAAAATGGGCGGAAATCTCTTGGAAATCTGACGCATTCATTATTTAAATAATAAAACTCATTAACACATTTCTATAAAGTTCTCACTTTTCTATATAGTTGGGGGTGTTTGGTTACATTTCTATAAATTATAAGAAATGTTGCTATTTTCCCAAAAGTTATAAGTCATTTTCTTGTTTTGAACCAAACAAGCAAAATACAAAAAGTAAAAAAATTTGTACTTTTTAACTTCTCAAAACTTTTCCTATAAATTTTTTAAGAAATACAATGAAATCAAATTTTGGCTGGAAAACATTTCCTATAATTTATAGAAATGTAACCAAACACCCCCTAAGATCAAGTGTAGTATATGTTCTTATCAGTTTGATATCTGATACTTGGGCTATTGGCCCACTATGATATTAAATTAATTTTTTTGGGGAGGGCTCACCACGGTAGCTTGCCACTGGGGCTCCTCAAGCGTTGCACTGCTGCACGGGCCTGGCGCGCTTCTACCAAGAGAAACTAGGGGTGGAAATGAACCAAATAATTAACAAACAGTTCGATAATTGTTCGAATAAGTATTCGGTCATATTCAATTCGGTAGTTCATTTACCACTAAACAAACATTTTTTATTCGAGTTTACTAACGAATAGAATTTAATCAGATGTATATTCGATTCGTTTGTCTATTAAATATTCGTTTAAAATTTGATCATAATTTATTACTTGTATTATTGCACATATGATGTCATATTTTTAACCCACATATCATTTCTACTTAAGTCTTATATATTGGTTTTAAGATTTAAATAATCTTAAATATGTTTTCTAAAAAAATTTTAATTTAAATATATATACATCATATATTTTAAATGGATACATTTTATTTATGAATTCTAATACTATTTGAAAATCAAATTCTTTAGCGATATAAATATACTTTGATATTCGATAAGTATTCGTGAATATTCATGAATATTTATCAAATACCAAGTATTCGAGTTCGAATTCGAAAAA
>BQKN01065176.1:107022-123033 GCA_022839385.1 Asparagus kiusianus
AACGATTGAGTAAGAGTATTACAATAGTATCGTTATTTCATGTATCCGGGATAGGGAGATAAAACCTATTTTCCGCAGAACGATTGAGTAAGAGTATTATAATAGTATCATTATTATATGTATCCGGAATAGGAAAATAATAAACCCTATTACCGCAGAGCGATTGAGTAACGAGCATTACAAAAGTATCGCTATAGTACAAGATGATGCACACATAAATATTTGATCAATTGTAGGCTTTACTTCTATGATAAATTGCCCGCGAATAGGGTATTTCCTTTGAGATTTTGTTACACCCGTTATGAACGGCAGATATATTTGTTTTAGCTTTGTTAATATCCTCTTATTATAGAGCAGGTCACTCGGACGTAGTTCGAGATGAGATGATTTTTTTTATGTTAGAGATTGGAGTATTTATCATTGATTATTTGTTATTCATTCATAGAGAGTTCTATGAATGATTTGATATATGTATGTACTGACTCTATTTTCTTATATACTCCTACCCCTTCCCCTGGGGAGAGGTAGTGATGATCTCGCTAGCGCTTTGACGCTCGTTGTTTTCCCCCCTTTCAGGCAGCGAGTCTGGCACACGGAGAGTCGCAGGTTGATGGGACTTCTTAGTTGTCCATTTAGTTACTTATCATATTTTGTATTTATTGTAGAACTCCACATGTAGTTGTTTATTTTCAGAATTTAGATTGGTATTTTGTTTCATAGAGTTGAGAGCTATTGTGAGACTTGGTTTATGTGACTCATTGTATTTGAGATTCAGTTCAGACTCAGAGATATGTCTATTTTATTCCAGTTGGGCTCATTATTGATTTTTCTTATGCTTCTTCTATGTATATCCAGTGTTGTCCTATTTCTATTTTTACCTGTCTGTACCTTCACCTATTTATTGTTTCCACTAGAGAGATAGTGATTGTGATGGTGAAACTTGTCATAGCATGGTGGTTGGTGCTTGGCAGGTTTGACAATCCGGGTTTCACCTGGGACTACAGCCTTGTGTGAACCCTGGGGCGTCACAGATCGTCACCGCTCCCCCGTCGTAGATCGCCGTCCCAGAGCTTGAGGAAAACGCTCGAAAAGCTCGGGCAATTGAAGAGTGTTGAGGGGTGCAGGGAGATGATCCGAATGTATGATGTTAATGGAGATGGTGTTTTATGCTTTGATGGATTTAAGAATATGATGCTACGATAGTAGGTTGGTTTTTGAGATTGATCTTTACCGTAAATGATGATGTTGTTGTGTCCCGTTGAGATTTGGACATTACTTTTTTTTATTTGAGATGACTTTGATCAACTGAGGGTTCATGTTGACAATATATGTACATTTTTAATTTCTCACATGACTGTGGATTTATCCTTATGAGCTTCTGTATTTGCAAATTATGACCGATTCTGTTGTGGATGTTTTTTTAGTCACCAGGCTGAGACGCACAGAGCATTAATCCATTAGCTAGAAGAAGAAAAGAAAAAAAAGGAAAAAAAGAAAAAGAAAAAAAAGAAAGGTAAGGAGAAGTAGAGTAGAAGGGAAATGAAGAGAAATGTCGTAATTAAGAAAGAACGAAAATGTGTATTAATGTATCTCTATGAATGAAATGCTCCATGTTAATTTTAGCTAGTTCTACCTCTAATTCATCTTAGTTCTAGGTTCTTAGGCTCTCAATTTAGTTCTAACTTGCCCCGTGTTAGTTCTAACCCGTCCCATGTTAGTTCAAGCTCGCCCCATGTTAGTTCTAGTTCTAATTCATCTTAGTTCTAGGCTCTTGGTAACGTAAAAAAGCTCCTCCCACCTCCGACGGAGCCCACCCAGACACCCTGATGACCCCGACAACCTCCTCCCACCTCCGGCAAGCCCGGACAGCGACGAAAAGCTTCGAACAACGAAACACAAATCCGAACAGTGAGAAATTACACTGCAGAAAACTAAAGTTTTGTGCCGACTTCGCATGCACTTTCCGATCACCTTTCATCTCCGTTTTTGCCGATTTTTTCTTTGGTGACTAGCCCTACATGTTACATATCACCTCTAATTTGTATCACACTCTAACTCATTCTCTATCTCTCTCGGTAACGTCCGAAACATCGCTCGACGGCATCAGCGAGCAGAAAACAGCAGCGCCGTGCCGACTTCGCGCGCGTTTTCCGGCCACCTCCGGTCTCTGTTTTCACCACCATCTTCGCCGGTGTGTAGCCCTTTATATTGTCTATCACACGGTATCTTCTTTTTTACTTAGGCTTATTTTCTACTTCTCGTTATATCGCTTTGAATATTATTAGTTCTAACTAGTTCTAGCTCTAATTCATTTTAGTTCTAGGCTCTTGGGCTCTCAAGTTAGTTCTAGCTTGCCCCATGTTAGTTATAGCCGGCCCCATGTTATTTCTAGCCCGCTCCATGTTAGTTTTAGCTAGTTCTAACTCTAATTCATCTTAGTTCTAGGTTTTTGAGCTCTCAAGTTAGTTCTAACTTGCCAAATGTTAGTTCTAACTTGCCCCATGTTAGTTCTAACCCACCCCATGTTAGTTCTAGCCCACCCCATGTTAGTTTTAGCTAGTTCTAACTCTAATTCATCTTAATTCTAGGCTCTTAGGAAAGGAAAAAGCTCTTCCCACCTCCGACGGAGCCCACCGAGAAACCCCGACGACCCCGACAACCTCCTCCCACCTCCGACAAACCCGGATAGCGGAGAAAAGCTCAGAACAGCGAAAAACAAACCCGAACAGCAAGAAATTACACTGTAGTAAACTATATTTTTGTATCGACTTCGCACGTACTTTCCGATCACCTCCAATCTCCGTATCAGCCGATTTCTTCTTTGGTGACTACCTCTACATGTTGTCTATCACCTTCAATTTGTATCACGCTCTAACTCATTCTCTATCTCTCTCGGTAACATCTGAAACATCGCTCGACGGCAGCAATGAGCAGAAAACAGCAACGCCGTGCTGATTTCGCGCGTGTTTTTTGGCCACCTCCGGTCTCCATTTTCACCACCGTCTTCGCCGGTATGTAACCCTTTATATTGTCTATCACACGATATTTTTCTTTTACTTGGGCTCATTTTCTACCTCTTGTTATATTGCTACGAATATTATTAGTTAGAACTAAGATGAATTAGAGTTAGAACTAGCTAGAACTTACATGGGACGGACTAGAACTAACATGGTGTGGGTTAGGACTAACATGTGACAAGTTAGAACTAACTTGAGAGCCCAAAAGCCTTAACTAATATGAATTAGAGCTAGAACTAGCTAGAACTAACTTTGGGCGGGCTAGAACTAGCATGTGGTGTGTTAGAACTAACATGTGGCAAGTTAGAACTAACTTGAGAGCTCAAGAGCCTAGAGCTAAGATGAATTAGAGGTAGAACTACGTAGAACTAATATAGGATGGGTTAGAACTTACATGGGACGGGCTAGAACTAACATGAGGCAAGTTAGAACTAACTTGAGAGTCTAAGAGCCTAGAACTAAGATGAATTAGAGCTAGAACTAGTTAGAACTAATAATATTTGAAGCGATGTTTGCCACACCTTGGTGACAGGATGTGCCGGAATCTATCCTGTTTGTCAGGGTGTGATGTCTGCCACACCCTGGTATGACAAAATGTCTTGTTTATCATGGGTGTGGTGTGTGCCACACCAGGGTGTGATAGAACTCATTTTTAGAATCCTAATCTATTTGAAATTGTGTTTTGTTATAAATAGAGCAACGTTTTTTAGTGTTTTCTATTGATTAATTGGGTAGCTTGAATGTGATTTTGAGCACAAAAAAGAGAGATCTTTCTGAGCAATTTGTTTGAGGGTTTAGCTTGAGAGATTTGAGAGATTTGTTTGAGAGGTTAGTTGAGTGATCTTGTAATCTCTACTTTGTACTCTCTTTCTCTATATATAGTGGAAACCCATCCATTTTTTCCCCGTAGATGTAGGCAATTTGTCGAACCTCGTTAAACTTTTGTGTTTGAGTTGGTGCTGTTATTTTGGATTGTTTTGGTTTTCTCTCTCGGTGTTTGTGTTTGTTCCGCCGCGCACAACAGTTATCCTTTCTTTGTCCTACCTGAAGTCCGATATAATTTCTTACTTTATCTGCTTGTATAATTCACATCCAACCCAATGCCAACCATAAACATTAGTCTTATGGATATGATTGATCTATGAATATATCGAAATAGGTTTAATTAAGATGTTGATAATATTTACCTTGACTCTTACCATAGAGACTAAGGTCCATCTACAGCTTAATTAACATCAATATTTCATGGCCATATAGCTTGGGGAAGAACTTGAGAGAGCTAGCTATCAGAATTTATATTGGAATAATATTCAACATAATTGTTAAAGTTAGACAATACCTAAAGGAAGAAGAACCCCCCCCCCGCCCCCCCCGGATTTGGATCCTCATGTTAATACTATTAAAAATTAGAAGAAAGATCACTATTATATGACAACAGTTGATTTTTTTAGTGGGTGATTGTGATATGATTTTGAGCGTAAATTAGAAAAGTAGAGCAATTTATGACTCAAATATAGTGAGTGTTAAATATATCCACAAGATTCCATTTATTTATTTTAATCCAACGCAAAACTACTTAACTTCGAAGTAAGATCTATCTCGTAATTACCCTCATCAAATCCCTTTTCTATCCCCCGCATTGTCCTACCTAAGACTCAAGTATGACATAAATAATTCCATTCTGTAGTAACTTGTATATTTCATATCCCCATCAATGACAACCACAAACCCTAGTCTTCTGGATATGGTGGATCAATGCATGCATCTTATAAAAATTCTAATGTTAATTATTTGACTCAAGAGTGTGGCTTATGATAGGGACTAATGTCCATCTATAACTTAACAAGTTCAATATTTCATGGCCATATATGAACGGAAATTTTTAATATTTTTCTCGTGTGTGTGTGGGGGTATAGGGAATAAGAAAATCGCAGAAAATGTATGTAATTAATAGTTTTAAAATTGATAATTGTATTAATGCAGTACTTCAATTTTATTGATACAATATGTACTCTGATAAATAATCCGATTATATATAGCTAGAAGTAGATATATTTTTCTACATAAAAGATAACTACGACATGGCTGGTGTTTGAGTGACAAATACTACTAGTACGTAGTTAAACTCCATGGAAGCTAATGATCCAATGAACCAATGAATAGTTGTGCTAATTATCCTAATAGTTAACATCTTAATTAATTTACTCTAGCCAGTCGGTAATCCATGAGGATTTGGTCAGTGGTACTACGGAGAGCGACTTCGAGAAGGCCACATCACGTTCCTAGAGCTCAACCAAGTTTTTGGTAGGAGAGAATTTAGCAAGACTTCAATGTAAAACCTCACGTACGAACCTTTAAGAGACACGTGCCTTTCTAGAAAAGAAATAGTAATAATAATAAATGAATAAACCAAATAATATTTTTAAGATAATAACACACGTATATTTCTAACCCACGTATGGGAAAAGGAGTGCATTGGGTCCCAGAGTTTGGTGAGCTCAGTTAACCACTGTAGCATTTGTCCTCTTGTGGTTACTTTAATTATGTTAATTAGTGTACCTAAAGTTGCACGGAAATTATTAAGGGGTGATTAGTTAATAAAAAATTATTTGATTAGTATCTTAATTATCTGCAACTTGATCGAGACAATTACGAGTGGAGCTACTTGATGTTTAGAGGATAATACTAAGGAGTGACTTGTCCAAAGAATTTTGGTCTAATTTTTTTTAGAGTATGCGTGTACTTGCATACGCGTGTGCTGATGTAAGGAAAGTACAAATATGGATTTCAAGCTCTTGTTGGCATTCGTATCATACGTATACGTGAAATGAATTTTAGGAGAAAAGGAAATTAATTAAAGAATCATGGGATAGGAGGTACTTCTCCTTTGGGAAACTTAATTAATAATTAGAGTAAATGAATGGCCTGAGATATTACTTTCACTTTATACATGTTATTCCTATATTATTAATATTATGATAATTCATTTCTTGTATGTTGTATAGTATTATGGAAGACTCTTTATCTTTAGGCTGAAAGATCATAATCGAAGAGGTTGATGACAATACATAAAACAATAATCCTCAGAAAGAGATTCTTAAGAAAATGCTCGCTTATTTTGGTAATACATGTCATGGTTTTCTGATAAATCGTTAATGATCTAGAATTATTGAATGTCATACGATTCACAATAGGCAACGCAAATAAATTTCTTATTGTGACCCATGAAATAACACTAGCATCCAAATCAAATACACGCTACATCACACATTAGCAGCAACAGATTCTGATCGAATTTTTACTTAGTGTTGTTCCCACATAACTCATTGGCTCATTAGAAGTAAAATCATTGACAAATTTAAAATTTCATCCTCTTTAATGGTGTCATGTCTTAATTCTAGAGATATAATTATTAATTAAATACAAGAAAAAGTAAATAAAAAAATATGTCCAAAGTGTTCAATTTTAGCGATATCATGTGACGGTACTGTATATTATGTAACTGCGTGAATGCTGTTGAAAACTATGCTATAACATATGATACCCAATTATATGTATAATTCCCTAGCTAAACCTTAGGCTTCCAAAGAAAGATGCTTCTTCTTTTAGCCAGTTGTTGGGCATAGAGTTGAGTCATGCTCACTTTCCACCGTACTCCCCATCGTGCGGCTCTGTTCTGTCTGAATTGGCCAATGCGAGTGGGTAGAAACGGTTGAGGGTTGGTTGGACTCTGGATAAGCATATCCTACACTATGCGACGATATACTCAAATCCCATACCAAATGACCTCCAAACCCTCCAAATTTTACTAAACAACCACTTAAAACACATGATTGTAAGTGGGCCTGTTCGGGTCGGATATCACATCTATAATCCAAAGTATAGCTTGAGGTCTATGTTTTTAAATCAAAATTTGAGGTGGCGATGCAAAACCATTACGTGTATGTTTCTATATTTGTATTTGTATCTGTATCCAGTAGGATACTGACACTAAAATATCTATATAAAACATGATATCAATACGTAGAGGAATATAT
Source organism: Asparagus kiusianus (assembly GCA_022839385.1). Taxonomy (NCBI): domain Eukaryota; kingdom Viridiplantae; phylum Streptophyta; class Magnoliopsida; order Asparagales; family Asparagaceae; genus Asparagus; species Asparagus kiusianus. The sequence continues at coordinate 114,077 of BQKN01065176.1, forward strand.
ATCGTTATGCATGTCCAACCCAGATTGTTCTGATGTGATATCAAAATCCTTTGCCACCGTACCAAATCCAACATTAGGAGTGAGCATTGAGAGACTTCAATTTCGTACTCTACCAGCTCGTATTATGAATTATAAAAGACTCCAATCTATATAACTGTGAATGTGAATCAATTTTGGATCTATAGACGATCCGGATCCGCTTAGACCCCTACTAATCGATCACACGCCAGTCTCAATGACCATATTAGTCATTTCCACAAATCCCATTTTTTTAAACAACGGTCCCTTACTAATACCATCTTTTTCAAAGGAGTTGATGAGATTTAAAAAGGATCTAGAAGGGGAGTCACTATTAGAGGCCAGGGACATTACCCTCCAAATATCTAATCATAGTCTTTAATGTTCTACTAATTGCTTCTACCCTTCTTCCTCCTCCTTCTTCTTCTATCCAAACCTAGGATTAAACATTGCATGGTTTTTGCATTTTGCTTGCAATGGAGGAGAATCTTCCTCCTGGTTTTAGATTCCATCCTACTGATGAAGAGCTTATCACTTACTACTTAACTAGAAAGGTGCTTGATTTTGGGTTTGTTGCCAAGGCCATTACTGATGTTGATCTGAACAAGTGTGAACCTTGGGATCTCCCAGGTAAGTTTTTGTTTATCCCGAGAATTACTAGTTTGAGATCTTTATGGATGCTGTCTTTGTTTGTTTATTCTTTTTTTAACCCTCTTGAAGAGCTTAGTATTTAGCTTGTATTGTGCCTGAAACAAAAAAAAAAAAATTGTCCAATGTATAAGTTGTAATAGTATTATGACACTTTTCACTGATCGGATGCTCTTCTACTATCCTTTATCGTTTAGTGGATGATTATGATTCTCAGAGAGAAATGATTAACTGGGGACAGAAGTATAAATTTATCAGAACACCTGACATGTGAGCGAGATGTTCTGAGCCATACATAAAGGGTAAAATGGGGAGCTTGTAGATTTCAATGTCCCTTTAATGATTCATAACATTATATTCCCGTATGGAATGTTCTTTTCAGAAATTACGAGAATATAGCAAGTGTTAGATTTGAACGAATTATCACATGTCTAATTTGGTAGGCCTTATTTTTGAAGAAATGGACTATTTGATTATTAAATTGCAGTGTAAAGGAAGCACAATTGATTATAGAAATTTTATTAAATAATTCTCTTATATATGTTTTGAAATTCATTATTGTTTTTCAGTGGTCTTCAAATTCATTTCTTAAAACCCCACTATGAAAATCATTTGCAGAAAAAATATCAATATCCATACCCACGCGATAGATGCCTTCCTTGAGTTTAACATTTGCAGCGCATCCATTTTGTTTGAATTGTATAGGAAAAGCAAGCATGGGAGAAAAAGAATGGTACTTCTTCAGCTTGAGGGATCGGAAATACCCGACAGGTCTGCGAACCAACCGGGCAACAGATTCCGGCTACTGGAAGACCACCGGCAAAGACAAGGAGATCTTCCATTGTGGTGTTTTGGTAGGGATGAAGAAGACCCTTGTGTTCTACAGGGGTAGAGCTCCAAAGGGTGAGAAGACTAATTGGGTGATGCATGAGTATAGGCTCCAAACAAAGTTCCCCTACAAACCCTCAAAGGTATGAGATGGAACTCTTTTATAACAAATTTGTATCACTTTAAGGAAAGAACTTGTATGAAGAAGTATATCTTGTTTTACTAAACGAGCTATCAAAAGAGAGATCAATAGTGAAGCGTAGTCGCTCGTACCTCTGGATAGTCATTTTGCTAAATGAGGCAACTCCTCATATTCTGAGTCCACTTGGATACTAATTTTGTATGACCAAGTGTTTTAGGCAAACAATGTATAGAATGTTGGGCACCGTGTGCAAGCGTGCTCCACAACAAAACGAGTCGGTGAGCGATGAGAGAAGAAACCCGGAGATTTTACTATATGAAGGAGAAATCAACGGGTTACAACTTACAAAATCACTCAAAATATAACCCTAACCAAAGCTCTCAACTCCCTCACAATATCTCCATCTCAAAGTGCTCAAAACAATGCTAATTCTCTCCTTAAGAAACCCTAAAAAACGTGATTCTATTTATAACAAAACACAATCTCAAACAAATTGGGATTCTAAAAAACGAGTCCGCCACATTCTGGTGTGGCACATACCACACCCCTGAAAAACAGGACAGATTCTGCTATACCAGGGTGTGGCAGACACCACCAGGGTGTGGTGGAGCCTGTCTTGCTTATTCTTCACATTTTTCTTAATTCCTTCGCCATTTTCACATATAATAAATATAACACTTTCCCACACATGCATCAATATGTGTAGCTTTTCTATTTTGAATCGTTTAAAGGGATTTCATAGGAAGATGAGTGAAAAAGTAGCATAAAGTTTTAAAAAAATTGTTGGTTTAGTTACGTAATTAAGGATGCACCTATTTATCGAAAATAAAAAAGGAAAACCAATATTTACTAGAAACTCTTTTTCATGACTCTTTTCACTAAAGTAATAATAATTTGTCAATTGATCCATTGATTTAACTACTGTTGCTTTATTATTGTTGTTACCGTTTCTCAGGCACTGCTAGCTACTAGCTTCCGATTGGATGAACGGAATAGAATAAATAATCATTCATCTATATATACGCCAATGATCAGTACAACATACTACAACTCTTTTATTATTTGACTTTACTAGCATCAATCCAATTTTCTATATTTTCTTCATAAGTTTGTACACTTGTGGATGTATTGTGCAAGTAAAAAATGGTCCATATATAACACATTAATCTCACATGATACACAGGATGAATGGGTGGTATGCAGAGTCTTCAAGAAGAGCTCAACCGGAAAGAAACCCCTCCCAAACTCCTCCTCCCTCCCTATATCCCCCCTCTCCTCCCCCTGCAACGCTGCCTCTGTCACTGAGCTAGGCGAGCTCGACGCTTCGTCAATCCTCAACGGCATCGTCAACCCCTCAGTCTCCTTCAACTCAATGCAAACTAACGAAAGCATTATCACCAGTCATAACAACATCACCAACAGGATGGATATGAATTCAAACATGAATATGAATATGAACATGTATATGAACTGGATGCTGGGCTCGAGCCTGAACTCATTCGTCGTAGGGCAAGGAGATAATCATCCTCATCAGATGAATAGCTTTCATGGGTCGTCATCGAAAGGCGCAGATGGATTGCAGGAAAATGAGCATGAGCAGATGTGGAGAGGGTTTTGAGGTTGAGAAGATGGGTAGAAGATCGACCATAATCATTGCTGTTCCTACAATTGGTATGGAGTAGGGAAGTTCAAGTGTATAAAATTTTATGTAAGAAAATTTATGTATGTGTCAAGGAAAATATGTATGTGGGATTTATGTAACATGTATTATGAATTTCAAATTAATAACATAGTTGTACGTTCATTATATGCCAAGGAAAATGATCAGGCTAAGCGTGGGTCGACAAGATATATATTAGGTTGTATCGGTAAAATTGCATGTACAATAACATGCATTTCCTTTCCTGCTGAGTACCATAATTGTGATGAATGCATGTACCTGGCATATACAACGGAAGGGATTACTTGTAACCAATTTGTTGCATTATATTAATGGTTGACAAAGGGAAGCCAAAAAAGGTAATTTCATTCTCAAGTCTATAGAACCTATTTGTGGGCTAGATCTATTTGGCAATCCGTTCAATATCCATCAGAAAGTACACAAACAGTGCTCCTACTTTTGTTACCTGTAATTCAGTTATTTTATGCTGAAATATTTGATATTTATACATATTTAAATAGTGGACGATTTTATATGGACAGAATTATTAGTATACAGTGATAAACTTGATGGTTATAGGATTTTAGATGCTCTAAGCGGAAATGCAGGAAACGTTTTCTTAACATCTAAACGAAGGATCTATTGCATAAATCAATTGGATTAAGAATTAGGAAAAACAATTACCTCTTGATGCGTGTTCAAAACTTCTCTAATGGAGAGATTGAGAGTCTCACTTGAAAACTCCTCTAGTTGATCCACCCGAGCAAAGATCTGGATCCTTAGAAATCAACTGCTAGGTTGAAGATGATAGGAGAGAAAGTAGTAACACTTTCACGTATATATAGAGAAAGTGGAATAGGATTTTAGTTTCTAATAGAAAAACCACTCCTATTTATAATCCACTAATTAAAGTTATATTTAATTCTATAATTAAATATTATCTTTTATGAAATTTACAAATAAATTTATCCTTTATTTAACAATAACTCCTTATTATTAATAAACTCTATTTCGAAGCTATATCTTATATAACTTTATATTATAATTCTCCCAATATATCCAGTCCATAAACTCTTAGGGTGCGACCTCGTAGGACCCAATTATAATAGCAATGAACTTTATAAAATAAAGTCCATAAATCATAGTTGGCTTCTAGCAAAGCACTATGATTACCTAAAATAACCGGATTGTAAATCTCCATTAAATGTCCCATTTTATAATTAGTAATTGCACATTCAATTAAAGGACACAATTCCTTCAATCTCCCACTTGTCCTTGAAACAAGTGTGCAATGTTAAAATTCCTTTGTTACTTAATGTCTTATTTGACTATATGATGAACTCATCTTTATCGTCAAATATGTTTCTTGAAATCTTGAGATCGAACTGTCAGTACAAATGATTACTAATAATCGATCTGAGCATGGCCATGCGTTTTTCACAGTTCTCACTCTTCAAGTGGCCGAGACACCGTTCCTTTCCAAATGTATCATGGTATACATGGAATAGGAGGACATATTCAATCTTGTAAGACTCTATCTCCCACTCAACTTTTGGCAATCCCAATCACTACTTTTATAACTGCCTGTTACGGCCAGCGTTTGGCAGTGTCAAAGACATACCAGCAGTCAAATGATGACTATATCATACTCATGTCTAAGGAACTCACTAATCATGAATAATCCTAGAACTCTGCAGAAAGAACCCGAAGAGTTCTATGATAGGTCTGTCCGATATGTATCACCATACATACCTATGTAATCGATTAGACATCTCCATGTCCCTATAACACATGAAACCCGGTGTTATCAATCAATCTCACAATATGGTCTTGAATTAAGTCATTTGTATCCTAGTTAATGACTCAGACCATGAACAACTAATAATTTTATAATATCGGTTCACTTAATGGGGTTTTATTTACCAAAACAGTTTTGATGAGCCCATTTGATAATTATTAAATTATTCAGATACTTTATCTAATCCCAAGCAGTGATTAAATAATAATATGATACTCATATATATAAATCAAGCATAAATGTCTGTAATAACAATAAACAAGTTTTATAATAAAACGAAAATATTTCAAAATAATTCTCCAATGTGTCTGAGCCCTTTGGCCCGAGTGTGACTATCATGCTTGGGCCTAGGCACGGGCTTGGTCAAAGGATCTGCAATGTTGTCGTCAGTGTGCACTTTGCACATCCTCACGTCTCCTCTATCAACATAGTGTCTGATCAAGTGGTACTTCCGTTGGACGTGTCTGGATCTGGAGCTAGAGCTAGGTTCCTTGGCTTGAGCAATGGCGCCATTATTGTCACAATAGACGTCAATTACTCTGGAAGTGCTAGGAACAACACTGAGCTCGGCTATGAACTGTCTAATCCAGACCGCCTCCTTAGCTGCTTCACTAGCAGTAATGTACTCTGCTTCCGTTGTAGAATCTGCTATTGTCCCTTGCTTTGAGCTCTTCCAACTGACGGCTCCTCCATTCAGAATGAAGACATATCCAGACTGAGATTCAAAATCATCTTTATCTGTCTGGAAACTCGCATCAGTGTAGCCCTTGACGATCAGCTCGTCATCACCTCCATACACCAAGGCATCATTCTTAGTTCTTCTCAAGTACTTTAGAATGTTCTTGGCTGCACACCAATGTGCCTCTCCAGGGTTTGATTGGTATCTGCTGCACACACTCAAAGCGTGCGCAACATCTGGGCGAGTACAAGTCATAGCATACATGATGGATCCTATGGCTGAGGCATAGGGAATCCTACTCATTTTCTCAATTTCACCAGGTGTCTTAGGACACTGGCTTTTACTGAGACGTAAGCCCATGTTGCATAGGAAGGAATCCTTTCTTAGAATTCACCATATTAAATCTAGCAAGGACCTTATCTATATAAGTTCCTTGACTTAGACCAATAAGCCTCTTAGACCTATCTCTATAGATCTTAATGCCTAATATGTACTCTGCCTCTCCTAGATCCTTCATTGAGAAATACTTCTTAAGCCATTCCTTGACTGTCTCCAGCATAGGAATATCATTTCCAATGAGTAATATGTCATCTACATATAGAACCAGGAAGGCCACTTTGCTCCCACTAAACTTCTTGTAAACACATGGCTCTTCTTCGCATCTGATAAAATCAAACTTTTTGACCACTTCATCAAAACGAAAATTCCAACTCCTGGATGCTTGCTTAAGTCCATAGATAGACTTCTTAAGCTTGCATACTTTTCTAGGATTCTCTGGATCCTCAAAACCTTCTGGTTGCATCATGTATACATTTTCTTCTAAATATCCATTTAGAAAAGCGGTCTTGACATCCATTTGTCATATCTCATAATCATAATAAGCGGCAATTGCTAGGATTATCCTAATGGACTTGATCATAACAACCGGTGAGAACGTTTCATCATAGTTAATACCATGAACTTGTCTAAATCCTTTGGCAACTAATCTTGCCTTGTAGACAGAAACATTTCCATCCTTGTCTGTCTTGATCTTGAAGACCCATTTGCATCCAATGGGTTTTACCCCATCAGGCAAATCTATCAAGTCCCATACTTGATTCTCAGACATGGAGTCCATTTCGGATTTCATGGCTTCAAGCCATTTTTCAGAGTCGGGGTTCGCCATTGCTTGTTTATAGGTAGCAGGCTCATCATTGTCTAAAAGTAGAACGTCAATGGTAGCATTCAAGATGAAATCCTCATATCGTCTAGGTTGCCGCCTTGGCCTGTTTGATCTCCAAAGTGGTCCAACAGCTGGAGAGACTTCAGCAGGAGGATTGACCACATCAGTATGTGGGACCTCGGGTGCTTCATCTACCTGAGGAATTGCATCTTGAATAGAGGTGGTTTCCCTTTGAGAAGGTACGCCTCCAAAATCAAGTTCCTCGGTGACATCTTCTATGTCCTCATGCTGTAGGGTTTGTTGCTCAGGTTGAATCTCATCAAGCTGAACATTTCTCCCACTTGACTTCTTGAAAAAGAAATCCTTTTCCAAAAAGACACTATCCCTAGCAACAAACTCTTTGTTCTCAACGGGATTGTAGAAATAATAACCCCTCGTTTCCTTGGGGTAACCTATAAAGAAGCATTTGTCTGATTTGGGTGCAAGCTTATCAGATAGTAAACGCTTTACATAAGCCTCGCATCCCCAGACCTTCAGAAATGACAAGCTGGGAGGCTTCCCAAACCATATCTCATGTAGTGTCTTGTCAACTGATCGGGACGGAGTCCTGTTTAGTGTGAACGCAGCGGTAGTGAGGGCATAACCCCAAAAGGACATAGGAAGATCAGCAAAACTCATCATTGAGCGGACCATGTCTAACAATGTCCTGTTTCTCCTCTCAGATACACCATTCAGTTGTGGTGTACCTGGTGGAGTCAGTTGTGTTAGAATACCACAACTCCTCAAATGATGGTCGAATTCTTGGCTCAGATATTCACCCCCTCGATCTGATCGAAGTGCCTTTATCTTCTTACCTGTTTGTGTCTCAACTTCATGTTGGAATTTTTTGAACTTTTTAAAAGACTCAGATTTATGTTTCATTAGGTAGATATACCCGTATCTACTAAAAACATCAGTAAATGTAATGAAGTATCGATAGCCTCTCCTAGCTTCTGTGCTCATAGGTCCACACACATCGGTATGTATGAGAGCTAAGAGCTCAGTAGTCCTTTCACTTGTACCTTTGAAAGGTGACCTTGTCATCTTACCCATTAGACATGATTCACATGTTTCAAATGATTCTAAATCAAATGACTTTAGGCTACCAACTGTTAGGAGTTCCTTCATGCGTTTAATGCTAATGTGGCCTAGGCGACAATGCCATAGATTGGCTTCACTTATGTCATTCGACTTTTACCGTTTTGTATCAACGTTATAAACTTCAGATTTGAGATCCAATATGTATAGTCCACTACTATTCATATGAGCTTGAGCATAAAAGATGTCATTCTTAAAAATAGAAAAATAATCCTTAATGACAAAATTATAACCCTCAAGGTTCAAAACTGAAATTGAAATCAAATTCTTAGTAATAGAAGGAACAAAATAACAATTATAAAGTTCTAAAACCAAGCCAGAAGGTAGCAGTAGACTATAATCTCCAATGGCAAGTGCAGCAACTCTTGCTCCATTTCCAACGCGAAGATCTATCTCACCCTTCTGCAACCGTCTCCTATTTCGCAGTCCCTGCACATTTGAAATAATGTGAGAACCACAACCGGTATCTAATACCCAAGAATTGAAGTTAGTTGATAAGATTTCAATGACGTAAATACCTGAAGCAGAGGAACCCCTCTTCTTATCTTCCAGATATTTAGGGCAGTTTCTCTTCCAGTGCCCCTTAGCCTTGCAGTAGAAGCAGTCATGCTCAGCAGCCACCTTTATTTAATGTGTGTTTCCCTTAGGTGGAACAACTGTCTTGTCCTTCCCTTGGGACTATTGCTTCTTCTGTGGCCCTTTCTTAAACTCTTTCCCTTTGTTGACCATAAGAACATCCTTCCTAGGTTCAACCAAGACATTTTGCTCAGCAGTTTTGAGCATAGCATGTAGCTCATTGAGGGTCTTACCCATGGCTCCCATGTGATACATCTGCCTAAAATTGGCAAATCCATCATGTAAGGAATACAGGATCATATCCGTAGC
>BQKN01065176.1:138033-181364 GCA_022839385.1 Asparagus kiusianus
AAACCCACTTCTGAGTTCGAGTCCGAAACCAATCTTGATTCGATCGTAATATCACCGAGTTCGCTCTTGTTTAGATGACTCGGTGATTCCCCGAAACGTTGGTTTGATTCCGTGTGCGAGTGGATGCATTCCACTGCTTGGGTGCGATTTATTGGCTTCGTCGCCTCGTTAACCTGCTCCGTTGTGTATGGCTTGGCTTCGGCGTTGGCGGGATAACGGTCGTGCTTGGATACGTCGCCCGATGGTTCATTTGTTGAATCGGCATCGTCGAGCTGTATTGTGGGACCTATAGGCAATTTTATACGCCTACAAGCTCCACTTTCTTTTTTCACTCTACAAAAATATTCAGGACCTGATGTTTATGCTTCATAGGGTATACCCAATTCCTCCTGGAATAGTCATCAATGAAAATGACAAAATAGTTAGCCCCTCCAAGAGATGTGTTCTTGGAAGGATCCCAAACATCAGTGTGAATGTAATCTAATGTACCTCGAGTGTTGTGAACAGCGGTACCAAACTTCACTCTAGTCTTCTTCCTGAGTACGCAGTGCTCACACAGCTCCATCTTGCAGGTCTTAGCACCTTTCAATAGCCCATATTTCGCCAATGATTGTTGGGACTTATCACCTGTATGTCCAAGTCTCATGTACCATAAAGTGGTAGTGTCCTCCTCTGTAGTGATAGAAGCTGTCAGACCCCCTGTAACTGTCTTGCCCTTCAAGTAGTATATGTTGTTTTTCCTGACACCTCGCATCACCACCATAGAACCTTTTGTGACCTTAACTGTAGCATCCTCTAAGATCACTCTATATCCAGCTGCCTCCAAAATCCCAAGAGAAATGATGTTCTTCATCAACTGTGACATGAACCTCACTTCCTTCAACTCCCTAATCACTCTGTCATGCATCCTAATCCGGGCTGAACCAATACCACTAATAGGTCATACATGGTCATTACCCATAAGCATGACATCCCCTCTTTCCAGCTTCTCAAAGATAGAGAACCAATCCCTCCTAGGACATATGTGATATGTAGCTCCCGAATCCATCATCCACTCCGTGGAATCAGCATAGCAAACCGACGATAGTACAGGGCACGAGTAGCCCGAAGAATATGAATCTGAATGCTTATCAATAGCTTTTGCAACATTCACTTCTGAAGCCTGTGCAGCTTTCCCTTTGTTCTTCCCGGCTTTTTCTTTCCACTTTGGGCAGTTAATCTTCTAATGTCCTTCTTCTTTACAATACCGATATTGATTTCTACCAACACTCTTATAGGCACTCCTATTCTTTGACTTTGAGCGATTGAACTGGTGGTGGTTTGGATCACGGCCTCGAATAGCTAATGCATCTCCCGATGCCTTCTCGGAGGGTTTACCATCACTCTTCCTTAACTCATAATTTACCAAAGCTGAGATCACCTCTTTATAGTTAACTGCAGTTCTTCCATTGATCATAGTTAGAACAAATGTATCATAATCATCATCGGGCAACAAACACAAAAATAACATCGCCTTGTCTTCATCCTCAACTATGATGTCCATATTGGCCATATCTGAAAGTAGCTTCGTGAAATTGTTGACATGCTCTCTGATGGAAACTCCCATTTTCATCTTGAACTGGTAAAACCTCTGATTCAAGTGAAGCCGATTCTCAATGCTCTTCGTAAGATACTTCTTATTGAGTGTTTCCCACATCTTCTTCGCCGACGTCTCGTTCATAACATCATAAATAAGATCCGGCGTCAAGCATGACCTAATAACACCACAAGCTCTACTGTTCATCTTCCTCAAAATCTTATCCTCCATATCAGCGGGTTTCTCTTTTAACTCAAGAGTCTCCTCTAATTTCTGTGCATCCAAGGCGTTCATCACCTGAATCCTCCACGATCCGAAATTGATCTTACCATCGAACTTTGGAACATCAATCTTCATGTTATTGATGCTCAGACTCTGTATCGCCTTCGTAAGAGATGAACCTGATGTGCTTGCTTCTTCCATATTGTCGATCTAATTCTTCAGATAGGAATCTTCACCGAATCCTTCGAACAAGGCTGAAGCTCTGATACTAATTGTTGTGCACGGCGGAAGTTCTCGAAGCGACACAAACAATAACTTAAGATAAATCACAACTACTAAGCAAATCATAATCTTAGCAAGAACAAACTATTTACGTGGTTCGGCAAGTTACCTACGTTCACGGAGCAAGGAGAGGGAAGTTCTTACTATTAGAAATTAAGAGAATACAAATAAAGTTACAAATTTCACCGATCAAACCCTAAAACAAAGCTTTAGATCTCTCACAAATCTCCCATAATTGGATGCAACAATTCTTTTCAAAAGACTGCTCAAAATCGTCCTTGCTTAACCCTAACTAATTACAATTAGAGTTATATATCAACTCAGAAACGAACCGGGTCAAAAATCAAAGCCCAGTCCAAAAACAGTTTGCGGTCGATCGTGACGATCGACCCCGTAGGTATCGCGGTCGACCGAACCAAAACCCGAGACAAGAATCGATTACAGTCATGGCGCGGTCGACCGCGACGGTCGACCGAATCTCATCCCGAGACCAAAAATCACCTACAGGGTACGCGTGGTCAACCGCCACGGTCGACCGCCTTCAGCTCTGAATCCTACTTCCCTTCTGTGCACGTTCGTGGTCGACCGTCGTTGACTCACGGTCGACCGTCAGTCTGCCCGACCGATTCTCCTGAACTTCCTGCTGCTTCTCTCGCCACTTCTTCACCATCTTATGCAAGAATATTTATTAGTGGAATCTTACGCAAATGTATTTAGAACAAATAAATTATAAGAAATTTAACCTTTTCTTCACAACCTTCTGCTCCTCTGATCTTCTAGTAGCAGCCCCCACTAGGAATTTTTTTTCGAGATCTGGTGACATCAATGACACACAATGACAGAATGTCTAGATGAATAATAGCTGAACAATTTTTTAATTATTTGGTTCATTTCCGCTCTTAATTGGTTAGTTTAATTATAAATCTATAAAAAGGATAAGTTGTAGGGGGAAATGTGCTAAAATCAACCCATCCAAAATATGAATCCTAACACAATATCTCACAATACACAAGATGAACGGGAAATGTCAAAAAGAATTTGGATTTCTATGAGAAAATACCAATCTCTTGGAGTGAGACCCTGAGGAAAATAGAGAAAACCCTAATCTTATTATTGAAATCTCTTGGGCTTATATAGACCATTACAAACACAAACTTACAAATAGCCCCATTCATATTATTAATATGTCAACACTCCTCCTCAAGATAGGCGAAAGATATCCACTAAGCACATCTTGTCACATCCTCTAATCATATCTATCGAGCTAAATCCCTTAGTCATATAGTCTGTTGCTTGATCCTTAGTTGGAACATGACTTAACTTTAGTAGTCCACTGTCCAACTTCTCTTTGATGAAGAACCTATCGATCTCGATGTGTTTGCTTCTATCATGCTGCACTGGGTAGTTGGCATTACTGATGGCTGACTTGTTGTCACACTACAGCTTCATCTTGGCTCCTTCATCCAGCTTTAGCTCCACCAGCATACTCTTCAGCCAAAGCAACTCCGCAACTCCTAAGACCATAGCTTTATACGCTGCCTCAGTTGTCGATCTCGTCACCACTGACTACTTCTTGCTCTTCCACGAGACTAAGTTGCCTCCTATAAAGATGCACTATCCTGAGGTGGACCTCCTGTCATCAACACAGCTAGCCCAATCAGAGTTGTAGTAACCCTCAATGCTCACGTGTTTATTCTTCCTGAATATCAGCCCTTTTCCAGGGGCACTCTTCAAATACCTCAGAATCTGGTACACTACGTCTATATAATCCTTCCTCGGATCATGCATGTAGTGACTCACCATGCTCACTGTAAAAGAGATATCGGGACGTGTGTGACTCAAATAGATCAACCTGCCCACTAGCCTCTGGTATCTGTCACGATCAACTGGTTCTCCAGCCTCACCACCCAGTTTGAACTTCTGATCGATCGATGTAGTTGTAGGTTTGTACCCTAACATCCCTGTCTCTTTGAGAAGATCCAGTGCATACTTCCTTGGGATAGGACAATCCCCTCCGTTCCTCGATCTATCTCTATTCCAAAAAAGTATCGAAACAAGCTAAGATCTTTCACCTTGAATTCCTTACCCAGTCTTACTTTAAGTTGGGCAATCTCCTTCTCATCATCCCCTGTAATAATTGTAGGCGTATAAAACTGCCTAAAGGTCCCTTAACACAGCTCGGCACGGTGATTCGACAAACCAACGAACCATCGAGCGATATATCCAAGCATGTTCGTTAGACCACAACACTGAAGCCAAATGAGACGCGACGAAGCGGATTAACGAGGCAACGAGGTTAACGAACCACACGCAAACAACGGAATACATCCAATCGCGCGTCCAATCAAGCTAACGAGTCGATGAATCAACGAGTCATCCAACCGTAAAGTCCACCACATCAAACAAGATTGGGAGCGGACTCAAACTCGAACACCAAAACGGATTTACTGCCAAATTAGGATCCGGACTGCCAAATCAGAGTTCGGATAAACCGTAAAACCGAAAAACGGCAAAACAGCAAACCCCTGGAGGGTTCGACCAAAACCGAGCCACTCCTAGGTGGCTCGGCCAAAGCCGAGCCACCTAGGTGGCCGGCCGAGCCACCCTTTGGGTGGCTCGGTGACTGAGCCACCTAGGTGGCCGAGCCACCAGATCTGGGCCCAGATCTGAGCCCAGATCTGGTTTGAGGAGCCTATAAATAGACCCCTAGGCTCATTGTTTTGGAGGTTGAATTTTTTAGAGACGAAACTCTGCTGGATTAAAGGCTCAAGACTAAAAAAGGTTGAAGCTTTGGAATCTTAAAGTTTTGGACTTTTCAGATCTGGTTCTTGGCGTTCATCCACACCAAATAAGGCAGGAGTTCGAGAGAGATCAGATCTGAGATCTACACGGTCATCCTCCGGATCAAAACTTGGTTTTTTGATCCTGAGAAGAGTATCGATTTTGCTTGGTCGATTTTGATTACTTAGGGCGATTATTTCCTTAGTGAAATAATCCCCCCGGCTGTTATTTCCTTTGTGAAATAACAACCGTCATACCGTGTAGATCCGACCGGATCAAGATCGCGCGGTGGTCCACGGATTAACCCCGGCGCAGGCAAAGAACCCACACAAGCAAGAGACCGCAAAACAGGATCTTGCGATTTGTTCTAGAAAAGGAAAGTTGTAATCTTCTTCTTTTTTTTAGATTTTATTATAACCGGATCTTATAAAAAGACCGGATCCCTTTGTAACTAATAAACAGTTGCTAATGGAAACAATGAAATCAGAGAAAGCAATTTTTCTCACGAACAATCTGGCGACCACAGCGGGAGCCGCCGATCTCGCTGCCGAGATCGTTGCGTCGTAGCCGCGGATCTTGATCCCGATCGAGGAGGAGGTCGAGTATGAATTCGACCAACAAAAATTCGAGGAGTATCTATCATCCTCGTCCGGATCCACCTCCCCCCGCAAGTCCAAGAAGTCTCCGAAGTTCTCCTCTAGGAGAAAAGTCCGTTGGTATGAAGAAGTGGAGAATACCAATGAAGATCTCACCCCGATTGATGCTAAAGTTGCATCGGGTAAAGTTTCACCGACCTCCAACCAGATCAAACCTGTCCTTGCCAACTCCTCCGTCGCCGAGGGTGTAGTGACTCTCTCAAAGAGAGCCCGCCAAAGACGATGTCAATGCCTGGCGTGGCAATTCGAAAAGGCAATGGAGTCCACTGATGGAATCCGCTATAACGCGGATCTAAAGAACAGGAGAGGCAAACAGCCTCAACAACCAATGAATGGCAGCTCCTCCAAGCCGCCAACGAATGAATGGATTCGTGTCAAACGAAATCGTTCGACACTTGAGAAGCGCATTCGCAAGCGCCGCGCACTGTTAGCGCAGGCACGGGCTCAAGTCCAAGAAGCCCGCAGAAGACTGCAGAAGGAAGTGGCCAAGAAGCCACCACCAACCCGCCAAGTATGGAGCCCGAAGTCTGAAGCAGCGATTCAGGCTAAAGAGCAACCATTGCAGCCTTCAGCAAAAGTTCAACCTCCGACGAACCAACCTAAATCGTCGGTAATTCCCATAGTTGATCCGGGAGATCCCGCAGGACCATCCCGAAGAAGGAAGTTAGTTTTGGAGCGCCTCGGTCCACTTCCCGATGAGCGATGCAAAACTCCAATTCAAGAACGTTTGGGCCCGATAAAGAAGCCCCGAACGACTCAACATGCTGGGGGTCGCTGCCACCCTCAACATGACAAGGAGTTCATGGTAGCTATGCGTACTAATTTGTGCATTGAAGTTCAGGAGCCCGCTAAGAACTCACGCCCACAAAGGCATATTTCGAGGCGCGTGACTCTTGAAAGCCCAAAGAAGACAGTTCGCCCTCAGAAGGAAACATTATCGTCTGATGATGATAACGTTGTACCTGAGAAGTCGTGCTAACACACGATAGGTTACTCCGACCTTCAAGCTGACGAGTTGTACTATCGTATTGGGGGTACGAGTAAAACCAGGAAAAGGAGTCCTTGAGAACTAGAAACTCAATGCCCCTGTTCCAAACTTATTCGGGTAGTATTAGCTGAGTGCAACTGCACCAAGACAGTCTCCGAAAGAACTTCGGTTTTTGAAAGGCTCAGTACCGAAACGCCAAAACCAAGGCATAGGCGTTTCCGACAAAGAAGAACGGTAGTCGAAGATGGAGAATTTCTGAGGGTCACCACTAATATGACCAGCAAAGGGACATCGACACAGGATAATCCCGAGTTGATTCCGGAAGCACCCCGGCGTGTAACCCGTCTGCAGTCTGGAGCCATCATACGAGCAACTTATGGTAGGATTCGGACAAGATTACCTTCAGAAGATGAAGAATCGGATGCCTGCTCTGCGGTCGCATCAGATAATACGATATCCAGCGAGGGACAACCCCGCGAGTCACTTATGATAAGTGCGGAACAAGTGGCTAAGATGCTCGAAGAAGCCATGGCTAAACAACAAGAGAGCTTCAGGTTTGAAATGCAGATGGCCATGCAGAATATAAGAGAAATGCATGACCAACAAATCCAAGCACTGACAAACCAGCAAGGCGAACCAAGTCGTCGTAACCAGGTTAATCAGGAAGATGAGGACACACATGCGGATGAAGCTCATAATGCCAATAATCCTCCTGTCAATACAGGGGGTGGTAACGAGAATGCTAACGAAAATACAGATGAAGGTTTGAAGATTAAAAACCTCGAGAGCAAAATCAATACGTTGATTTCCGCTCAAGAGATGAAGAAGACGGGCATTCCTTGTCCATACCCAAGAGAATGGGAATCAATCCCGTATCCGGCGAAGTTCAATCTAACTTCACGCCGTTTGATGGGAAGGGTTCACCCACTCAGCATTTGATTTACTTCAAATCACACCTAGGGGTTATCTCTGGTAATGAGCCTCTAATGGTACGGTCCTTCGTTGGCACTCTTCGTGGAGCCGCCTTCGATTGGTATCGCCACCTCAAGCCAGGAAGTGCGAATAGCTGGGACGACATGGAGACTAAATTCCTCACCAACTTCTTCGACGACGACAGCGAGATATCCATCGGGTCGTTGCTTGACGAGAAACAGAAAGACGGAGAATTAGTTGATACCTTCGTCAAAAGGTTCCGGAACAAGGCGATGAACTGTCGGGACCCGATCACTGAGGAGTTCATTCTCCAGACTTGCCACAACAACCTCGCATTGGACGTGTTGGAAGCAATGGGGACAGCACCGTCCAACACTTGGAAAGACTTGAAGGTACGCGGTGAACAAGCCGAACGCTTCCTCCGAAGGAAGAAGGACGAGAGGAGCCAATCGACGACTAATCCTCCGAACTCAAACTTCGCCTCCCGTGGTAAGGGCAAGGCACCTGCAGCTGCTATTGGTGATAATCAAACGTCACAACAACAACCCCTAAGGCATCAAAAGACCTCGGATCCGAAATTCCAAAAAGAGTATTCCTTCAAGGACGAAGACGTTCCAGCCATCTTCGAATCTCTCCTTGAAAACAACAAGATCAAGCTACCACCTATCGTCAATCAAGAGAAAGCTGACAATACTGCGGATCCAAAATATTGTGCGTATCACAGGAGGATCCTTCATCCCACTAAGGATTGCTTTACTCTCAAGAATAGCATCCAGACCTTGGTTGAAGCCGGTGTCATAACGCTAGGGTAAGCCAGTTGAGAACGGCAACACTCCGAAGAGTATATGAGTATAAACTGCTTCTTAATCCTCCGACCGGTATAAGAGGTTAAACTGCTGCCTGATACTCCAATAGGTATATGAGTCTAAACTGTTTCCTACCGTTGACGGGAAGTTCCTGGAGAATTTTATACGTAATATTCTTAAGGATAATCCGATCATACAACCAGATGCAATGATAAACCCAGTTTCGCGAAGAAGCTGGGGGTGGATGATTCATGTAACGGGAAGTTCCCGAAAGGATGTTACATGTAATTTTCTTAGGAATAACCTGATCATTACAAATTAGATGATAAACACTAAACCCCCACTGTGATTTATATGAGTCAACACTTCCGTTGTGATTTGTACTCTCACTCTCACTATCTACTTGGTCAAACCTTCCTACAGTTAGGGCCACAACCAAAATTCCCTCTCGATTCCTTCAATGAACGAGAGGCCCATAAATTGAGCGATCAAACCTTCCTACAGTTAGGATCGTCTTAAACCTCCCATTCGGTCAAACCTTCCTACAGTTAGGGCCAAAACCAAAATCCCCTCTCGATTCCTCTAATGAACGAGAGGTCTACAATTAAGTCGAATGATCAAACCTTCCTATAGTTAGGGTCACCTCAAACTCCCGCTTGGTCAAACATTCCTACAATTAGGGCCAAAACCACAATTCACTCTCGATAAACGAGGAATTCACCTTTAATTCGGTAATCAAACCTTCCGACAGTTAGGATTATCCGAATCTGTCCGATTCTCGGAGTGGAGATCCCACTTCTAGTTTCACCTTTCTGGATTATGGGGGTGGAGATCCCACCCCGAGTTTACTTTGTATCTGAAGATAGAATATAAAATCCTTCCTCTTCAGCTTTGGGAGATAGAATATAAAATTCTTCCTCTCCCGTATCGGGTTTGTCTTTGCCCCAAGAGAAGACACCACTTTTTCAAACTTCTAAAATCCGTGCGTCATACGCACGAGGAAGTTTATCCCGAATCCTAAGCAGGGATAAGTCTGCGCCTAACACGCGCTGCCGGTTTAGTCTTTCTCCGTAGAAAAAGACACCAGAGTTCGATTCTGGGGTATCCTATCCTGAAACCTAAGCAGGGATAAGTCTGCACCTAACCCGCACTGCCGGTTAGTTCTTAACCGTTAAAAAGAACGCTCACCCACTTATTCAATATTGTGACAAGTTGTTATTAATAACACCAAAATCCATGCCTTACACGCATGGGGAGTTTCATCCTGAATCCTAAGAAAGGATATGGCGACGCCTAACACGCATCGCCGATTTAGTCTTTTACTGGCTAAGAAGACACCAGAACCTGATTCTGGGGACCTTTATCCCGAAGCCTAAGTAGGGATAAGTCAGCGTCTAATACACGTTGCCGGGTAGCCTATTCCCGTAATAATGGCAAATTCTACGTATTTGAAGTCGTAGCAGCAAGTCTAAGGGAGTTCATTCCGTTAGCACAACGTCACATGCGGAACGGATTTAGACAATCCGCATGCTAGCCCAACTCAAATGGTAGTCGGTAAAGGCTAATTAAATCCGTTGAAGGCTGGGGGTTAGCCAAAAATCCTAAAGTCAACGCCTAACACGCGTTACCGGGTAGCCTATTCCCGTAACAAATGGTAAAGCCTATGTAATCGACATCATAGCACAAAGTCTCAGAGAATTCACTCTCTTAGCACAACGTTACATGCGGGACAGATTTAGACAATCCGCATGCTAGCCCGACTCAAACGGTAGTCGGTAAAGGCTCATCAAACCCGTTGATGGCTGAGAATTTGCTAAAAATTCTATAAATGCGAGTCATTGACGCACCAGCTCCATTAGTTGGTCTCGTGATTTGAGCATCCAACAACTTTAGGATAAGATCCATATATGCAGACGAAACAACTGTAATAGTTGGTCCTGCAGCCCTAAATTTGAGACCGCCACGCTCCAATACCTTAAGAGCTTAAAACTGTGTATATTCCAATAAGGTATACGAGTATAAACTATTCCCTATTTTTGTTGAGAAGTTTCTGGAGAGTATTTTTCTAAAAATATTCTTAAGGATAACTCAACAACACTCCGAAAAGTATAAGAGTATAAACTGCTTCTCAAGACTCCATCAGACATACGAGTATAAACTGTGTCAAACACCGGACAACGCGTCACAATAAAGCTCAAATGCCGGACAACGCGTTGCAAATGAATACTCAACGCCAACAATCGATGGTCGGTTCTATGTTGAAACAGCAAACACGAGCTAAAGATCAGAAAATCAGGAATTGACTTCAGGTTTAAAATTCCGACAACGGTCAGACAATAAATGCAGCACCGGAACCCTTGCAGACATTCGACAAAGCACCGAATAGCCTAGAGGATTAAAGGAATCAAGAATAGAAGTCATTCCAAAGTTCTATCATACCGATTGAAGGTTGGGACAATCATATCCAAAGTGTTCCAGACTCTTCCATAAAGGAACGAGGATGAAATACTTTGGAGGGGGTATCTGTAGGCGTATAAAACTACCTAAAGGTCCCTTAACACAGCTCGGCACAGTGATTCGACAAACCAACGAACCATCGAGCGATATATCTAAGCATGTTCGTTAGACCACAACACTGAAGCCAAGTGAGACGCGACGAAGCGGATTAACGAGGCGACGAGGTTAACGAACCACACGCAAACAACGGAATACATCCAATCGCGCGTCTAATCAAGCTAACGGGTCGATGAATCAACGAGTCATCCAATCGTAAAGTCCACCACATCAAACAAGATCGGGAGCGGACTCAAACTCGAACACCAAAACGGATTTACTGCCAAATCAGGATCCGGACTGCCAAATCAGAGTTCGGATAAACCGCGAAACCTAAAAATGGAAAAACAGCAAACGCCTGGAGGGCTCGGCCAAAACCGAGCCACTCCTAGGTGGCTCGGCCAAAGCCGAGCCACCTAGGTGGCCGAGCCACCTAGGTGGCCGAGCCATCAGATCTGGGCCCAGATCTGAGCCCAGATCTGATTTGAGGAGCCTATAAATAGACCCCTAGGCTCATTGTTTTGGAGGTTGGATTTTTTGGAGATGAAACTCTGCTGGATTAAAGGCTCAAGACTAAAAAAGGTTGAAGCTTTGGAATCTTGGAGTTTTGGACTTTTTAGATCTGGTTCTTGGCGTTCATCCACACCAAATAAGGCAGGAGTTCGAGAGAGATCAGATCTGAGATCTACACGATCATCCTCCGGATCAAAACTTGGTTTTTTGATCCCGAGAAGAGTATCGATTTCGCTTGGTCGATTTCGATTACTTAGGGCGATTATTTCCTTGGTGAAATAGTCCCCCCGGCTGTTATTTCCTTCGTGAAATAACACCCATCATACCGTATAGATCCGACCGGATCAAGATCGTGCGGTGGTCCACGGATTAACCCCGGCGCAAGCAAAGAACCCACACAAGCAAGAGACCGCAAAACAAGATCTTGCGATTTGTTCTAGAAAAGGAAAGTTGTAATCTTTTTTTTAGATTTTATTGTAACCGGATCTTATAAAAAGACCGGATCCCTTTGTAACCGATAAACAGTTGCTAATGGAAATAATGAAATCAGAGAAAGCAATTTTTCCCGCGAACAATAATCATATCATCTACATATACCGTAAGCATGGTAATTTAGCCTCCACTCCGTCGAAAGAATACGACATGATCGACGTTAATCTGTTGGTACCCTATACCTATCATAGCCCTCTAAATCAGTCGAACCAAGCATGGGGAGACTGCTTCAGCCTATAGAGAGACTTCTTTAATCTGCAGACCTTGTTCATTGTCTGATCTGTGTCAAATCCTGGTGGTATCTTCATGTATACCTCTTCCACCAGATCTTCATGAAGAAATATATTTTTCATATCTAGTTGGTGTAGCTTCCATCCACCATTTACTACCAGAGAGATCAAGGTCTGAACAGTGCTCATCTTCGCTATCGGTGCAAAAGTCTCATCATAGTCGATGCCATATGTCTGACTATACCCTTTGGCCACCAGACGAGCCTTGTAGCGCTCAACCTGTCCATCTGGATTCTGCTTCACAATGAAGACCCACTTGCATCCAAGTGCTCTCTTCCCTTCTGGTAGTTTTACTAACTCCCAAGTGTGGTTCTTCTCAAGAGCCTCTAGCTCCTCGTGCATAGCCGCTTTCCACTTTGGGTCCTTCTTAGCAATCTACAAATTGTTAGGTACAGTAATAGAGTCCAATGATACAATGAATGCTCCATGTGCAGTAGAGATGTTAGAATATGATACAAACTGAGTAAGATCTCAACCATATCTATCGGAAGGATTTCCCGCATTGCTGCGAGTAGTCCTCCGTACTGACATTGGTGTGGGAGGAGTAAGGAGAGGAATGATATCACCTTGGGAGGAATCTGAGGGTGGTGTAGGTGTCTCCAGAGTCGGGACAGGCGTTGGCAAGGGACTTGGCACCAATGACACTATAGGTACTGTTCCTGTAATCTGCTTTCCCTTCCTACTATAGGTAAGTAGCTCCCCCTGAACCGTAGGGTCTAACACATCTTGTCTCCTTCTCTTCTTCTTCTTCTTCATTCTCCTTCTCCTCCTCAACTAATTCTCCCTCCAAAGGAATCGATAGAGAAATTGATTTCTCGGTATTATTCTCCACATTGTTCACCTACCTCTCACCATTCTCCCCCTCTCGCCTCATACTTTCAGTATCGGGCGAGTAACCAACGGATGAAGTTACCTCACGGGTGTAATATGGCTCGAGTTCTTAAAAGTACACATCCATGCTCACAAACAGCCTTTTCTCCACCGGGCTCTAGCAAACATATCCTTTCTGAGTAGCAGAATATCCCACAAAGATTCACCACTCTAGGGGTAAGCTTCCCGACGGATGGCCTGTTGTCCTTCACAAAACACACACAGCCAAACATATTTAGTAGAAGCATCCCACCATTATCTCCCTTCAACATCTCACACAGAGACTTTCAATCCAGCATTCTCGAGGATAATCTGTTGATCAGCTGAGGCTGCGGTCAACACTGCTTGCCCCCATAATGTTTCTGGGATATTCATGGAGATCATCATGCTTCTAGCAACCTCTAAAAGATGTCTGTTCTTCCTTTTCGCTACCCCATTCTGAGCTGGTGTGTATGGACATGTAGTCTGGTGCCGTATTCCCTGAGTTGGTAAGTATTCCCCAAACGCTCTGTTGGTATACTCTGTCTCATTATCAGGCCTTAATACCTTCACCACTGCTCCGTATTGAGTCTGAACATACCTATGAAAGTTTTGAAAGCAACCAAACACTTCACTCTTATTTTTCCATCAAGTATAACCAAGTAACGTGAGATAAGCAATCAATAAAGGTAACAAAATACTTGTATCCATTCATAGAACTTGTGGAACAAGGCCCCTAAACAGCTGAATGTATCAGGTCAAATGCATGAGAACTCCTATGACCAGAACTAACATAAGAGCTTCTAGTAAGCTTTCCAAACTCACACGCATCACACACAAGTTTTTGTTTATTTACTTTCTTAAATAAATATGGCTACAACCTACTTAAAATACTAAAGGATGAGTGTCCCAAGCGCTGGTGATGAAGCATCAACACATTCTCAACACTCATCTCAGAACCTACTTCTGCTCTCTCTATCATTGGCACCAATGCTGAATCCAGCCCTTCACGATCCAGGTACCACAGTCCACTACTCCATGTACCAGTCCCAAGTCTTCGTCCTGTCCCCTTCTCCTGCAAGATCATATTAGGAATGTCAAAAGAAACAATGCATTTTAGTTAGAGTATGATAGCACTAATGGATAAAATATTGACTGGAAGGGAAGGAGCATGCAAAACATTGGACAAAGTTACAGAATCTGTACAATTGACTGTACCCTTACTAATCACTAGCTAAAATGTACCATCAGCTGTTTGGATACTATCAGCTGATGCTAGGTGAGTATATGATGAGAACTCACTAGCATTACATGTCACATATTGAGACGCACCGGAGTTAACTATCCATTCTGATGATCTATCGGGAGACATAGAAGCAAGAGCATGTATGTCATCAGTACATTTGGTCGGATGAGCATAGATAGCTATGTTGCCTCTGGCGAAGAACGAAGTGGATGCCTCCTCAGTCCCACTCCTCCTGTCTCCATCTCCTGCTACTCTCTGCTTCCTCCTGAGTATCTCTAGGAGCACATGATCCTCCTCAGTAAAGACCACCTCAGCTGCTTCTTCTCCCTCTGCTATCATCAAATTTGTCCGGTTGCCTGCTCCTCTTCCACCTAGTCGACCCCTACGGCCACGACCACGATCTCTGAACTGTCCACGTCCACCCGAATCTCCTTCCTTGAGTGTCTTGGTGCAAGCATGTCTTAGATGACCCACTTCACCTGTTTGTGGAAAATTTGTAGTAAAAGAAGCAAAGGAAAATTAACTTATATTCCTTTAATCTCAGTTACAATTGGATTTCCTGATTACAAAAGAGAGGAGAATGATCCGGATTCTCCCATTTGTTTAATTCCGGGTTCTTCACGGTGGCGATGGAGTGCCTCCTTCGAATGCTTGCGTCGAATTTGCTCTCCGTTGACGATCCGACGTTTGATTCACTAGAACAATGTCTTCTCCTCACGATTTGACGTTGTGGAGAACTTACGTGGCAAGTTTGAAACTCTGGACGAGTTGATAACTCTGAATGAGTTGGAAACTCTTGAAAAAGAGTTGATTTGAACCGAGAATCGGTTCTCAAGCCAAGGTCGAAGGCTTCAAGGAATGCTCCAAAGGATGAATGCTGATCTCTCAATCTATGATGCTCCAAGATCTCCCCCTTTGCTGCCAAGTCCCAGATCCGAAAATGCCAGCCAGAGAAAGATCCGAACTAAGCTGATTTCTTAGTTATTTATAGGGGATTAAGAGGTGTAACTGCCCCCTTAATTCGCTCCTAAATAGGGATAATGGGATGTAACCGCCCCTTAAATCACTCCTGAGTGGAGCCGTGATCCCCTCAGATCGTGGGGAAATGGTTTTGAAACCGTTCAGCTCGTGTTTGAACGAGTCAAACGCAAAATCCGCATTCTGGCGTGAATTCTACATTCAAACGCAGTGTCTGAAAGCTTGAACGCAGTGTCTGGAAGCTGCGTTGGCATCTTGTTCGATGCTGAGTTTGGCAGCTTGGAAGCTGTGTTTGGCAGTGGATGGAAGCTGCGTTGATGCGTCTGGCAGTGGATGGAAGCAGCGTTTGGCAGTAGATGGAAGCTGCGTTTGCAGCTTTCGGAGGCTGCGTTGGCAGCGTTAGCAGCTAGATCTGAGCTGTGTTGGCTGCATTCGGTAGCGGATCTGAGCTGCGTTTGTAGCGATTTGGAAGCTGCGTTGGCAGCTTTCGGAGGCTGTGTTTGAGCTGCGTTCGTGGCTATGAACGCGGTGCGTCTTGATGCTGGTGTGCGGGGAGGACTTCCGCAGCTTGATTTGAAGAGACCGTCGATTTGTAGTCTCTTTCTGTCGAAACGTTGCAAAGATCGTCATTTTGTAATCTTTGCTTTAACTCTTTGATATGTAAGAGTCGTCAGATTGTAACTCCCGATGTTGATTGTGAAGGCTGTTTGATTAGAGCTTCCATCAATTATCATAAAGGTCGTCAGATTGTAACCTTCAGCGATTTACGTGAAAGTCTTCAAATTGTAGCCTTCTGGAAGTCGTCAAATTGTAACTTCTATCATCGGTGTTTGATAGGGATCAGATATCTATTGTGATTTTTAGACAGCCTACAGAACCCCCTTCAAAGTTTTCGAAAGTTCACGGTTGACTAGGACGAATTTTCGAAATACTTTGGATCTCAACTCTGATCTTGTCTTGGAGCTATTGATTATTTATCACAAAGGATTGGTTCTCTACACCCGCTTCAAAGGTATCTTGGTTGAAGAGATTTGACATGCAGGACCTGTGTGAGGATGAGCTTCGACGAGAAACCTTAGCGACGGTACAGGCCACTCATGAGCAGAAGCTCTCAAACGTCATGTCACGGTTCACATCCATTCAGCTAATGGGCCCGAAAATAGTCATAGAATTTTTGGTAAATCCTCAGCCATCAACGGATTTGATAAGCCTTTACCGACTACCGTTTGAGTCGGGCTAGCATGTGGATTGTCTAAGTCCGTTCCACATGTAACGTTGTGCTAAGAGAATGAACCCTCTTAGACTTGATGCTATGATTTTGAATACATAGACTTTGTCATTTTTACGGAAAAAGACTAACCGGCGACGCGTGTTAGGTATAGACTTATCTCTATTTAGGGATCGAGATAAAGTCCCCCATGCGCGAAAGGCATGGATTTTTGGTGCTACGATATTGAATACGTAGGCTTCATTGCTGGTTTCTTCCTGTGTTACTTGAAACACTAAAAGAAAGTTGGAAGCACCAGAGGTGTAATATTAACTTGGCGTGAATTTTTACTTAGAGTGAAATTCAGAAATTTTCTTTATTATCACTAGGATAATTCTAGAAAATCTTTAATCCGTTGGGGATTTTATGATGAAAACTTGCTATTCTTGTTGAAAAAGAATTAACAAGTTCATTGGGGGGTTTGACTGTTAGAAGTGTGATGTTAACCTAACAGTATTTTATGGGCCTATCACTCTATTGAAGAGAGTCGATAAGCTGATTTGTTCGTCAGAGGTGTGATGTTAACTTGACGGGTTTGTAGACCTATCTCTCTATTGAAGAGAGTCGATAAGTTGATTGTGTCGTCAGAGGTATGATGTTAACTTGACGGGTTTGTGGACCTATCGCTCTATTGAGGAGAGTCGATAAGTTGATTATCAGAGGTGTGGTATTAACGTGACAGGAATTTGTTGCGATCGGAGCAACTTTGTGGACTTACCATCCTATTAAAGAGAATTGATAAGTGGATTTTGTCAGAGGTGTGATGTTAACGTGACAAGATTGTGTTGCGATGAGAGCAACTTTGTAGACTTATCATCCTCTTGACAAGGATATATAAGTTGATTTGTCAGAGGTATGATGTTAACGTGACAAGATTGTGTTGCAATGAGAGCAACTTTGTAGACTTACCATCCTTTTGACGAGGATTGATAAGGGGATTTTGTCAGAGGTGTGATATTAACGTGACAGGAGGAATATTGCGATCGGAGCAATTTTGAGGACCTATCATCCTATTGAAAAAGATTAACAAGTGGATTTTGTCAGAGGTATGATGTTAACATGACAAGAGAATGTTACGATCGGAGCAACTTTGTGGACTTATCATCCTATTAAAGAGGATTGATAAGTGGATTTTGTCAGAGGTGTGATGTTAACATGACAAGAGAATGTTGCGATCAGAGCACCTTTGTGGACCTATCATCCTATTGACGAGGATTAATAAGTAGATTGTTAGAGGTATGGTGTTAACATGACAAGAGAATGTGTACTTGTGACTTACACAAGATTTTGGGAATTAGCGTCTCGTTGGGAAAACTTGCTAGGTGAGTTTAGCATCAGGAACGATGAGTTCTGATACTTGTGATTTGAATAAGATTTTGAAGACTTAGTGTCTTGCTGGGGAAGATTACGATTTGAGTAATTTTGAGGACCTATCATCCTATTGATAAGGACTGATAAGTTGATTTTCAGAGGTGTATTGTTAACGTGACAAATTAGGAGTGATTCAACCTGCATTCATACTCTGTTAGAAGTGTAATGTTAACTCGACGATGTGAAAGATTCGTTACTCTTAATCCAATAGATTCTAAGTAACCAACCCCCAGTCTTGATTAAGACTTAGCATGGGAATAAAAAAAGGTAAACAAGGCACATCGCCTAGTGGGACACTATCCGTGAAGTCGGAATAGAGGCATGTCACCTGATAGGCCATTATCTGATGAGTTTGACTATCAGAGGTAGCTGTGATAGTTTTGTGGACCTACCATCCTATTTAAGAAGATTGGCAAGTTGATGGACTATCAGAGGTAACTGTTAACGTGATAGTTTTTTATGGACCTGCCATCCTATTTAAGAAGATTGGCAAGTTGATGGACTATCAGAGGTAACTGTTAACGTGATAATTTTTTGTGAACCCGTCATCCTACTTGAAGAGGATTGGTGGGAGAATTAGGAGGAAACGGACTATCAGAGGTGATCATTAACGTGATAGTTTTAGTGGACCCTTCATCCTACTTGAAGAGGATTGGTGGGAGAATTTGGAGGAAACGGACTATCAGAGGTGATCATTAACGTGATAGTTTTAGTGGACCCGCCATCCTACTTGAAGAGGATTAGTGGGAGAATTTGAAGGAAACAGACTATCAGAGGTGATCATTAACATGATAGTTTTAGTGGACCCGTCATCCTACTTGAAGGGGATTGGTGGGAGAATTTGGAGGAAATGGACTACCAGAGGTCATCATTAACGTGATAGTTTTGGTGAACCCGTCATCCTACTTGAAGAGGATTGGCGAGGGAATTTAGAGGAAATGGACTATCAGAGGTGATCATTAACGTGATAGTTTTGGTGGACCCACCATCCTTCTTGAAGAGGATTGGTGGGGAAATTTGGAAGAAATGAACTATCAGAGGTGATCATTAACGTGATAGTTTTGGTGGACCCACCATCCTTCTTGAAGAGGATTGGTGGGGGAATTTGGAGAAAATGGACTATCAGAGGTGATCATTAACGTGATAGTTTTGGTGGATTTCGTGGTTGACAGAGGTGTTCTATTGAATATGACAACTCAGAAAATTTATTGCTCATAATCGAATGAACTACAAATAAACCAACCCCCAGTCTTGAACAAGTGCAGGGGAAAAAGGGTAGACATGGCACATCGCCTATTGGGCCATTATCTAACGAGTTTGACTATCAGAGGTAAATGTTAACATGATAGTTGTTGGACCTACCATCTTACTAAAGAGGATTGACTTCAGTGGTCGTAGTATCTTCCCCTTCTGACTGAGAAGATTAGGCTTGGTCTGATTGCTCAGGTTGATCCTGCCTACTTTGTTCTTCAGCTTTGACCCTGACTATAATCTTTTAAGCCTGTTCACCTTGAGAAATTAGTTGTCTCCAGGAATGACATTCTGTAACCCTTGTAGGCGTATAAAATTGCCTATAAGTCCCACAACACAGCTCGACACGGTGATTCGACAAATCAACGAACCATCGAGTGACGAGGCGACGAGGTCAACAAAGTGCACGCGATCAACGAATTCATTCGCGTGCGGAATCAATCCAACGGTTCGGGGAGTCAACGAGTCGTCCAACCAAGAACGGACTCGGATGAATCACGATCGAATCAAGATCGGTTTCGTACTCGAACTCAGAAGCGGATTAACTGCCATATCTGGAATCAAGTCGACGAATTGTTTCCAGATCAATCAACCATACAACCGAATCACGGACACAAAGAACCGGAAACAACCGAACGACGACGAAACGGAACACACCCGGGGGGACTCGGCTTAAACCGAGCCACCCTAAGGTGGATGGTCACCCCCCCCTCTCCCTTTTGTGTTCTGACACGTGCACGGGCACAGGTTCGAGTGGCTATAAATAGGAGAGGTGGTTCATTTGTTCAAAAGTTGGATTTTGGAGGAGGCGAAGCCCTGCTGGATTGAAGACTCAGATCTAAAAAAGATCTCAACTTTGAAGGCTTGAAAACTTAGACTTCCAGATCCGGTGCTCGGCGATCGTCAACGCCAAATAAGGCAGGAGTTCGAGAGGATCGGATCTGAGATCTACACGATCACACTCCGGATCTAAGCTTGGTTCTTAGATCCCGAGCATCGAGCGATTGTTTCCTTGGTGAAACAATCCCTCCCGGCTATTATTCCCTTGGTGGAATAGTACCCGTCATATCGTGTAGATCCGATCGGATCGAGATCACGCGGTGGTCCACGGATTAACCCCGGCGCAGGCAAAGAACCCACAAAGCGAGTGATCGCATAACAGGAGCTCGCGATTCGTTCGGCAAACAAGGATAAAATTTGTAATCTTTCTTTTTCTTATTTTTGATTTTCATTGTAACCGGATCTTATAAAAAGACCGGATCTTTGTAACCGATAAACAGTTATTGAGATGGCAATGATGTCAATGAAGAAAGACACGAATTTTCCCGCGAACAATCTGGCGACCACAGTGGGAGCCACCGATCTCGCCGATGAGATCGTTGCGTCGCAGCCGCGGATCCTGATCCCGGTCGAGGAGGAGGTCGAGTACGAATTCGACCAACAGAAGTACGAGGAGTACGTGTCCTCGTCCGGATCTACCTCCCCTCGCAAGTCCAAGAAGTTCTCCCCCAGGAGAAAAATTCGTTGGTACGAAGATGTTGAAACTACCAACGAAGATCTCGCCCCGCTGAATGCCGAAGTCGCATTGGGTGAGATCCCTCCAATTTCCAACCAGGTCGGATCTACTCTGGCCAACCCTTCTGCCGCAGGGGGCGTAGTGACTCTCTCGAAGAGAGCCCGCCAAAGGCAACGGCAACGCCTTTCGAAACAATTCGCAAAGGCCATGGAATCTGTTGACGGAGTTCGCTATAAGGCGGATCTGAAGAACAGAAGAGGTAAACGGCCTCAACAACCGATGAATGGCAACTCCTCCAAGCCGCCGACGGACGAATGGATCCGTGTCAAACGGAACCGCTCAACGCTGGAAGAACGCATTCGCAAGCGCCGTGTATTATCAGCGCAAGCACGGGCTCGAGTCGAGGAAGCCCGTAGGAAGCTGCAGAATGGAGTGGCCAAGAAATCGCCACCAACTCGCAAAGTATGGAGGCCTAAGTCTGAAGCGGCGATTCAGACTAAGGAGC
The DNA here is from genome assembly GCA_022839385.1 of Asparagus kiusianus. NCBI lineage: Eukaryota > Viridiplantae > Streptophyta > Magnoliopsida > Asparagales > Asparagaceae > Asparagus > Asparagus kiusianus. Next base: position 159,109 of record BQKN01065176.1, read on the forward strand.
AACAACTGCAGCCTTCGAAAATTCAACTCCCGGCGAATCAATCCAAATCGCCGATGACTTCCACAACTGCTCCGGGAGATCCCGCAAGACCATCCCAGAAAAGAAAGTCAGTCTTGGAGCGCCTCGGTCCACTTCTCGAGGAGCGAAGCAAAGCTCCAATCCAAGAACGTTTGGGCCCACTGAGACAGCTCCGAACTAATCAACATGCTGGGGGTCGACACAACCCTCAACATGACAAGGAGTTCACGGCACCCAAGCGCACTACCTTGCGCATCGAAGTTCGGGAGCCCGTTGAGAATTCACGCCCACAAAGGCACGTTTTGAGGCGAGTGACTCTCGAAAGTCCAAATAAGGTAATTCGCTCTCAGAAGGAAACGTTGTCATCCGATGATGATAACGTTATACCTGAGAAATCGTGCCAACACACGATAGGTTACTCCGATCAAATTGACGAGTTGTACTATCGTGCTAGGGGTACGAGTAAGACAAGAAAGAGAAGCCCTCGAAGGCTCGAAACTCAGTGCCCATGTGCCAAGCTCATTCGGGTAGTACTGTCTGAATGCAACTGCATCAAAGCGGTCCCCGAAAGGGTTTTGGTGTTCGAAAGGCTCAGCACTGAGACGCCAAAGCTAAGGCCTAGGCGTTTCCGACAAAGGAGAATGGTGGTTAAAGATGGAGAATCCCCGAGGGTCACCGCTAATATGACCAACAAGGGGACATTGGCACGGGATGATCTCGAGTCGATTCTGAATGCATCCCGGCGTCTAACCCGTTTGTAGTCCGGTGCCATCTCACGAGGAACTTATGGTAGGGTTCGGATAAGACCACCTTCAGAAGATGAAGAATCGGATGCTTGCTCTGCGGTTGCATCTGACAACACTGTATCCAGCGAAGGAGAACCCCGCGAGTCGTTCATGATAAGCGCGGAACAAGTGGCCAAGATGCTCGAAGAAGCCATGGCCAAACAACAGGAGAGCTTCAGGCTCGAGATGCAGATGGCCATGCAGACTATGAAAGAGATGCATGACCAACAACTCCAGGCACTGAGGAACCAACAAGGCGAACCAAGTCGTCATAACCAGAACAATCTGGAAGATGAGGACACAGGTGCAAATGAAGCTCATAATGCCAATGACCCTCCCATCAACGCAGGGGGTGGTAATGAGGATGCCAATGAAGATACAAGTGAAAGCTTGAAGATCAAAAGCCTCGAGAGCAAAATCAATACCTTGATGTCCGCTCAAGAGGTGAAGAAAACGGGCATTTCTTGTCCATACCCAAGGGAGTGGGAGTCAATCCCCTATCCGGCGAAGTTTAGTCTAATCAACTTCACGCCGTTCGATGGGAAAGGTTCCCCCACTCAGCATTTGATTTATTTCAAATCGCACCTGGGTGTTATCTCCGGCAATGAGCCTCTGATGGTGCGGTCATTCATTGGCACTCTTCGCGGAGCCGCCTTCGATTGGTATCGCCGCCTCAAGCCAGGAAGCATGAATAGCTGGGACAACATGGAGACAAAATTCCTCGCTAACTTCTTCGATGACGACACCGAGATATCCATCGGAACGTTGCTCGACGAGAAACAAAAGGACGGGGAACCGGTCGAAACCTTCGTCAAGAGGTTCCGGAACAAAGCGTTGAATTGTCGGGACCCGATCACGGAGGAGTTCATTCTCCAGACCTGCCACAACAATCTTTCGTTGGATGTGTTGGAAGCAATGGGAACAGCACCGTCCAACACATGGAAAGACTTGAAGGTCAGAGGGGAACAAGCTGAACGCTTCCTCCGAAGGAAGAAGGCCGAGAGGAGTCAATCGACGACTAATCCTCCAAACTCAAACTTCACCTCCCGTGGTAAGGGAAAAACACCTGCAGCGGCTGTTCACGCTAATCAAACGTCACAACAGCAGTCCCGGAGACAACAGAAAACTTCGGATCAGAGGCCTCAAAAAGAGTACTCCTTCAAGGACGAAGATGTTCCAGCCATCTTCAAATCCCTCCTTGACAATAACAAGATCAAGCTTCCACCGATCAAGAATCAGGAGGAAGCTGACAACACTACGGATCCGAAGTACTGCGCATACCACAGGAGGATCCTTCATCCCACCAAGGCCTGCTTTACTCTAAAGAACAGTATCCAGACCTTGGTTGAAGCCGGCGTCATAACGCTGGAGTAAGCCAGTCGAGAATGGCAAAACTCCAGTGGGTGCACGAGTATAAACTGTATCCCCTAACTCCGACCGGTATAAGAGTATAAACTGCTCCCTGACACTCCGAAGAGTATATGAGTATAAACTGCTTCTCAATCCTCCGACCGGTATAAGAGGTTAAACTGCTCCCTGATACTCCAATAGGTATAAGAGTCTAAACTATTTCCTTTCTTCCACGGGAAGTTCCTGGAGAGTGCCATGCGTGGTATTCTTAAGGATAACCCGATCATGCGGTTAATGCAACAATAAACCCAGTTTTGCAAAGAAAGCTGGGGGTGGATAATTCATGTAATGGGAAGTTCCCGGAAGAATGTTAAATGTAATATTCTTAGGGATAACCCGGTCATGATGAATAAAGTGATAAACACTAAGCTCCTAATTTCCGAACACTCTTTTGCTGAGATGAAATCCGATCACTTCATTGGATCAATTTTTTCTCACAAAACTCTCATTGGTGTTTGACGACTCATAGTCTCCACCACAGAATCCCCCACCGATCGAATCAATTGACGGTGGGACCACCAAGATCCCTCACTGATCAATTTTAATTGACAGTGAGTCTACCAAAAGCTGTCTTCCTGGTCCAAACCACCAACAAATTCCCCTCTTGATTCTTTCCACGAATAAGAGGCCCACTTTCAATTCAGAGTCTCCTTTCGATAAACGAAAGAGCTCCCTTCTTTTCTCTTTGGTTAAACCTCGTCATGGTTATAACCAAGGTTGAAATTTCATTTCGATGAATGAAAAACTCATCTAGATAACCGATCCTATAAAAGGTAAGCTTATTTAGATCTTCCGGATTCTCGGAGTGGAGATCCCACTCCTAGTTTCTTTCTTGCACTGGGAATAGAATATAAAATTCTTCCTTTCCAGAATCAAGGAATAGAATATAAAATTCTTCCTTCCTTGCCCGGGGAATAGAATATAAAATTCTTCCTTCCCCACACCAACCTTTTCCAAGAGTTTATCAATCTTGAATTCATCCTAGGAAGTTTATCCCGAATCCTAAGCAGGGATAAGTCTGCGCCTAACACGCGTTGCCGGTTTAGTCTTTTTCCGATTGAAAAAGACACCAGAGTTCGATTCTGGGGTATTTTATCCTGAAACCTAAGCAAGGATAAGTCCGTGCTTTACACGCGTGGCCGGTTAGTTCTTAACCGTTAAAAAGAACACTCGCCCACATATTCAACATTGTGGCAGGCTGTTATTAATAACACCAAAATCCATGCCTCACACGCATGGGGAATTTCATCCTGAATCCTAAGAAAGGATATGTTGACGCCTAACACGCGTCGCCGGTTTAGTCTTTTTCCGATTGAAAAAGATACCAGAGTTCGATTCTGGGGAATTTTATCCCAAAGCCTAAGTAGGGATAAGTCAGCGCCTCACACGTGTCGCCGGGTAGCCTATTCCCGTAACAATGGCGAAGTCTATGTATTCGATATCATAGCACAAAGTCTCAGAGAATTCAATCTCTGAGCACAACGTTACATGCGAACGGATTTAAACAATCCGCATGCTAGCCCGACTCAAACGGTAGTCGGTAAAGGCTAATCAAATCCGTTTAAGGCTGGGGGTTAGCCAAAAATCCTAAAGTCAATGCCTAACACACGTCGCCGGGTAGCCTATTCCCGTAACAAATGGTAAAGTCTATGTATTCAACATCATAGCACAAAGTCTAAAGGAGTTTATTCCTTTAGCACAACGTCATATGTGGAACGGATTTAAACAATCCGCATGTAAGCCCGATTCAAACGGTAATCGGTAAGAGCACGTCAAATCTGTTGAAGGCTGAGGATTTGCCAAAAATCCTAAGTCAACGTCTCATACACGTTGCTGTTTAGTCTTTTCACAGGATAAAGACGAAGTCTACGTATTCGAAGTCGTAGCACAAAGTCTAAGGGAGTTCATTCCTTTAGCGCAACGTTACATGCGAACGGATTTAAATAATCTGCATGGTAGTCCGACTCAAACGGTAGTCGGTAAAGGCTCATCAAATCCGTTGAGGGCTGAGAATTTGCCAAAAATTCTATAAGTACGAGTCATTGACGTATCAATTCTATGGATTGGTCTCGTGACTCGAATATCCGCCATGCTCCAATACCTTAAGAGCTTAAACTGTGTATCCTCCAGCAGACGTACGAGTATAAACTGTGTCAAACGTCGAACAGCGCATCACAATGAAGCCTGGACGCCGGACAACGCGTGGCAATGAAGCTCAAACGCCGGACGACGCCATTAATCGATGATCAGTTCTATGTTGAAGCAACCAATTCGAGCTAAAAATCAAGAAATCAAGAATTGACTTCAGGTTCAAAGTTCCAACAGATGGTCAGACAATAAATGCAGCACCGGAATCCTTACAGAAGTTTGACAAAGCACCGAACAACCTGGAGGGCTAAAGGAATCAAGAACAGAAGCCATTCCAAAGTCCCGTTACACCGACTGAAGGTTGGGACAATCACATCCAAAGTATTCCAGACTCTTCTATAAAAGAATGAGACTGAAATACTTTGGAGGGGGTATCTGTAGGCGTATAAAATTGCCTATAAGTCCCGCAACACAGCTCGACACGGTGATTCGACAAATCAACGAACCATCGAGTGACGAGGCGACGAGGTCAACAAAGTGCACGCGATCAACGAATTCATTCGCGTGCGGAATCAATCCAACGGTTCGGGGAGTCAACGAGTCGTCCAACCAAGAACGGACTCGGATGAATCACGATCGAATCAAGATCGGTTTCGTACTCGAACTCAGAAGCGGATTAACTGCCATATCTGGAATCAAGTCGACGAATCGTTTCCAGATCAATCAACCATACAACCGAATCACGGACACAAAGAACCGGAAACAACCGAACGACGATGAAACAGAACACACCCGGGGGGACTAGGCTTAAACCAAGCCACCCTAAGGTGGCTCGGCCCAAGCCGAGCCACCCTAGGGTGGCTCGGCCAAGGCCGGTCACCCCCCCTCTCCCTTTTGTGTTCTGACACGTGCACGGGCACAGGTTCGAGTGGCTATAAATAGGAGAGGTGGTTCATTTGTTCAAAGGTTGGATTTTGGAGGAGGCGAAGCCCTGCTGGATTGAAGACTCAGATCTAAAAAAGATCTCAACTTTGAAGGCTTGAAAGCTTGGACTTCCAGATCCGGTGCTCGGCGATCGTCAATGCCAAATAAGGCAGGAGTTCGAGAGGATCGGATCTGAGATCTACACGATCACACTCCGGATCTAAGCTTGGTTCTTAGATCCCGAGCATCGAGCGGTTGTTTTCTTGGTGAAACAATCCCTCCCGGCTATTATTCCCTTAGTGGAATAGTACCCGTCATATCGTGTAGATCCGACCGGATCGAGATTACGCGGTGGTCCACGGATTAACCCCGGCGTAGGCAAAGAACCCACAAAGCGAGTGACCGCATAACAGGAGCTCGCGATTCGTTCGGCAAACAAGGATAAAATTTATAATCTTTCTTTTTCTTATTTTTGATTTTTATTGTAACCGGATCTTATAAAAAGACCGGATCTTTGTAACCGATAAACAGTTATTGAGATGGCAATGATATCAATGAAGAAAGACACGAATTTTCCCGCGAACAACCCTCATTTGTGCTAGAAGGTCGGTCTGCAAGTTGTGTCGACAGGTTTCCACTAAGGTAGACTGTGTCATACCTGTCGGACATCGCAGAGCCATGTTTCGAAACCTCTTGACGAAGGCTTTGACGGACTCCCTCTTCTTCTGCTTAGTGGCGAGAAGGGTATGAATGGAGACTTCTATATCCTCTTCAAAGAACCTTTACAGGAAGAGTCTCTCTAGATCTACCCACTTTTGGATACATCCCGTAGGCAGTTTTCTGAACCATTCAAAAGCAACTCCCTTGACGGTGCCAATGAATAATCAAGCCAGAATGGTGTCGTTTGATATCACATTTTCAGTCTGTGACTTGAAATGATAGATATGTTGGTTCGGTGATCCCGTGACATCAAAAGTTTGTAGCGTCGGGACTTCAAACTTTGAAGGATAAGGGGCTGCATCCCATTCGGCAGGATAGGGTCTGACAACTCCCTCGTCTTGGAGCTCACTTCTGTTAGCAATGACGTTGAGGCGGGCTTCCAATTCCTCAATTTTGGCAGACTGGAGATTCTGCTCATTCTCCGTCTCTCTTCCTTCATCAGAGGAAGATTCCAGGTTGTGGGCTTCTTGGTCAGAAGCCGTATCATCAACCACTTTTCCCTTCCCTTTGCTTGTGTGAGGTCGGGATGAAGACGTTTTTCCTCTCCGGGAAGATTCTTGCCTGAGTGGCGAATCTGTCTTCTGAGATTTGGCCTTGTCTGCGACGAGTTGAGTCAACAGGGCCAGGAGTTCATTGATGGCCTCCTGCTGAAATTTGAGCATGGCCTCCTGCTCATCAAGTCTCTTCGTGAGATCTTCATGGTTTCCAGTCATATAAGCGGAGCTCTCATGTTCAACAAAAGAGCTTGATGATTGGGACTCTGCAATGGCTGAGTGTTCATCATCGGAATTAGTTCCTCTGGCTAACCTCCGATAGTTGATAGGGGGAATGGCTCCTGTTCGCGTCCAAGTGCGTTGGTAGATTCCTTCAAACTCGTTAGCGATTTCTCTGACGGTCGGTGAACGACTTGTCCCAAAGTCATCGGAACTAGGACCTGAGGCTTTCCCTCTGCCGATCACATTGATAGTGACCCCGGGATACTCGGTCTCTTGAGATTTCTTCTTGTGCGAACGTCGTCGTTGGTTGGGTAAAGCAACGTTCGTAAATTGGTCGAACACCAACAGTTTGGCCACATATGAGCAGCATCGACATCCCGAGAGGACCGTAGGAATCAGTTGTTCACATTGGAATGAACGAATGGCTGGTTGCATCGGTCTTTCTCTTGATATGAACTCTCTCAAATCTGTTGTAAAGACTCGAGAAGAATTACTCACTGATCGTGAGGTTTGAATTAGAACCCCTAGTCCATGATTGGACACGACTGGCTCTTGGTGAATATGGATCTGGTTGAGATGCCTTGAATCCATGGACTTTTTATATACGCCCCTCGATTTAATCGCTCTACGGCATACACCAGGTTCTGTACTGGATTTTGTTACCCGAACGTAGTCCCGAGATCTGCTTTTTGGTTCTGAAACGCATGCCTGAGAGTTGCGTTCAGTTAATGGAACGCACTCTTGAAGACTGTGTTTTGACTGTACAATGCACCACTGAGGGCTGCATTCAGTCTTATTCACACAGAGCCTATGTTTGGGCTCATAGACGCAAGGCTTGCGTTCTGAAGCAGAAACGCAGAGCACATGGTCGCGTTTAGGCTCACAAACACGAAGCTCGTGTTGACTTGAAGATCGGCATTCACAGAGATGTGCTCATTGTAGGGATCTCCTCCTTTGTCGAGCGGCGTTCTTCTTAGCCTGCTTTAAGGCTTTGGCAGCAGCACCTTCAACTCGGTGGACGAGTTTGGCCGAAGCTGAGCCCACTCCTTCGGAGGAGGGGCTGTTCGAGCACTCTTGGTTAAAGGAGAAGGCCTCCTTCGGCATAGGAGCAACATTTGGAGCTTTAGTCTCCTTGGAGGCTTTGTGGATCTTGTGCATAGCCTTGGGGCTAAGAGATCCGGAGGAGATGACCTCCTCAAACTTGGCTTGATCAAACTCTATCACTAGAGTTTCGACAATTGTTCCAGTGAGATGAACATCGGATTGCGCCACCACTTCTTCGTCAGAGAAGCTCGTCCCCAGCGGAGTCGCCATCTTTTGTTTGTGAAAAATTTGTAGTAAAAAAAGCGAAGAAAAATTGACTTATATTCCTTTAATCTCAGTTACAATTGGATTTCCTGATTACAAAAGAGAGGAGAATGATCCGGATTCTCCCCTTTGTTTAATTCTGGGTTCTTCACGGTGGCGATGGAGTGCCTCCTTCGAATGCTTGCGTCGAATTTGCTCTCCGTTGACGATCCGACGTTTGATTCACTGGAACGATGTCTTCTCCTCACGATTTGACGTTGTGGAGAACTTGCGTGGCATGTTTGAAACTCTGGACGAGTTGATAACTCTGAATAAGTTGGAAACTCTTGAAAAAGAGTTGATTTGAACCGAGAATCGGTTCTCAAGCCAAGGTCGAAGGCTTCAAGGAATGCTCCAAGGGATGAATGCCGATCTCTCAATCTATGATGCTCCAAGATCTCCCCCTTTGCTGCCAAGTCCCAGATCCGAAAATGCCAGCCAGAGAAAGATCCGAACTAAGCTGATTTCTTAGTTATTTATAGGGGATTAAGGGGTGTAACCACCTCCTTAATTCGCTCCTAAATGGGGATAATGGGATGTAACCGCCCCTTAAATCACTCCTGAGTGGAGCTGTGATCCCCTAAGATCGTGGGGAAACGGTTTTGAAACCGTTCAGCTCGTGTTTGAATGAGTCAAACACAAAATCCGCGTTCTGGCGTGAATTCTGCATTCAAACGCAGTGTCTGAAAGCTTGAACGCAGTGTCTAGAAGCTGGGTTGGCATCTTGTTGGAAGCTACGTTTGGCAGCTTGGAAGCTGCGTTTGGCAGCGGATGGAAGCTGCGTTGATGCATCTGGCAGTTGATGGAAGCTGCGTTTGGCAGTGGATGGAAGCTGCGTTTGCAGCTTTCGGAGGCTGCGTTTGGCAGCAGATGGAAACTGCGTTGGCAGTGTTAGCAGCTAGATCTGAGCTGCGTTGGCTGCGTTTGATAGCGGATCTGAGCTGTGTTTGCAGTGATTTGGAAGCTGCGTTGGCAGCTTTCGGAGGCTGTGTTTGAGCTGCGTTCGTGGCTATGAACGCGATGCGTCTTGATGCTGGTGTGCGGGGAGGACTTCCGCAGCTTGATTTAAAGAGACCGTCGATTTGTAGTCTCTTTCTGTTGAAGCGTTGCAAAGATCATCATTTTGTAATCTTTGCTTTAACTTTTTGATATGTGAGAGTCGTCAGATTGTAACTCCCGATGTTGATTGTGAAGGCTGTTTGATTAGAGATTCCATCAGTTATCGTAAAGGTCGTCAGATTGTAACCTTCAGCGATCTACGTGAAAGTCTTCAAATTGTAGCCTTTTAGAAGTCGTCAAATTGTAACTTCCATCATCGGTGTTTGATGGGGATCAGCTATCTATTATGATTTTTAGACAGCCTACATCACCATAGTTGTAGCACTGTTGAGTCTCCCCCTTGGATCCAATATTGCTAGAGGTTGCCAGTGCTGACTTACCATAGGAAGTCCACATGTCCCCTCCTGCAGCCTAATGCGAGTCTCCTCCTAGATCATGGCCGAGACTACCTCCTCAAGCGTGGGAATATTCGGCTGAGCTAGCAGCAATGCAATCCTCTGAGCAAACTCTGATGCCAGCCCCTTGAGAAACACCATAGTACTCTCCTGTAAAAAGGGCTCTCGCTCTTTACACTCCGGGTCCTTGCAGCTCGCCCGAGGTGAGAAGTGATCATAATCTAGCCACATGCAATCTAGCTCTGTGGCATACTCTTGTACAGTCATTTCTCCCTGGACTGTGGTGTCAATCTCTCCTTTGATCTGGAACACCCTCAGGTTATTCCCCACCCCATTATAGGTCCTTCTCAACTTCTCCCAGACATCCTTCACCTTCTCAATGACATCCACTATAACGACGATTGACTGGACCAATAAGTTGATGAGCCAGATGTACACCAACATATGAGTGGACTTCCACTCATCTCTTCCCACCGAGCTCTCAGCCGGCTCTGTCTTCTCTCTTGTCAAGTACCCCTCCATGTTCCTCCCTGCAGGGGTGTATCTCACCCGCCGTGACCAGCTCAGGTAAGTAACTGGTCCATCAAGCTTCAGATCAATGGGTGGAAGTTCCAACTTTGCCGGTGGCCGTGTCGCGCTTTCACCAGCCGACAACTTCATCAACTGCATCAGAGTTGAGACCTCCGCGGGGTTCAACTTCTTGATGATCTCCTCCATTGATCAGGCTTTAGATCAACCACCTGTTCTCCTTCTCTTCGAACCCTTGTTGTGCGCAGTGAAAATTTCGGCAGTACTTCTGCTGCACAACAAGAGTAAGATCTCAACTAAATTCTTGTTTCTCAGAGGAAACAATAATCGACAGTGATATATCTCAACACCGTGAGATATACACTTCCTCTCATCAGTTCTAGGACTGACATGTCGAGGGAATCGAACAAGCTACACATCCTCTCATCAGTTCTATGAGTGCGATGAGGAAAACAGAGAAAACCCTAATCTTATTACTGAAATCTCTTGGGCTTATATAGGCCCTTACAAACACAAACTTACAAATAGCCACCTTCATATTATTAATATGTCAACAGACCCCTTAACGAGCAATGTAATGGGGTTTATGAAAGAGAGAGTGTGACTGTAGAAGTCATCGCTAACTTGATGCCCTTAGATGGAAGAAGTCCAAGGGCAGCGGCTGAGCGCGACTGCCCTTAGACCCTTGTGCAATTAGATATGCAAATGTCGGATTTGGGATTAATTTTAGAGTTAATTTTCGTTTTCGGACATGTGTCCCTCTATTGTAGGGACACTCGTTGAACTTGTGTGCCTCTAGAACTCCTTGAATAGACATCGTACCATTAGATCATAACTCTGAAATTGTGGTAATGATTGACATTTATATTTTGATACTGTAACATCCCACCGCAAATTGGACGCAATTTTTTTGAGCTGAAGCCTGGACTCAAAAGGCACCAAAAGTAATATATGAACCTCTAAGCAGTAAACAAGCGTACAGCATATAAACATAAAGCAGCCAAAAGCTCCCGCGGTAGAAGATACACACCGACATATCCACGTATACAACTTTTCCAATAAATCACATATATCGATCAAGAGTTTCAGACATAGGTCAACAACATTGAAGGGACTATGTCATCATTACACTAGTTATAAATTGCTGAAACATAAAACTCCCCAACTTTAAGTAGCTACTCTTACTCATATCGACATCAAAGTTCCCCTCAACCCATCTACACATGTGACCTCAATAAACATTGCACAATACAAAACATACGCTAATGTCTATAAGCAAGCTACAATTCTAGGAAACTAAAATCCTGATGCGGTGATTTTAAGCATATCCAGACATTGAAACAGTCGAACTCGTCCTGTTGGTTTTACGCGCAGCTTGACTTGTAGCTTTAGCAAAGTACATGTAGTAGTATATATTGAGGAACATGGTCAATATAATGAAGACCGCTCCGGCAATGAACACTCCCTTGCGCAATGACTCGCAAGTCCAGCTCTCAGCATATATCATGTGCCTGTATTTTGTGTGGTATGCATTCTTCGTCGCTCCAGCTATTAAGCACGCAGACGCAACTAAGAACGTCAGCCTGCAGAATGAGTTAGACTAGTAAGAATATCATATTATAGTTGACATAAGATACAACCTTGCACTTGCACCATCCTATACCCTCTAAAGTATTTTATTAGCACGTGGACCCTCTGTGCAACAAAGGATATCATTTCTCAAGTTAGGTTGAGATATCAAGTGGGAATCACGAGACAATGAATTACCTTTTCTCCAAAATGACCCGATCCCTTTCTAGACCACACACACTCATAAAAAGAGCTTTTTGCACCAGGCTGCCCCTGCTAAATTGTGTTTGAGGGCAAATAACATTGTTTGGGCTTTGGAGGTGTAAACGCTAAAAAAGTATTTTTGGTTAATTGTGAACAGACCCCCTGTTGTTCAATTGTCATGGATAGGATAGACCCATGTATTATCACACAATTGCGGATAGAACCCCTGAGAGATTATTTTTATTCTTTTAGCCTAAAGATGCCCGTTCGTCAAAAAACAATTTTCTCTCTAAGGGTAAAATAGTCAAAATTTTACTCAAGGGGTCTATCTGCAAAAATCGAACTATAAGGGATGTATTCGCAATTGGATGATAATACAAGGGGTCTATTTGCAATTAACCCATAAAGTTTCGGAGAGACCAACATATAGAGGGGCATGGTCACGAGTAACTCAGAAAATTGAAGAGGAGAATGAGACAAGAGGTGTTAGGCCAACGGCTCAGGGGGAACTACTTACCTATAGTAGGAAGGGGAAACAAATTGCAGGAACAGTACCAACAGTACCTACAGTGCCACTGGTGCCAAGTCTCTTGTCAACACCTGCCCCGACTCCTGAGACACCTACACCACCACCAGATTCCTCTCAAGGTGATTCCATTCCTCTTCCTACTCCTCCCACACCAATAACTGTACGGAGGACTACTCGCAGTAATGCGGGAAATCCTCCCGACAGATATGGTTGGGATCTTGCTCAGTTTGTATCATACTCTAACATCCACCCTGCACATGGAGCATTCATTGCATCACTGGACTCTGTTACTATACCTAACAATTGGCAGGTTGCAAAAAAGGGTCAGAAATGGAAAGCTGCTATGCACGAAGAGCTAGGAGCCCTTGAGAAGAACCGCACTTGGGAATTAGTAAAACTACCACAAGGAAAGAGAGCAGTTGGATGCAAGTGGGTCTTCACTGTAAAGCAAAATCCAGATGGACAGGTTGAGCGCTACAAAGCTCGTCTGGTGGCAAAAGGATATAGTCAGACATACGGCATCGACTATGATGAGACTTTTGCACCAGTGGCGAAGATGAGCACTGTTCGGACCTTGATCTCTCTGGCAGTAAATGGTGGATGGAAGCTACACCAGTTAGATGTGAAGAATGCATTTCTCCATGGAGATCTGGTGGAAGAAGTATACATGGAAATTCCGCCAGGATTCAACACAGAACAGACAGTGGGCAAGGTCTGCAGACTGAAGAAGTCTCTATATGGCTTGAAACAATCTCCTCGTGCTTGGTTCGACAGATTTAGGCGGGCTATGATAGGTATGGGATACCGACAGATTAACGCTGATCATACCGTGTTCTTCCGACGAAATGAAGGTCACATCACCATGCTTGCGGTATATGTGGATGATATGATTATTACAGGAGATGATGAGGAGGAGATTGCCAAACTCAAAGTGAGACTGGGTAAGGAATTCGAGGTTAAAGATCTTGGCTTGCTTAGATACTTTCTTGGAATAGAAATAGCTCGCGGAGCGAAGGGGATTGTCTTATCCCAGAGAAAGTATGCAATGGATCTCCTTAAAGAGACAGGGATGTTGGGATGTAAACCTGCAACTACACCGATCGACCCGAAGTTCAAGCTCGGTGCTGAGGCTGGAGAACCAGTTGATCGTGACAGATACCAAAGGCTGGTGGGCAGGTTGATCTATCTGAGTCACACACGTCCTGATATCTCTTTTGCAGTGAGCGTGGTGAGCCGCTACATGCATGATCCGAGGAAGGGTCATATGGACGCTGTGTACCAGATTTTGAGATATCTGAAGAGTGCCCCTGGAAAGGGACTGATATTCAGGAAGAATGGACATGTGAGCATCGAGGGTTATTGCGACTCTGATTGGGCTAGCTGTGCTGATGACAGGAGGTCCACCTCAGGATACTGCATCTTTATAGGAGGCAACTTAGTCTCGTGGAAGAGCAAGAAGCAGTCGGTAGTGGCGAGATCGACAGCTGAGGCGGAGTATAGAGCTATGGCCTTAGGAGTTGCTGAGTTGCTATGGTTGAAGAGTATGCTGGTGGAGCTGAAGCTGGATCAAGGAGCTAAGATAAAATTGTGGTGTGACAACAAGTCAGCCATCAGTATCGCCAACAACCCAGTGCAGCATGATAGAACCAAACACATCGAGATCGATAGGTTCTTCATCAAAGAGAAGTTGGATAGTGGACTACTGGAGCTAAGTCATGTATCGACTAAGGACCAGGCAGCAGATTGTCTGACTAAAGGACTTAGCTCAGTAGATATGATTAGAGGATGTGACAAGATGGGTCTAGTAGATATCTTTCGCCCATCTTGAGGAGGAGTGTTGACATATTACTATTAGTGAGGGACTTATTTGTAAGTTGTGTAAGGGCCTATATAAAGCCCAAGAGATCTCATAATGAATTAGGGTTTCTATTTCTACTGATTTTGATCTAATGAGGGGATTTTAACATAATATCAAAGCAAAACACGTTCTAAATTCACCAGAAACATATTTAAAGCAGATTCTTCTTGAAAAATGTATTACTAAAATATCCCTTATTCTGGTCTATGAAGAGGATCTTCAACATGTGAGGACATGTTATAGTAAACAATTTACCCCTCAACCCTCACCAGAACATCGAAATTTTGTTACAGAATAGAGGATCTAAACAATTAGCAATGACGAAAAATTTGCTTTGAGAAGATAGATTGGATAAATCAGCTCACCAGGAGGAAGCAAAGTAGATGATAGACCAGGCTCGACTTGAACCGGGGGCTAAAGGCTTGCCGAAGCACAAGCACTTTGTGATACCCATAAGCAAAGACTGACCCGAGAAGAGGAAGAGGAAGGCACCAACTCCATAGCCAGTTGCAACATCAGAGTCATAAACACAAAAGGTGATATTGTGAGGATCGTGAACAATCTCACCCTGCAATGTAAGAGCAAAAGTGAGAATGATTACTGTAACACGCATTTGATAAAGATAAAGGAACAGTATCTCATTTAAAAGGCATAAAATTCAGATTTCATAGCTATTTCAGAACACTTCCTACTGCTATTTACTTCTTCAAAGTACTGCTGCAAATATAACTCATGTTGGCCGATGAATATTCGCCTCAACTTTGTGAACTAGTTGTTCAAACTTCAAGACCAAACAAATCCTTCAATGAGAAATAAGAAAATAAAATTATAAACCTCAACTCCCATCACAACTTCAGAGTTTCGTGGTCGTGGCAAGGTCTTTAAGATGATATTAGAGCAACCCAAGTTCAATCCTCACCAGCCAAGAATAAAGAATTTAAAGCAGATTTTATTAAAAAAACCGATATCATTGTGTGAGTCTAGGATTGGCCCCAAAAGAGCGCACTCGACTTGCAGAGGCAGCTGAATATAAACTTATAAACCTCAACCCTCAACAAGAAGTCTGCCCTCAAAGAAAGTACCGAGAACTCCCAATAAATTAAGAAGGGGAAAGTTATACTTGGAATGTTAACACTTGCAAAAAAATTTACGTGAAATATATCAGAGTAAGATCCTTTCCACTACCAAAAGTAGTGGAGAGACCAACATCTTGTTAATAATCGTTGATTTATTTTGAGGGTTGTTTTGATTTGTCTTCTGAGTGTAAATTAGGAACGAATGCAATTCACACAGTATGGTGAGTACTAGATTTATAATGAATCATAACTATCCATTACACAAATCAATGGTTGGCTATAAAGTAGTGATTTCTCCACTACTTTTTTGGTGTAGAGGGGATCCAAATACAATATTATCTTAAAAGACCTTGAGGAAAATAAGGTGAGCTTGAGAAGCCACGTCTGTGGTATTGCAAAAGCTAGGTTACAGTCAAATTAGTAGAATAGCTCTTCACATCAAGTAATCAAAGAAGAACTGCCCGAACGATGAATTGGCTGCTATTTCACCTAGTTACTTGTCATCCTGTTGGTTTCTTTTTATAACAATCTTGATACTTTCTTTCAGCCATATCCAGTTAATATAAACATGCCAATCCCATCATTTTGTAATTCAATATAATCAATCAAAAGAATAACAGAGAAATAAATTTGATGAAGGAAATTTTGTCTTTTGGAGTTACTAGTAAGGCATACATATCAGTTAGGGATGTACAAGGATTTATGATATGTATTAAAGATATCAGGAATCTTTTTGACTTCAGTAATTCTGTTTCGGTACAGAGAGTAATCTCACATTATCATACTCCCTTTTATAAAAGCACGAGTTCAAGAAAATCTTTCGATAGATAAAAATACTCTTGGAATTCAAATATTATTCCATTAAGAGTAAGTTAATAAATTAATGAATTCTTATTGAATATACATAGTATGAAGATAAAGATACAGTTTAAATTGAAATGTAAATCTAAATAAAATTATTAAATGCCAAATTTACAAATGTCTACAAAATGAATGGCGTATATGCAAAAACTAAATAAATTAATGAGACAAATAATGTCTACCCCAAAGATCGTACCCGGGAACAACGTAGACCTACAAATCTACATAATGTGGATGAGATATTTACAAAATCCACCAAACAAATTAAAGAGACAAAAGTCATTCTCAAAATTATAAAAAAGAAAAATTAAGGAAAACAAAAATAATACTCCCTTTAAAAGCACGAGTTCCGGAAAAGCTTTCCATAGTCAAAGTTATCATGTGCTACTTTAAATATTTAAGTTAAATTATAATTTATCCTAATCATACTTATATTTTATCCTAATACCCCATGAACTATCTATATGTCAACAATTTAAATAAGATTAATAAAATATATGAAACAGCTCCGTAGTATCAGCTTATTACATGAAGTATTACAAAAAAAGCAAAAAGTTTTAAAAATTAGACAAAATACTCTCAAAAGTTTAAAATTACACAAAATAAAAAGCTAAAATTTAGAACTTGTCAAAGAAAAGAATAATTGTGTGATGTTCTTTCATTAAGATATATAAATATAACTTATAGTTTAAGGTTTACTATCCCTTTTCAGAATCTGAAAATAGTCAAGTTGATACAGGTAAAAAAATAGTATAATAACAGATTAAAAATATCCAGTTAAAGAATAAACATTAAAAAAATATATGATAGATTAAAAATTAATGTTATTGTATAAATTAAAGTAACTGCATATAATTTTACCAATATGTTAGAGCAGCAAAAATACATAAGTATCATTAATTGATAGAAGACTAAATCGCAAAAAACTGATAAAAAACTATACTACAATAGCTTAACATTAATTGATTATAATCTATAAATATTGATATCTAATGGTAATAATATTTATAGGGTAGAAAATAATAAAGATTTATGTATGTAGGACTATTAGAAAATTTAGAGATATCCTTTAAAGAATCAAGCGGTTTTCATTTCAAATGGAATTCAGAATGTCCATGAATCACTTCAATTAACACTAGCATAAGTTATATTTATCAAAGAAATACCGACTGAATACCCCCTGAAGAATTTATTGAACAACTTTATTCCAATCAAAGAAACATTCTTCATGGAAAAAAAATTACCATGTCATGACTCTGTGTAAGCAAAAAATATAAAATCGCCCTTTTTCTTTTTCTTATATAGTGTCACGACCCTGCTTGTGACTTTATTTAGGGGCATGACTACTAACAAACGATCAATTCTTATAGATATAATCAAAGATAATGATGTAATTGCACCATTAGAATTTAAGATCTCTAAATATGAATGTAGTATATTTCATTACTAAAATTCTTATTAAATGTCACAAAATATAAAATTCACCTTATATCTGTCTCAAATTTATAGAGGAGATATGCATGTCATCGTAAATTGCATCAATAATATATATATCAATCCAAATATATAACTTACTAAAGAAATAAGAGATTAGTAATCAAAACAAACAAACATCCATATAACACTGTAAAGAAAAAATATTATATTTTAAAACTAATATGCAGCATTCTTTTAGAATAAGCTGCCAAGACAAAAGCATCTCTATTAAGGCTCTTTATAAATACAGCAAAAATTCAAATTACTAATATATACAACCATTATAATATTTGAAAGAGGTATGATCTTAGAAAACCTACTCCAAAATTCATACAATTAAAACCTAAGAATAATTTACCAATATACAGACATACTATCGCACCTTTAAGGCAAAGATAACTACCATTTATAATAGAGTTGAGTAGTGGTTCTATGTTTGCAAAGGCTGTAACAAGAAAGTGGATAGAGATGTTAATAATAAGTGTCCAGGTGATAAATATTGTAGAATCGCCGATGATGCAGTACCAATGATAAGTGATATTTCTTCTTCATGAAATAAATATATCAAAATTAAATATTAATATTATAATCTAAAGCAAATTGATAATGAAAAATATAATGTATTTAGTTCATATCCTCATGGAAAATAACACAGACAGGGCAAAGGTAACATTATGACAGTAAAAATTCTTATTGGATGCACAACAAAAGAATTCATTGCAGAAAAAAAGAGGTAGCTCCTAACCTTATTTAAGTAATAAATTAAAAGCATAAAATTTTTAATATATATGAAATTAACATTTATTCTTATTGAAATAAGAAAAAAAATCAAAATCCATATTGTCAGAAATTTGTGTTGAACATAAGAAATATATTCAACTTCTTTATGAATTTAGACGAGAAGACAAAAGATGAATGAGCTCAAGGAAAGATAACATGCTCTAGTCTCATATCACAATCGATATAGACGATGAAAACACTACTTTAGAATTGCCTAGGAAAAGATAAAGATGAAGAGTAATTGATCTTGACTCAATAAAAAATAAAATAGAAACAACAAAAGATAATGTCATGTGAATTGTTATAGAATAGTTTTATTTTTTTAGTAAAATTAGGAATCTTTAGAAGAGATTTTCATAAATTATTTTTAGTGTTTTCATATGCATATGTGGATGTTTTTATCATATAAAAGTGTACTAGAATAAGCATTAATCTTCAGTTTATGATTTTTTCATTAACTATTTTTTGTCATTTTAGTCCACTTTAAATCAATCATCTTGACTCGTTGGCTTTATTATTCATCTTCCTTTTATAATGTTTTCAAGTGTTTTCACTTTCATAACACTATACTTCATCAGGTCAAGCTCGATTTCATGCCGATCCAAATGAAATAAAAATTTAAATTGGTTTTAGATTATATTTATCTCTTGACAATTCAAAGTGAGCAAAAATTATCAAAGAGTAACCGAGAAAACTTTAGTAAGAAAATAAACCAAAAATACTTAATCACAGTATTTAACCACGTGCATTGCACGTGCATAAAATCTAGTATCTTCTAAAAGAACATCTACTGGTTTCAATATGCTAGTGAAAGGGATAAACCCACCCCAATATTTCTTTACCTTTATCGTAGATACACATGAATTTTTTTATTTTTTATTTTTTTGGATAATTTTAGCATAAACTTCTTTGCCTCATTCAAACAAAAAAAATCTTCTATTGGGAAAACTGTTCATTTTCCATATATATTGTGTTTAATAAGTAAACTTTGGCGTTTCTCCTGCATTTACTTAGATATGTAGCATGGAAATGAAATATGGGTGTTGGGCGCAGAGTCACGCCCTCACGTCGCGGGAGCGATATCACCCGAGAGAAAACCTTGACTTTTGTTTTCACAAAAG
The DNA here is from genome assembly GCA_022839385.1 of Asparagus kiusianus. Taxonomy (NCBI): domain Eukaryota; kingdom Viridiplantae; phylum Streptophyta; class Magnoliopsida; order Asparagales; family Asparagaceae; genus Asparagus; species Asparagus kiusianus. Next base: position 178,573 of record BQKN01065176.1, read on the forward strand.
CTCAAGCCAATCTTTATATTCCTGTTTCACAAAGGAAACAAGAACAGAAGTAATATATCTCAACAAAGTGAGATATATACTCTTCCCAATATCAGGTCTGAATATCGAGAAAATCAACAAGCTATAACCAACACCCAGAAAAAAAAGTAAAGACACGAAATTTATGTGGTTCGGCAAACTTGCCTACGTCCACAGGAGGGGTGAAGGGAGATTCCACTATGAGGAGAACACTAACGACTTGTACAACACACAAGTTCGTCCCAAAGATGAAGGTATGATTTTTTACCCAAAAGAAATTGACCTCCCTTGTAAAATCTCTCCAAGCTCTTTTTTTCTCTCCTCAAAATCTCACCTTTTAGATCTGAAAAACTCTTTGTTTTTTCTCTCAAAACAGCCACCAAAACCCCTTAGAAAACCCTAGGAACGAGTTCCTATTTAACCAAGAAAATAGGGCCCAAAACCGCAAGAAAAAAAGCCCAAACCGCTCTCGGGTGAACAGTATTGATGTACTGTGCACTGCCTCGGATGAACACCGATGTGTTGTTCACTGCCTCGGGTGAACAGTACCGAGACACTGTTCACTGCCTCGGGTGAGCAGCACCGAGATACTGTCCACTGCCTCGCACTGTTCACGTTCACAATGGGAACTGTGTGTTATTAATCATGCAGTTCAATTGCAGTATAAGCTCGTGAAACAAATGAGCAAACAGTGAAAACTCTACTAGACTAAGATACAATAGGCTAGCAAGAAAAGAACACTTGTAGGAGTAGAAGCTTGATTTGTTTGTTAGTAGAAAGGCGAAAAATTCAATAAGAATATCTGGATTCTGAAATAAGTAAAAGGAACATGTTGCAAGTGAAAGTCCTCAGCAACAGTCTAATGCAATGACTTAAATAAACATATGGGGACAGGACATAATCTATCAAAACTTTGTTATGTTATGAAGAAAAGCGAATCATACAGCAGGTTTGTTTATGTTAAGATGCTTCGAACCTGCAAATTCTGGGAAAGGTTACCTTATCCACCTTTATAACTAGCACATTCATCCTATAGACATGAGATTTGTAAGAAAATTCAAAGAAAGCAAGAAGTAATTGGTTAGTAATTTACAAAATGTGTAGAGACAGAACATCACATTGTAAAGCACAATGTATAGCTAGCATAATTCAGAACATCACATTGTAAAGCACAGTGCATAGCTAGCATAAATGTTTTTGCAATAACTAATTCAACTAGGAAATTGATTAGAGATAGATATCGTATAGGCAAATGCTGAGTAGTCACAAAGTTATAAAGTGGCTTCTCATTCAAATTATGTATTGTAAACAGTCAACGATCATTCAAACTATTACCCAAAGTCAACAGCTCTATGATAACCAAATACTAAAAAGACTTCCCCCTTACAATTCAGTAACCATATAAAATATCTAATGGGAACAACAAATCCCATATAATTGGCACTTGGTCGCTCCTAAACTCCAAACACATCAGTCTTTTTTCGGTGTGGACATCTCTCACGCCAATTACTACCTTTAAATTCCTACAATTGACACCAAAAACCACTTGGTATTGAAACTATAAGCAATCAAAAACTTAAAAAGTATTAAGTTCATTTATGGATGATCTTTTCCCCCCAAGTTTATGGATTATCGGTTTTAACTAAGACCAACATTCGTAATTGCATCAAACCACATAATTAACCTCTAACTACATAATCAAAGACCTGTCAGGGGGAAAACCCTAATAACCTCATTATCCCCAAAAAAATTCCTATTTTTTCCACAATAAATTACCCAACAAAAAGTCCAACAACAAACAACATGATTACAGCATAAACATTTCATCTATTCAACATTGCACTGACCAAAGCTCCACCCAACCCTCAAAACACAAAATCACAAACTACCCCCCTTCAATTTGCAATTGGGCACACCCAAGATCCAAACTTTTTACCAGAAAACAGTCAGATCTTCAATACCAAGAAAGGGAAACGATCAATTTCACTTCTGAACACAAAAGAAATCTAAAGAGTAGAATGAGAGGAGGCCTTACCGTGCTCCTTCTGCGCTCAGCGGCGATGGCGAAGCCGAATGCAGTGAGACTAAGAGCAATCACCAAGATGTGGACAAGAGTAGAGCTCTTGCCTTCGTCCATGGCCATTAAAATTTTGCCTCAAGCTTAGATCAGGTCTCAGTAGAGTCGAGAGAGTGAAAAATTAGTGTGAAACTGTGAACAGAGGGAGTGAGAGACAGCAAGACATGGGTTCGGGGAATAAAAGACTTCTTTTTAAGGAAGCGGCACCTGCTTTTTGAACAGATAGGTCCTCAATTGCCCCTGAGGTTCCTGTAAATAACAAAAAATGCCACTAGCTTTGCTAGTCCCCACTATGCTTTTATTTAGGCAAAATGGTCAAATTGGTATATTTTGTAGACACTCGGTGAGATACTGATATATATTTTTTACTTTTGACAAATTGATATATTTTGTAGACTCCGACGACATATACCCCTTAAGTTTGGCCGGATTGATTTTTCCGACCAGTTTTCTCACGTGACGACTCACGTGATGTCCAGCTGATGGGATTTTTTACACAAAACCCCCTCATCAAATAACTCATGTTGTTCCTAAACCCCCTCCTCCTCCCCCTCCTCCTCTCCCTCTCCCTCTCCCTCCTCCTCCTCCTCATCCTATTCAACCTCTCCTAATCAAATAACTCATGCTCTCTTTCTCTCTTTAACTCCCCTTCTCTCTCTCTCTCTCTCTCTCTCTCTCTCTCTCTCTCTCTCTCTCT
>BQKN01065176.1:181374-197788 GCA_022839385.1 Asparagus kiusianus
TCTCTCTCTCTCTCTCTCTCTCTCTCTCTCTCTCTCTCTCTCTCTCTCTCTCTCTCTCTCCCTCCCTCCCCCCCAGGGTTAGGGTAACTAAATTCCTAATTTTCTCCCAATTTTGATTAGGTTGGTTCAGCTGGGACTCGATCCATGAGACGGAGCGCAGATCCCTTCCTGAATTCTTTGACGGGAGCTCGTATTCGAGGAACCCTAGGGTTTACAAGGAGTCCCGAGACTTCATCATCAATAGATTTTGCGAGGAGCCGTCTCGAAGGCTGACATTTACTGAGGTGAGGAAGTCTCTGATTGGAGATGTAAGGTCGACTAAGAAGGTGTTTAGGTTCTTGGATCGGTAGGGATTGATCAATTTTGGGGTAGATAAAGGGGAGGAGGAGGAGGTGGGGTTGGAGGCAGTGGTGGTGGAGGAGGGGGCGCCTTGAAATTTTGAGTTTTTGTTCTGATTTCGTCCGACCCATGAAGCAGAACTATCATCTGAAGTGATTCTGTTCATTTCTACTTGTTAAAGTTGAGATTTTGGTGTCTGGATTCAGAGATTATAACTAAAATTGGTCTCCATGTTTAATTTTTGGTGTTAGCTTTTTAGGAGGTTAATGCTATAAATGATTTATTTGAATCTGGGTATCGAAGAATTATGAGGAAAAATAGGGGAAATCTCTCAGGGAGACCATTTAGTGACAAAAGATGCTTCCTCCCCTTCTTTACTAGCTTAATAGTATCTCTAACCCTCTTTTTAGCCACAGTTTTTGGGCTTTTCTCACCTCAGTCCAATGGAGATTCATTGTCGTTGGATATAATTTCATTCACTGGTTTAGATGATTCTGATGGGTATGCATTGGATTCAAACCCTATGAAGTCTTTGGATGAGAATCCAGTTTTGGAATCGGAGCCGCCGAGGATAGCTTATCTTATCACCGGAACAAAGGGGGACAGCTTGAGAATGAGAAGAACTCATACTCAGATGTGTTTGGGGATCAGATAGGGAAGAACGGTGAGGTATGTAGAATCTGTGGTAATCAGATGGAGGGTCTTGCTGCGTTGGCGGGCGTGGGTGATGGGGATGTTAGGATATATGGAGCCTAACTATCCGATTTGCCCTATACCTTATTTGAAGAGGAAACATGAGAAATTGGAGAAACAGGAATGACGGCGATGAAGTTCAGGCAAAACGTCAAAGGAATCAACTTGGAGGCTTCACGATTAATCGCGAGTGGCGCAGCGGTCGACCATGAACGTGCACAGGTCCACGAAAAGTCTCTGTACTTTTTATGGTCAACTGCGCCAAACCTTGTAATCAGATTTGGTCTCGGGATTTTTTGCGATCGACCGTGACTATATCTGTGGTCAATCGCGAGTCGGGTTTTTTGGGTCTAGGCTCGTTTTTTGCTGAACTATTTTAGAATCCTGTTTGTATTAACCATTGTGTTATTAAAGGAGAGATTAGGGCAACTTGTAAGATTGAAAAAAATAGTAAAATTTTCTCCTGCGGCGGCCGTGGACATAGCTTCTCATATCGAGAAGTGAACCACGTAAATCTTGTGTGTTTTGTGTGATTGTTTTCTCTCCCTTCTCTCTCATCGCTATTTCTAAATTGCATCAGGGGGTTAGATAAAACCCTATCAATTGGTATCAGAGTGAACAGGTTTGGCGCAAGCGATTTGAGATCAGAGACATGGGATCTAAGAAGGAAACGTTCAAGATCGAGAAGTTTGATGCGAGAAACTTCAGGTTCTAGAAGATGCAGATAGAAGACTACCTCTATCAGAAGGATCTATATATGCCATTGGGAGAGAAGCCAACAAATATGAAGGATGAAGAGTGGAAGCTATTAGATCGGAAGGCCCTTGGAGCAATTAGGTTGACCATGTTCAAATCTGTAGCTTTTAATATCAAGAATCAGAATTCGACGGCTGATATCATGGCTGCGCTATCTAGTATGTATGAACAACCATCTGCGACGAATATGGTACATCTCATAAAGAAGTTGTTTAATTTGAGGATGTCTGAGAGCCAAAAATTCAAGGAACACCTGAATGAGTTTAATGAGATTACGGATTAACTAAACTCCGTCAATATTAAATTTGATGATGAAATTCAAGCTCTATTAATACTTGGCCAATTGTCTGATAATTGGAAGGGCATCATTATTTTGATTAGCGGGTCATGTGAAAAATCAAAACTGAAGTTTTCAGAAGTTGTAGACATGATTATGACCGAGGAGATAAGAAGAGAAGAAGGAGTTTCTAATTCAGGTTCGGCATTGAATTTTAAGAGTAGAGGCAGAAATAGAAATAGAAATAGAGGGAATAGTTGTAGTAGACCTAATTCGAGGAACGACAGGTCAAGATTCAGAAATCACAAAAGCAATAAAGAGATTGACTGGTGGAACTGTGGTAAGTTTGGGCAATATGAGAATCAGTGTAGGGAACCCAAGAAAGACAATGAGAACAAGACTGAAGTGAACATTGTCTCAGGAGAATCAGATGATGTCATTATTTGCTCGTTGGAGAGTAAGATAGAATCATGGGTGCTGGATTCAGGAGCTTCATTTCATGCTACCTCAAATAGAGATTTATTTGAGAACTATGTTTCACGAAACTTAGGAAAAGTCTATCTTGGTGATGATCAACTGTGTGATATAGTTAGAAAAGGAGCGGTGCAAATTGAACTCAATGGGTCTATATAGAAGCTGAATGATGTGAAGCATGTTCCTAGCTTAAGGAAGAATCTGATCTCCATAGGACAGTTGGCAAAAGAGGGATATACATCAATCTTTGAATGTGATACGTGAAAGGTTACCAAGGGGTCCATGATTGTTGCCCGTGGTACGAAGAGTGGATCTCTCTACATGACGACAAATGCACGTGGATCCATTACAGTGGTTAAAAGTAAAGAAGATCCAAATTTGTGGCACCAGAGGCTTGGTCACATGAGTAGTAAAGGCCCAAAGGTTATGCAGTCTAATGGAAAGTTACCAGGTTTGAGGTTAGCTGATTTTGACTTATGTGAAAGTTACATCTTCAGGAAACAAAAGAGAATAAGTTTTAAAAGAGTTGGCAGAACACCGAAGGAAGAGAAGCTTGAGCTAGTTCACACAGATGTGCGGGGTCCAGCATCAGTCAGTCTACTAGTGGAAGGTTATACTTTGTGACTTTCATAGATGATCATTCGAGAAAGACTTGGGTCTATTTCATAAAACACAAATCAGAAGTGTTTGAAGTCTTCAAGAGATGGAAGGCTATGGTAGAAAACAAAACAGAGTTGAAGATCAAGAAATTACGATCAGATAATGAAGGCGAATATGAAGATTTAAAGTTCAAGAAATTTTGCTACGAGAGTGGCATCAAATTGGAGAGAACAGTATCAGGTACACCTCAGCAGAACGACATAGCAGAACGAATGAATAGAACATTGACTGAAAGAGCTAGAAGCATGTGACTTCAAGCAGGACTCCCAAAGTAATTCTGGGCAGAAACAGTCAATACAACTACCTACCTGATCAACTGGGGACCATCAGTGCCTTTGGAGCACAAAATACCTGAAGAAGTATGGAGTGGGAAGAAGGTAAACCTTTCTCACATAAAAGTTTTTGGTTGTATTTCATATGTTCATTTGAGTGATCATGTTAGAAACAAACTTGACGCTAAGTCTTTGAAATGCTATTTTATTAGCTATGGTGGTGATAAGTTTGGCTATAAGTTCTGGGATGAACAGAATAAAAAAGTCATTAGAAGCAGAGATGTTGTATTCAATGAAGAGGTCCTATACAAAGACCGTGATGCTGTTAAGTCCACAAGCTCAGTGTAGTCAGAGCATACATACGTTGAGCCAGATGATGATCCAGAAGGAAGCAACTTTGAAGCTAGTTCTGATGAGGACGTAGGAGAAGAGGTTGAAGAAGAGATGATGGAGGAAACTACTTTAGAGGAGGTAAATGTAGTGGTTGGTTCACCCGTTAGAGAGTTGAGGCGGTCAGCAAGAGTTCCAAAGCCAAATCTAAAGTATCCATCACTACATCCCAGAGCTCATTTGAACTACTTATTATTGACGGCGGAGAGACAGAAAGCTATGATGAAACATGTAGAGTGGATGATACAAGCAAGTGGGAGCTTGCTATGAAAGATGAGATGAAGTCCCTAAACTCTAACAATACTTAGGAACTTGCGAAGTTGCCAGTGGGAAAGAAAGCTTTGAGTAACAAATGAGTGTACAGAATCAAGGAGGAACATGATGGTTCCAAGAGATACAAGGCAAGGTTGGTGGTCAAAGGATTTCAGCAGAAAGAAGGAATTGACTACACAGAAATCTTCTCTCCTGTAGTTAAACTGACTACCATCAGATCGGTTCTGAGTATTGTTGCAGCTGAAGATCTACATCTCGAGCAATTAGATGTGAAGTCATCCTTCCTCCACGGTGACCTAGAGAAAAAATATACATGCAGTAGCCAGAAGGGTTCACTCAGAAAGGAAAAGAAAAGATGGCCTGCAGATTAAAAAAGAGCTTGCATGGTCTGAAACAAGCTCCAAGACAAATGGTACAAAAAGTTTGATGGATTCATGCATAGGAACGAATACTCCAGGTGCAAATGCAGATCATTGTTATTTCTTCAAGAAGCTTGACATCAGCTATATTATCTTGCTACTATATGTCGACGACATGCTAGTGGCCGGTTCAGACTTGGGTGAGATCAAGAAGCTGAAGAAGCAGTTGTCGAGTGAGTTTGACATGAAGGACTTATGCGCAACAAAGCAGATATTAGGGATGAAGATTAGTAGAGACAAGCTCTTGGGCACATTACGGTTATCTCAGGTCGATTACATTAGGCGGGTGCTTGAGAGGTTTGGAATGAGTGGTGCTAAGGCCGTTAGCACACATTTAGCTAGTCATTTCAGGTTGACTAAGGAGCAGTGTCCAGTGACTGATGAGGAGAAAATTACATGATGAAGGTTCCATATTCGTCAGCCATTAAAAGCTTTATGTACGCCATGGTGTGCACGAGACCTGACATTGCCCATGCAGTGGGAGCTGTGAGCATATTCATGTCAGATCCAGGAGAGCAACACTAGGAAGCAGTAAAGTGGATTCTAAGGTACCTACAAGGTACAATAGAAAATTGTTTATGCTTCAAGAGAGGCAAATTGGTTCTGTAGGGTTTTGTTGATGCAGATTATGCTGGTGAGATAGATCACAGGAGGAGCACTACGGGATATGTGTTCACTTTGGGTTCTACAGCCATCGGTTAGGTTTCTCAGTTGCAGAAGATCGTTGCTTTGTTAACTGCAGAGGCAGAATATGTTGCTGCGACAGAGGCTAGCAAAGAGCTCATATGGTTGTAAGGATTCTTGGAGGAGTTGGGACAGAAAAGTGAGAAGAATGTTTTACACTGTGATAGCCAGAGCGCCATTCATTTGGCAAAGAACTCAGCTTTTCATGCCAGGACCAAACACATACAGGTCCGTTATTACTTCATAAGATCAGCATTGGATGATGACATGTTGGAACTTGTGAAGATTCAAGGAAACAAGAACCCGACTGATATGCTTACGAAGACTGTCACTATAAAGAAACTGAAGTTGTGTTCAACTTCAGTTGGCTTCATTACTTGATGATATGGGAGGCTATATGTGACGCCCCAGGGTTCACACAAGGCTGCAGTCCCAGGTGAAACCCGGATTGTCAAACCTGACAAGCACCAACCACCATGCTATGACAAGTTTCACCATCACAATCACTATCTCTCTAGTGGAAACAATAAATAGGTGAAGGTACAGACAGGTAAAAATAGAAATAGGATAATACTGGATATACACAGAAGAAGCATAAGAAAAATCAATAATGAGCCCAACTGGAATAAAATAGACATATCTCTAAGTCTGAACTGAATCTCAAATACAATGAGTCACATAAACAAAGTCTCACAATAGCTCTCAACTCTATGAAACAAAATACCAATCTAGATTCTGAGATTTATCAACAACATGTGGAGTTCTGTAATAACTACAAAATATGATAAGTAACTAAATGGACAACTAAGAAGTTCCATCAACCTGCGACTCTCCGTGCGCCAGACTCGCTGCCTGAAAGGGGGGAAAAACAACGAGCGTCAAAGCGCTAGCGAGATCATCACTACCTCTCCCCAGGGGAAGGGGTAGGAGTATATAAGAAAATAGAATCAGTACATACATATATCAAATCCTTCATATAACTCTCTATGAATGAAAAACAAATAATCAATGATAAATACTCCAATCTCTAACATAAAGAATAATCATCTCATCTCGAACTACGTCCGAGTGACCTGCTCTATAATAAGAGGATATTAACAATTGCTAAAATAAATATATCTGCCGTTCATAACGGGTGCCTCAAAATCTTAAAGGAAAATACCCTACTCGCGGGCAATCCATCTGGAAAGTAAAACTTACAACTGATCAAATATCTATGTGTGCATCATATTGTACTATAGCGATACTTTTGTAATGCTCGTTACTCAATCGCTCTGCGGCAATAGGATTTATTATTTTCCTATTCCGGATACATATAATAACGATACTGTTGTAATACTATTACTTAATCGTTCTGCGGCAAATAGGTTTTATCTCCCTATCCCGGATACATGAAATAACGATACTTTTGTAATACTATTACTCAATCGTTCTGCGGCAAATAGGTTTTATCTCCCTATTTCCGGATACATGAATTAACGATACTTTTGTAATATTCTTACTCAATCGTTCTGTGGCAATAGGTTTTATCTCCCTATCCCGGATACATGAATTAATGATACTTTTGTAATATTCTTACTCAATCGTTCTGCGGCAATAGGTTTTATCTCCCTATCCCGGATACATGAAATAACGATACTATTGTAATACTATTACTCAATCGTTCTGCGGCAAATAGGTTTTATCTCCCTATTTCCGGATACATGAATTAACTATACTCTTTCATATGTATTCATCAGCTCAACGTGTGACAAAAAGTATGCTAACACAACATAATCTAAGTGTACGTGCACATATCTCGGTGTGCGTGTCCATATCTGGTGTTCATCATTATCCCAGATGTTAAACAACTCTTAAGCATTGTATATAACAGTACAAGATCGAGAAACTCTCTCAAAAATAACAAACAACAGCAAAACTCAAGAAACCTTTACGTAATATATTAATTTATTTCAAATCAGCACATCTGCAGTTTTCTGCAGAACATATCATTAGTAAATTAAGAATATCTTTCTCTGGAAAAACTCTTTTTAAGAATAGTTTTTCGTTTTAAAAACTAGACTCACATAGCTATCATTTGCCACTGATTTTGCTCAGTTTGGAGTTCATATGATATTTCTAATTTCCAGTCAAACATTTTATTTGTGCAGCAGATTTTCTGCAGAACCTATCATCAGTAAATTGAGCATATCTTTCTCTAGGAAAACTATCTTTAGGTATGGTTTTCTGTTTTGAAAACTAGATTCACATATCTTTCAATTGAAATTAGTTTGGTTCAATTTGGATTTCATTTGTTATTTCAAATGTCTAGCTCAATAGTATATATGTGCAGCAGATTTTCAGCCGAACATAACAAACATGATTATTTGCACAAGAAATCATATGTAAACCTTCAATCATGCACGAAACTTTAAAACAAAGAATAAGATATCTAAATCAGATAAACAATATTTTAAATCATTTTCAGATCTTAAAACACTTCTGTAAATTCATGCTTAATCTCTTTAACATTAAAAGACATAGTCTTTATACATATATACAAAAGATCTAATTTTTATACACAAATTAATTGATTAGGCTCTATAAAACTCATTAAAAAACTCTTCAAAAATATTTTAAAAACTAGGAGGGGGATTAGTAGAGATGATACTCGCCTGGGGTTGTAGGAAAACTTGTTAGAAGCAACATCGAAGGAGATCTCCACTCCAAAAGCCAAAAATCAACAAAACACAACTTGAAAGCCTCAAATCTTCTCCAAGAATTAAAAATAGGGTTTATGGGGGTTTGGTGGCTGTTAGGGTTCTTAGATATGATAAAAAAAGAATTTTCGTGAAAAATACATGTATTTATAGAGGCAAACCCGAAACAAACCTGTTAGACCCGAACCAGGAAACCTAGTCTGACTAGGAAAATACCCCTTCGGTATTTTAGCTGTAACTTTCTCATCTGACCTCAGAATGAGGTGATCTAAGACTTGTTGGAAAGCTGTTGAAGATACCTACAACTTTGATCTTTTACACTTTTCCAAATTCTAACTGCATTGGTTAGCAAAATATAAAAAATCATAACTGGTCATTATTCCCAGATTTTCACTCTTGGCCTTTGTGCATGTTTTGTGCATTTGCACTCATATTTTCACAAATATACATTGAGTTAATCTCAAATCAATTCTTATCATATCCAAAAATCAAAATATATTATTTTTCACCATATAACATATTTATCATTATTTATCATAAAATATTCAAATTTACGGGGTTTTACACTATAGCCGCAGGGAGAGGTGATAGAGATTGAAAGTTAGTCTCCAAGTGGGAGATTGTTAGGATAAGTGGAGCCTAACTATCCGACTTGCCCTATACCTTATTTGAAGAGGAAATATGAGAAATTAGAGAAACAGGAACGGCGATGATGAAGTTCAGGCAAAACGTCGAAGGAATCAGCTTGGAGGCTTCACGGTCGACCGCGAGTGGCGTAGTGGTCGACCGCAAACGTGCACGGGTCCACGAAAAGTCTCTGAACTTTTTTGCGATCTACCATGACATCATGTGTGGTCAACCGCGCCAAACGCTGTAATCAGATTTAGTCTCGGGATTTTTTGCAGTCGACTGCGACTATATCTACAGTCGACCCCGAGTCGGGTTTTTTAGGCCTGGGCTCGTTTTTTGCTGAACTGTTTTAGAATCATGTTTGTATTAACCCTTATGTTATTAAAGGGGAGATTAGGGCAACTTGTAAGATTGACGAAAATAGTGAAATTTTCTCCTGCGGCGATCGTGGACATAGCTTCTCACATCAAGAAGTGAACCATGTAAATCTTGTGTGTTTTGTGTAATTGTTTTCTCTCTCTTCTCTCTCATCTCTATTTCCAAATCGCATTAGGAGGTTAGATAAAACCCTATCAGGGGAGAGGTTGAAGAAGATGAGGAAGAGGAGGGAGAGGAGGAGGAGGAGGATGGGGGTTTAGAAGCAGGATGAGTTATTTGATGAGGGGGTTTTGTGTAAAAAATCCCGCTATCTGGGCATCACGTGAGCTGTCACGTGAGAAAACTGGCCGGAAAAATTAATCCGGCCAAACTTAAGGGCTATATGGCTCCGGAGTCTACAAAATATACTAATTTGTCAAAAGTGAAAAAAATATACCAATATATCACCGAGTTTCTACAAAATATACTAATTTGACCATTTTGTCCTTTTATTTGTTTGGCTTTCTTTAATCTTTGAATAACATGCGTAGAATAATATCTCCGCCATTAAAAAAGCTAGGCGAAGGGCTTCCATCTACTTCAGTTTTTATATGCTACTTTTTTTCCATAATAATGTATTGCTCTACTTCAGTCCGGCAGCAAATTCTATTTCTTTCTTCTTCTTGTCCTAATACGCTAAATATTATACAGAAAGTGATCAAATACCCTTTTTGCTTCATAAATAAACCAGTATTAAGCCTCACAGTTGCTGTGGGTGTTATTTGTCAAGTTATATATATCGTCAAATTGAAAATATGGCTTTTATATGTGTGAACGCACGTGAAGAGGCTAAGTGAAAAGATAAGGCACTTGAAGGTCCAACGGGTTTTTTAAGAGTTCATGTGAAAAGATATGCTTGTGAGGGCCACGTTTTCAGCACCTCATGCGGCCCCCCGATTGTCCAATGTATATATAGCTTTGCTAGGTTCTTTCTTCGTTTTTGGGTGTGCAAGTACAAAGTTGAGGGTGTGCTGGAGTTTTTGGCGGCTACGAAGAAAAAGCAAAATAGAAGTTGAGTGATTCTTTGGGGCTGCGTGCAAGGGTTTGTGGTGTGCGGCCGCAGAAAGAAAAAGAGATTTTGTTTTGCTGTTTTTGAGAGAGCCTTTGTGTGAGGGATTTGAGAGTTTGTGTGAGGGTTTAGATTATGATATTGTAAACCCTAGTTGTATTCTCTCCCTCTAATAGTAGATCTCCCCCCTCCTTGCCCCGTGGACGTAGGCAATTTGCCGAACTACGTAAAATTGGTTTGTTTGTGTTTGTGGCCATTGTAATAGTTTTAGGATCCCTCGACGCGCAGTCCTAGAGCTGACGAGAGGAAGAGCTAATATCCCACTTTGATGGGATATTAGACTTCAGATTTTTGTTTTCTTTGAGATACAAGAATTCTTATTGAGATCTTTCTCTCTTATTGTGCACCAGAAACTCTACCGAAATTTCCGCTGCGCACAACAAGTGGTATCAGAGCCCAGGTTCCAGATCTAGGGTTTTGTTTTGGTTAGAGGAGTAGATCAATTTTGAGGCTCGTCCAGGGCTTCGTTTGGTGATAAAGATGGGATCTTTTGGTAAAGACTCTATCTTTTCAGTTTTGGATCTATTCTTCGTTCGATTGGTGCGTTGAGAAAAATGTCGGGGAAAGAAGGTGCTTCGGGTGTCGAGGGTGGTGCTTCTGGCACGAAGACCATTCAGAGTTTGAATATCCACTCTATGAAGATAGATGTGGAAAAGTTTAATGGCACAAACAACTTTGGATTATGGAGATGCGAGGTTTTGGATGCGCTGAACGCGCAGAATTTGGAGGATACATTGGAGTTAGATGGCAAGCCAGATGAGATTGAAGAGAAGGTTTGGAAGAAGATGAATCGAACGGCGTGTGGTGTGATTAGGTCTTGTTTGACTCAAGATCTAAAATATGATGTGATGAATGAGACTTCTGCGAAGAAGATTTGGGAGATTCTCGAAAGTAAGTATCTAACAAAGAGTGTTGAGAACCGCTTGCATTTGAAGAGGAGACTTTATCGTTTCCAGCTGAAGAAGGGAACCTCCATTAGAGATCACATGAACCACTACACGAAGCTTCTTGCGGATTTGGCGAATGTGGATGTCATTATTGAAGATGAGGACAAGGCGTTGCTGTTGTTGAGTTCCTTGCCCGACGAGGAATATGAGACCTTCGTCTTTACTCTGATTAATGGGAAGGCGTCCCTTTCGTATAGTGAGGTCACTGCTACACTGGTGAATTATCAGCTTCGGAAGAAGGATAAGGAGACTTTGACTGAGTCGGTAGCAGAGGCGTTGGTCACAAGAGGGAAGAATCCGAACCAGAAGAATTGGAAATCACAGTCTAGAGTAGGGCATCCTACAATTAGAAAAGATCAGTGTGCTTGGTGCAAGGAGACTGGTCATTGGAAGAAAGACTGCCCAAAGCTCGACGAATGGATGAAGAATAAGCAGAAGGGAAAAGGGAAGCAACCATCATCAGAAGCAAACATCGTATTGGATGGTAATAATTCTGACTCTTCTATTTATTCGCTTTCTATCAATCCTACAGATAGCTATTCAGAGGAATCTGAATGGATGTTAGATAGTGGTGCGACCTATCATGTGTGCCCTAGAAGGGAATGGTTCTCCAGTTTTGAGAAACTGGATAGTGGTGTGGTGTACATGGCTGACGTGCATGCCAGATCCTTAGGATAGGAAGAATTCGCATCAAGATGTTTAGCGAGACTGTTAGAGAGTTAAACGATGTGAGATATGTTCCTTTGAGGAAGAACTTGATCTCGATTGGAGCTTTGGTTGGAGAGGGTCTGAAGGTTCGTGTTGAGGACATGGTTCTCGAGATTACGAGAGACTCTCGTATTTTGATGAAGGGCGTCAGGAGGAATAACCTGTATTACTTGACTGGAGGTATAGTGGCAGGTGGAGAACTGGCGACTTCTATTGATTCGACTAGACTGCGGCATTTGGGGCTTGGCCATTCCAGTATTGATTACTCGCATAGATTGAAAGAGGGTGTAAAGACCTGCAATTTAAAGTCCAGTGAACATGTTGATGTGAGCAAGAAGACCGAGGTGAAGTGTGGCACCTCTATTCACCATGCTAAGGGTCGTTCTAGAGGAGTTCACGTGGATGTTTGGGGGCCTTCCAAGGGGGCATCATTGGGAGGTAATAGGTTCCTTTGTTGGTGACTGTTCTAGGCGTGTTTGGGTTGCAACCAAATTCCCTTTGGAGAAAGTCCTAGTAGTATCCAACAGATTGAAGAAGTGTGTAATAGACAGAAAGGTGAAGGTACTCCATTCTGATGGGAGGTACAAGATGGACCTATTTCTGTATTGGAGCCGAGCTCACAGCATTGCGAAACACTTTGTTAGAAAGGAAATCTTGGGGCAACTAGATAGGGTGAAAAACTTGGAGAACCGTGTCTTGCTGTAGGAGGAACGGTGTTGGTGGTCGAGCAATGGTTTGCAGAAGAGTTTTTGGACAGAGGCTTCGACATATTTGGGTCATCCTATTAAAGAGTTATCAACTGCTGTGATTGGAGGTAAAACTCTATTAGAAGATAGGTCTGGTAGTGTCACTTTGGTTGAGGCTTCGATGAGGGAGCTAATTGACTCTCAGCAGGTGGAGAGTTTTGGACCGACCTTAGAGGTATCATAGCGGGTGGAGACTGATGCTACTCCACATTGGGTGGGGATTTTCCCACATACTCCAGGTCATTCTGCATTGGTTGGGATTCCAGCTGAGGTGACACAGTGTGGAAGTTATTTGGATTCGGATACAGATGATGAGTTGGGTTTTGACTCGAGTGCAGCTGATAGATGCAGTTTGGATATGACCATTGGTTCACCTCAGGTGGAGGTGTTTGAGACCATTGGAGGTGCTATCAGCCGCAGAGTTGATGATATTGGAGAAGGGTTACGAAATCTTCTATTGGATTGAGGTCGTTCGCGACCATTTGGGTGAACTACGTTCGGCTTGATTCCTTGGGCAATAGGATACGTAGGCAGTCTTTATGATGCAGCCGGGTTGGATTTTGATAGGGGTGAGATCGATTTGGTGAGTTGATACCGACATTTGGAGAGTGTTCGCATTCTCGTTTGGGTTCTCGACTTGTTGTGGATTGAGTCCGTTGTCGTGAATTGTTTCACTTCATACTGGACATAACAAGTAAGACATTTGGTTTGGTTGGTGTCGGTTCAGTTTTGGAAAACTTCACCGAGGTGGAGAATTGTGAATGCGTGAAATGATAGGGACGTGACATGAAGAGATAAAGTTCTGGTGTGGTCCACCTCTCACGTGAAGAGATAAAAACTAAGGGAAAGTTTTCGCATGGGGATTTGTTCAGCAGACGCGTTTTTAGCATGTGGGGGCCACGCGGTTTGTGAGCCCGT
Source organism: Asparagus kiusianus (assembly GCA_022839385.1). Taxonomy (NCBI): domain Eukaryota; kingdom Viridiplantae; phylum Streptophyta; class Magnoliopsida; order Asparagales; family Asparagaceae; genus Asparagus; species Asparagus kiusianus. The sequence continues at coordinate 194,746 of BQKN01065176.1, forward strand.
GAGGATCCCAACCCACCCCGGTTTTTGAGCCTGAAGCTATAGCCTATAAATAGCTCTTTTAATTGTCCATAGGGTTTTAGTGCAAGGTGAGGGGGTGCAGGACCTTTTGTTTTCATTGCGGCTGTAGTGTGCGAAGGCAGGGGAAAGGTGAGGAACTTTGATTTTTGGCGGCTGCGAATTAATTCTCGGATGTGGGCGTGCCAAGCATAGAAGAAACAAAGGATTGTGTGTGCAGTCTGTTTTTTTTCTTTCTTGGGCAGCGTGCAGAGCCGATTTGAGAGAGTTTTTGTGCTTTTGAGAAAGATATTTGTGTGAGAAAGAGAGATTGTTTGAGGATTTAGATTGAGTGATTGTAAACCCTAGTTGTATTCTCTCCCTCTAATAGTAGATCTCCCCCTCCTTGCCCTGTGGACGTAGGCAGTTTGTCGAACCATGTAAAATTAGTTGTTTGAGTTTGTGGCCATTGTAATAGTTTTTAGGATCCCTCGATGCGCAGTCCTAGAGCTGACGAGAGGAAGAGATAATATCTCACTTTGATGAGATATTAGGCTTCAGATTCTTGTTCCCTTTGAGAAACAAGAATTCTTATCGATCTTTCTCTCTTATTGTGCACCAGAAACTCTGCCGAAATTTCCGTTGCGCACAACAAAAATATGCTTCTATCGTCGAATCAACATGTTTCAATCTTCTAAAGTTTCATTTTAAAAAGGGAAAATTGTGTATAGGCCCCAAAAGCAGAAACTTCATGTGACGAGGCCCCTCATAGTTTTTCGTATGTGGATCAGCCACTTGATGTGCAACATTTTATACTGCAGTCCCTTTTTATCAATTATTACATGCCAGCTAAGCTAAAATCCCCAAATTATCCTTATCCTCTCTCCTCAATCTCTCAGACGCAACACTCATATCATCTCTCTCTCATCTCCTCTTTCTCATCTCTCTATTCACCATGCTAAGGGTCGTTCTAGAGGAGTTCACGTGGATGTTTGGGGGCCTTCCAAGGGGGCATTATTGGGAGGTAATAGGTTCCTTTGTTGGTGACTGTTCTAGGCGTGTTCGGGTTGCAACCAAATCCCCTTTGGAGAAAGTCCTAGTAGTATCCAACAGATTGAAGAAGTGTGTAATAGACAGAAAGGTGAAGGTACTCCATTCTGGTGGGAGGTACAAGATGGACCTATTTCTGTATTGGAGCCGAGCTCACGGCATTTCGAGACACTTCGTTGGAAAGGAAATCTTAGGGTAACTAGATAGGGTGGTAAATTTGGAGAACCGTACCTTGCTGGAGGAGGATCGGTGTTGGTGGTCGAGCAATGGTTTGCAGAAGAGTTTCTGGACAGAGGCTTCGATATATTTGAGTCATCCTATTAAAGAGTTGTCAACTGCTGTGATTGGAGGTAAAGCTCCATTGGAAGATAGGTCTGGTAGTGTCACTTTGGTTGAGGCTTCGATGAGGAAGCCAATTGGCTCTCAGCAGGTGGAGAGTTTTGGACAGACCTTAGAGGTATCGCAGCAGGTGGAGAGTGATGCTACTCCACATTGGGTAAAGATTACTCCAGATCATACTGCATCATTTGGGATTCCAGCTGAGGTGACACGGTTAAGGGATCAATTTGTTTTGGATGCAAATGATGAGTTGGTTTTTGATTCGAGTACAGATGATAGATGTAGTTTGGATATAACCATTGGTTCACCTCAGGTGGAGGTGTTTGAGGCCATTGGAGGTGCTATCAGTCGCAGACTTGATGATGATATTGGAGAAGGGTTGCAAACTCTTCTAGTGGATTGTAGGCTGTCTAAAAATCACAATGGATAGTTAATCCCCCATCAAACACCGATGATGGAAGTTACAATCTGACGACTTCCAGAAGGCTACAATTTGAGGATTTCCACGTAGAAGGTTACAATCTGACGACCTTCACAACAACTAATGAAAGCCCCAATTCAACAGCTTTCACAATCAACATCGGGAGTTACAATCCGACGACTCTCATATTTTCAAGGAGCCAAGACGAAAGTTACAAGGTGACGATCTTTGCGACGCTCTAACAAAAGAGACTACAAATCAACGGTCTCTTCATACTAAAAATACAGATATCTCTCAAACCGTAAGGAATTTGACAAAATTGACAGAGCAAACCGAACCCTATGGGGTTGGTTTGGTCGGCTCCGTCTCGTCGAGATAGCCGATTTTCATATATAATTCGTCCAATTCCGACATACGGTTTGAAAGTTATGACCTGTTCTTCGTAGCAAGTTATGTTCTGAAGTCCGTCTGCAAGACTGGGCTTCATCAGAACATTGGACTTAGCCTGAAGCTCGCCAAACCCGCCTAAGGTTCGCCTCTGCATTACAGAGTCAAAACGCACAGGTCAAACCAGCGTTATAATATCAAAACGCAGAGTTAATCTCTAAAACAGCACCAACTGTGCGTTTTCAGCCTTTAAACAGGCTCAACTCTGCGTTTTCAGCCTAAAACGCAGAGTTAATCTATAAAACAGCACCAACTGTGCGTTTTCAGCCTCAGCTGTGCGTTTTCAGCCTCAGCTGTGCGTTTTCAGCCTGAAACAGGCCAACTGTGCGTTTTCAGGCCAACTGTGCGTTTTCAGGCCCAGCTGTGCGTTTTCAGCCTCAGCTGTGCGTTTTCAGCCTCAGATGTGCGTTTTCAGCCTGAAACAGACCAACTGTGCGTTTTCAGGCCAACTGTGCGTTTTCAGGCCCAGCTGTGCGTTTTCAGCCCCAGCTGTGCGTTTTCAGCCTCAGCTGTGCGTTTTCAGCCTCAGCTGTGCGTTTTCAGGTCCAGAAACGCACAGTTCGGGCCCAGAACGCTGTTTTTAGCGTTTTGACTCGTTCAAGCACGATTTGAACGGTTCCAGAACCGTTTTCTCCCCAAAATTTTAGGGGATCACTACCCTATCATGGAGAGATTCATGGGGGCAGTTACACCCCATTAAACCCTCATTAAGGAGAGATTTAAGGGGGCGGTTACACCCCTAAATCCCCTATAAATAGTGGGAAACTCAACTGAGTTCGGATCCTCTTTTTG
>BQKN01065176.1:202788-225820 GCA_022839385.1 Asparagus kiusianus
CCCCTATAAATAGTGGGAAACTCAACTGAGTTCGGATCCTCTTTTTGAGCTAACTTTTTGGGGATTCCTGATCGGCCATCTTGCCACTTTCTGCAGCAACAAGGAGCTTTGGAGATCAGCGACTTGAAGGAGCTCTTGAATCATTTTGGAAGGCTTTTATTGAAGCCTTTGAGATTATTCGGCCTTGGCTTATTAACCGAACTTTCGGTTTAAATCAACTCTTTCATAGAGTTTCAAACTCGATCTGAGTTATCAACTCGTCCAGAGTTTTAAAACTTGCTTTGCAAGTTCTTCTAAACTCGGTCAGAGTTTTCATACTTGCTGTGCAAGTTCTTCTAAACTCGGTTAGAGTTAAGACTTGCCACGCAAGTTCTCCACAGCGTCAAATCGTGAGGAGAAGACCACGTTCCAGTGAATCAAGACATTCGGATCGTCAACGGAGAGCAAACTCGACGCGATCAATCGAGGGAGGCACTCCATCGCCGCCGTGAAGAACCCAGAATTAAACAAAGGGGAGAGTCAAATTCATTCTCCTCTCTTTTGTAACCGGAATCCAAATTGTAATTGATTTTGAGAGAATACAAGTCAAATTTTCTTTCATTGTCTTTTTACTGCAAATTTCCACCAAACATGGATCGAGGCCTTTGGGTGAACTACGTTCGGCTTGATTCATTGGGCAAGAGGATACGTAGGCAGTCTTATGATGCAGCCGGGTTGGATTTTGATGGGGTGAGATCGATTTGGTGAGTTGATACTGATATTTGGAGAGTGTTTGTATTCTCATTTGGGTTCTCGACTTGTTATGGATTGAGTCTGTTATCGTGAATTATTTCACGGTGTACTGGACACAACAAGTAAGACATTTGGTTTGGTTGATGTCGGCTTAGTTTTGAGAAAACTTCGCCGAGGTGGAGAATTGTGAACGCACGTGAAGAGGCTAAGTGAAAAGATAAGGCACTTGAAGCTCCAGCGGGTTTTTTAAGAGTTCATGTGAAAAGATATGCTTGTGAGGGCCACGTTTTCAGCACCTCATGCGGCCCACCCGATTGTCCAATGTATATATAGCTTTGCTAGGTTCTTTCTTCATTTTTGGGTGTGCAAGTACAAAGTTGAGGGTGTGCTGGAGTTTTTGGCGGCTACGAAGAAAAAGCAAAACAGAAGTTGAGTGATTCTTTAGGGCTGCGTGCAAGGGTTTGTGGTGTGCGGCTGCAGAAAGAAAAAAAGATTTTGTTTTGCTGTTTTTGAGAGAGCCTTTGTGTGAGGGATTTGAGAGTTTGTGTGAGGGTTTAGATTGTGAGATTGTAAACCCTAGTTGTATTCTCTCCCTCTAACAGTAGATCTCTCCCCTCCTTGCCCCGTGGACGTAGGCAATTTGCCGAACCACGTAAAATTGGTTTGTTTGTATTTGTGGCCATTGTAATAGTTTTAGGATCCCTCGACGCGCAGTCCTAGAGCTGACGAGAGGAAGAGCTAATATCCCACTTTGATGGGATATTAGGCTTCAGATTCTTGTTTCCTTTGAGATACAAGAAATCTTATTGAGATATTTCTCTCTTATTGTGCACCAGAAACTCTGCCGAAATTTTCGCTGCGCACAACAATATGTAACTATTTATAAAAACTTCGGCGATAGTTTTATTACTACTGTTTGCAGAGTAAACTTCCTAGCCAATTAACAAAATAATACAACAATTAGCAAGTTTTATCAATTTTCTATAATAGAGCCAGAAAAAATTTATTTTTGTGAAATGTTTAATAAAGTTTAAATTCATCATTTGCAAGAACGGAAACAAGATGTGAACAATGTTTTCAAAGCTAAAAAAATGTATTTCAGCTTGAACAGTGGATAAATGGCCAAAGAATTTACTATAGCATATAAAACATGTTTTAGATTCAAAAAAATTACATTGTAGCATGAACAGTAAAAACCATTGCATTGCGAGCAATGTGACTGTATAGCATGGACAGTAATTTTAATATTCTGAATCATATTGTAGCAAGAATAATGTTTGCTATAGTAAGAATAGTAAATGTTGCCATTTTCTTTTAACTTAGAAGTAGCACATGACGTAGTCAACAGCTAAAAAAGGTTTATTTTACTCATATTTAGGGGCTCTATAATCTATATGAAGTTCTAAAAAGTAAATGATAAGAATAGTATATGATAGAAACGAGAAAATATTTCACTCGTGAAGATTTTTTGTTAGTAGCATCTAATAAGTTCTACTTTATATTTCACATAATAAATGCCACTAAAGTTTGTAGAAATGATAGAAAATCTTGTGATGTTTTACATTTAACAATTTTAACCCATCCTTATTTTCACATCAAATAGGGGCGCAGGAGTATCACTTGGGTCAAGCGATCACAAAATTGTCACTACCTTGGGCTTGAAACTGACCCAACACTGATCATGGCTCAATTTTGGATTTATTTTTTATTAACAAAAACTAGGTCAATTATAGTCTAGTTTTTCTTAGATTAAAAAGAGGCCGTAAATTCTACTTAATGATGGACCAAAGAAGTGTTGGTCCAACACTTAATTAAGAGTAGAAATGAGTTAGGATTGAATCCAGCCTAGTTTTTAGGTGTTTGCCAAACACATCCTAAAAAAAATAAGTATCTATAAGAGTATTGCTCTTATTGAAAAAATGACATGATATCCATGTGATCTTGTTTAATGAAAAAACCATGATATGTTTAACAATCACCATAAGTTGGGCTAGGATTAGTCATGATCTTGGTTTAAATTAAAGAAGTTTGCTTCGGTCTAGGCGGAAGTGAACCATAACAAAACCAGTTTAAATGGGGAGTGCTTTGGCAACTCGTCAAAATAAAACCAGGTTCATACCTAGCTCCATTTTGAGAAAAAAGTTTTTTGCGTAAAATTGGGCCAACAATATTGGTCCAATATCTCTAGGCGAAATTTGCCAAAGACACATTGGTGACTTCACAAAGCTAGTTTTAATGGATACACATTTGGTCCAAAAGTTAGTTTTATCTTGGCAATAGTAATTAGATTTATTTATTTATTTTAGTTCAAATTCTAGCATTTGAACTAGCTCTCTTTTGAATCAACTTCTGGTTGGATCAACCTTGGCATGATTAAAGGAAAGCTAAATCTAGCCTAGTTTTCTTTTGTAGTTGCCAAATTGAGGCTAAATTGCATGTTTGTCAACAACTGAAAATATGATCAAGATTGATCTTGATCTCATTTTGAAGAAAAATGTGTGTAAAATTGGCCAATATTAACCACTTTTTTAAAGACCTTTTTTATTCTCAATTTTTTTAGGGATTTGCAATATTCCTACAAAACTTCGGGGGATTTTCTATAATTTTCTCAATTTCGAAAAAGAATGCTATAAACCTAGTCTACGATATGAGAGAAAAGAAAAATCAAACGATTCAGCATAAGCAAAATAGGCATCAGTAATACCAAGTTATCAACTTAGGGGCTATTTGGTTGGTTTGCTAAAAATCAAGAAAAAGGAAAAGGGTACATGGAAATCAATAAAATAATATTTTCATCCATTTTTATCCCTAAAACTCATCACAGCATCCAATAAAATATTATTTTCATCTCACAACTCATCTCATATCATCTTCTAAAAATAAATCAAACACAAGAAATGGGTCACATCATCCAACTCATCTCATCTCCATCACATCTCATCTTTAAAAATCACTCACATCATCCAATAATATGGTGACAACTCATCTCATCTCATTAACATTTTATTTCCACTTATTTCCTTCAAAAAAGCTAGGAAATCGATTTTCTTAAGTGTGAGTCACATTATCCAATAATATAATGACAACTTATCTCATCTCATCTATTTTCTTATTTTTATTAATGAACCAAACACAAGAAAAGAACCTATTACAGGAAATAGGTTTTTTATAATTTATTTTCTTATTTTTTAGCCAACCAAACAACCTCAAAACAATTTTTCTTAAAAAATTACCCACATCATCCAATAATAATGTGACAATTCATCTCTCATTCTTTGATTTCCTTCTTTTTTAGCTAACCAAACAATCTCAAAACAATTTTTCTTAGAAATATGTTTTCTATTATTTGATTTCCCTCTTTTTTTAGGCAAACAAACAACCCCTTATAAGAAAAGAGCGCAAAAAAAAGGGCAAGAAAAAGGTATCTCAAAAAGCAAAAACATTACAAAATGATCAATGTTACACAACAATTTATCACCACAAATCTTACAAAAGACAAGTAACTAGAACATAAAATTACCTCTCACAAATTATTCAAAGAAAACCTATACTTATAAAGTATTACATCTAGATCTTATGTTCTGGCTTATGAGTATACTCAAAGTCTACATGTACAAATGCACGCTCAACTTCAGGCAATTTCTCCAACTTCTCTTGTAAAGTCTCACCAATATCATGTGCTTGGCTCAAATGCATATTTCCAGGCAAAACTATATCAACCTCCACAAAATAAAATGAACCAAAAGTGTATGCTCTCACTGTATCAATATGTTTAATCTCTTCATGATGATTCCATATGAGATATGTCAACTTTGCTAAATAATCAGGAGGTGCAGATTTCCCAATGAGTGAGTGTACATTCTGCATCACAACTTTGGACCATGTGACTATTGTGTATAGAGCAATCTGCATAAAAAATTGCATTTTGTTAGACATACATTAAAAATGAAGTAAAAATATGCTCATTGCAAGAAATAATTATAAAAAGTTATATGTGATAATTAGTAAACGTCGTTAAAGTACAAAACTAAACCCTCGATTTTCATCACATCTTCAGACTTTTGATGAAATAAAGAGACTTTTAACAATTCAAATCTCCCATTTGCCACTACTTCAAATTACTTTAAATAGATAAGTAATTATTGTGTTAAAAATTTTAACTTCTAAAGGGCCATGCATGTAAGGCATGTTAAAGTGTAAAATTACAACCCTAAAATTCTATCATTATTATGAAATATTGATAGAATAAAGATGTTTTACCATGATACTAGAGAAAAATCGAATTTACAAATTCCAAGTTATGACTAATAAGGGCCCTCTATCTGTCACGTCAGAGTATAAAATTATAATCATCAATTGTCATAATAATTTTGGTGTTTTGATGTAGTGGAAAAGATCTTAAAACAGATAAAGACAAAATAGAGGAAGAGGTTAACCAACATACCAAAATCGCACCTATAGGATCGATCCACCAATATGATCTAACAGCGAGAATTGCAGTAGCCAGACCGATGGAATTCGTAATTACATCGAAGAAGTGATCTTGAGCATATGCCTTCACAATCTCATTCTTGAATGTTCGGCAGTATATCATAAGCACAAATTTCACTATTGTGACTGAAGTCATGATACCAATCATCCAATTCTCATTCTTATCGGCTAAATTTGGGTGAGACTAAAACATCATGTATAGTTAAACAATGTTTAGTATCAGTACTCAAAGATGAGAAAGAAATTTGCAACAAATAGTTTACCAATAAGTAAAAGTTGTAGAGATGCTTTTAAGTTTTAAATTAAGCTTGAGATTCAATCCCAATAAGAAGAAAAGTATACCTTTGAGATGAGTTGCTGACATGAAACCAACAATATTTGCAAACCAAGTGTACCCATTATGGAAGCAAAAACTACAATCCCCTGAAATTCAACATAAATTAGAATGAATTAGTATTAAAAGAAAATGTAAATTACACGAAATCCTCTTTGCTTATGTCATGTCATTATTAGCTCTCACACCCTCTTAAACTCTAATAGCTTAGATTGAGATCTCACTTGAGAATCACATGATAATAAATTACATTTTTCAGTCTCAGATTAACTTAAAAAAAAACCTAAATTGCCTCAAAATTAAGGGCAAATACGTAATATCTTAACAAATCAAAATTTATCTACATTAAGGTAAAAAGCTTACCAGAGGTTGCATCCTCTTCTTTCCAATAGGATATCTGTATTGATTAGGTTTCTTCATGAAATATGATGTGTACCAGAGAATAAATCCAGAGAGCAGATCCAACAAGGAGTCAAATGTGGAAGCAATCACTGCCAGGGACTTGCTTTCAATTGATGCATAAACTTTCAATGCAAAAAGAAAAAAGTTTGCAATATTTGAAATGTTTATCGCCATTCTTTCACTTTTTGCAAGATCTCTCAGTTCATCCTGTAAAATATCAAAATAAATAAATAAAAGGAAAGTAAGAGAAGTATCTTGTACTCGTACCCACAATATGAATCAAGGATTATTTAGAATACTGTTATGTATTTCTCACTATTTTTTATGTCGTTAATGATGTTAGTGCAGTTTTTTGCTGCTTATTATATGGTGGTATTCTCTAATAAAAGTAGTTTAATATGGTTGTTTGTAAAGTTCATTTTACTTAGTAGTGGTTTTGTGAACTTTACTCTGAAAAATACTTTACACACGAGTGAAAATTTTAAACCTTACTATTAAATCAACTTAATTGACATGATTATAACTTCTATAAGTATATACATCATGCTCATTTTAGTAAATGATAATTTGAAGTTATAATGAAAAGAGGAATTTCCATCAGGGAGCATGTCAACAATTTCACGAAGCTACTTTCAGATAAGGCCAATATGAACATCATAGTTGAGGATGAAGACAAGACGATGTTACTTTTGTGTTCGTTACCCGAGGATGATTATGGTACGTTTGTTCTAACTATGATCAATGGAAGAACTACAGTTAACTATAAGGAGGTGATCTCATCTTTGGTGAATTATGAGTTGAGGAAGAGTGATGGTGAACCCTCCGAGAAGGCATCAGGAGATGCATTAGCTGTTCGAGGCCGTGATCCAAACCATCGCCAGTTCAACCGCTCAAAGTCAAAGAATAGGAGTGCCTATAAAAGTGTTGGTAGAAATCAATGTCATTATTATAAGGAAGAAGGACATTGAAAGATTGACTGTCCAAAGTGGAAAGAAAAAGTCCGGAAGAACAAATGGAAAGCTGCACAGGCTTCAGAAGTGAATGTTGCAAAAGCTATTGGTAAGCATTCAGATTCAAATTCTTCAGGCTACTCGTGTCCTGCACTACCGTCGGTTTGCTATGCTGATTCCATGGAGTGGATGATTGATTCGGGAGCTACATATCACATATGCCCTAGGAGGGATTGGTTCTCTATCTTTGAGAAGCTGAAAAGAGGGGATGTCGTGCTTATGGGTAATGACCACATATACCCTATTGGTGGTATTGGTTCAGTCCGGATTAGGATGCATGACAGAGTGATTAGGGAGTTGAAGGAAGTGAGGTTCGTGCCGCAGTTGACGAAGAACATCATTTCTCTTGGGACTTTGGAGGCAGCTGGATATAGAGTGATCTTAGAGGATGCTATAGTTAAGGTCACGAAGGATTCTATGGTGGTGATGCGATGTGTCAGGAAAAACAACCTATACTACTTGAAGGGCAAGACAGTTACAGGGGGTCTGGCAGCTTCTATCAGTACAGAGGAGGACACTACCACTTTATGTCACATAAGACTTGGACACACAGGTGGTAAGTCCCTATAGTCATTGGCGAAACATGGGCTATTGAAAGGTGCTAAGACCTGCAAGATGGAGCTGTGTGAGCACCGCGTACTCATGAAGAAGACTAGAGTGAAGTTTGGTACCGCTGTTCACAACACTCGAGGTATATTAGATTACATTCACACAGATGTTTGGGGTCCTTCCAAGAACACATCTCTTGGAGGGGCTAACTATTTGGTCACTTTCATTGATGACTATTCCAGGAGGAATTGGGTATACCCTATGAAGCATAAATATCAGGTCCTGAATATTTTTGTGGAGTGAAAAAAGAAAGTGGAGTTGCAGACAGGTAGAAAGATGAAGACTCTACGTTCAGATAATGGTGGAGAGTATAAGAGTGATCAGTTTTTGTAATTTTGTCAGGATCTCGGCATCAGAAGACACTTCACAGTTCGAGAGACATCGCAACAGAATGGGGTGGCTAAGAGATTGAACCGTACCTTGTTAGAGAAGGTACGATGTATGATGACGCAGAGTGGATTGCCTAGATCCTTTTGGGCCGATGCGTTGGTTTATGCGAGCCATTTCATGAATAGGTTGTTGTGCACTGCGATAGGCGGGAAGACTCCTTTGGAGCATTGGTTTGGTTCGATGGCTAGTGACTATGAGTCGCTTCGGATATTTAGATGTCCAGCTTATTATCATGTCAGTGATGGTAAATTAAATCCGAGAGCGAGGAAAACTGTCTTTGTAGGATTTAGAGATGGAGTTAAAGGCTTCAAGTTATGGGATCCATAGGACAAGAAGATAGTTATTAGCAGAGATGTCATATTCAATGAGACGTACATGATGAGGCCTCGAGTCACTCAGCAGGTGAGGGGAGACTAGATAGTTGAGATATCGTAGTAGGTGGAGGATGATGTGACTCCACCCACTCCAGAGAGCATTGTATCCATCGAGACTCCTACAGAGGTGACACTGGGAGGAGATAGGATGATAGCCGGGCAGGTTAAGGATACAGTGGAAGGTGAGACTCAGGAACAAGGTCATGTTCAGGAGTCCATTGCAGCAGAGAGACCAAGGAGGGTGATTCGTCGGTCAGCTAGGTATAATGATGTCATGGTCACATATGCATTATCAGTGGAGGTCGTTAATGATATGGTTCCATCCACATTCAGGAAGACAGATTCTATCCCCGATTCAATCTGGTGGAGGGAAGTTATGGAGGAGGAGATGAAGTCTCTTCAGAAGAACGACACTTGAACACTTGCACATCTACCTAAGGGTAAGATAGCTATAAGTGGGTATATGCGAAGAAAGAGGGATCTTCTATTGGAGACATTCGATTTAAAGCCAGATTGGTTGCTAAAGGATATGCACAGCTTGAGGGCATTGATTACAATGATGTATTTTTACCCGTTGTTAAGCATTCGTCGATATGGATTTTATTGGCGTTAGTAGCACAGTTGAATTTGGATTTGGTTCAGATGGATGTAAAGATAACCTTTCTACACAGAGATTTAGATGAGGAGATTAACATGACACAACCCTTGGGATTTAAAGCTGCAGGAAAGGAAGATTTGATTTGCAAGCTGAAGAAGTCATTTTATGGTTTGAAGCAATCGTCGAGACAGTAGTATAAGAGATTCGACAGCTTTATGACTGGCCATGGGTACACGAGGAGCCCATATGACCCATGTGTTTATATGCACAAGCTACAGGATGATGAGCACATATATTTTCTTTTATATGTTGACGATATGCTTATTGCTTCCATGAATTCTTTGGCTATTTGAAAGTTGAAGGAGGAGCAGTCATTCGAATTCGAGATGAAGGATCCTTGGGAGACAAAGAAGATATTGGGTATGGAGATCGAGAGAGATAGGGTGAAGAGGAGTTTGAAGCTTACACAGAAGAGATATTTGCAGAAGATGTTGTAGAAATTCAGCTTTGATGGAAATACAAAAGCAGTTAACACTCCATTGGCTCCCCACTTCAAGCTTTCAGCGTTGATGTCGCCTGTTTCAGTTAAGGACAGATATTACATGTTGAAGGTCTCATATGCCAGTATAGTAGGTAGCTTGATGTATGCGATGGTGTGTACGGGGTCAGATTTGTCACAGGCCATGAGCATGATATCGAGATACATGCACGACCCCGGGAAGGGTCATTGGGAGGCTGTGAAGTGGATTCTACGGTATGTTCGAGGCACCGTGGATGTTGGTTTGGTATTTCAGAAGGATGAGAAGAATGAGCAGGATTGTATTGATTATGTGGATTCAGATTATGCTGGAGATCTTGACAAGCATCGGTCCACTTCAGGTTATGCTTTTACATTAGCAGGTGTACTTGTATGTTGGCGATGTACACTTCAGTCCACAGTGGCTCTCTCTACTACAGAGGTGGAGTATATGGTAGTGACTGAAGCTGTGAATGAGGCTTTGTGATTGCGTGGATTATTGGAGGACTTGGGAATTACACAGGAGACCATTCGGGTATATTGTGATTACATGTTAACTATCTATTTGGTGAAAAACCAGGTTTATCATGCGCGCACGAAGTACATCGATGTCAGATTCTACTTTGTTCATGACGTTTTGGATGATGAAGACATCATATTGGAGAAGGTCCACACGAACGACAACCCTACAGATATGTTAACCAAAGTTGTTTCAGAAGTAAAATTTGGTCATTGTTTGAAACTTTTGAATATTCTTCAGTGTTGAGGTCTTTGGGGACCATTTGGGTGAATTACGTTCTGCTTGATTCCTTGGGCAAGAGGATACGTAGGTAATCTTTCAGATGCAGCCGGTTTGATTTCGATGGGGGAGATCGTATTTCAGCTCTAGTTTGGATGATTTGGTGTCGGCTCAATTTTGGTAGAAACATTCACCGAGGTGGAGAATTGAAGAAGTGGCGAGAGAAGCAGCAGGAAGTTCAGGAAAATCGGCTAGGCAGACTGGCGGTCGACCGCGAGTCAGGGGCGGTTGACCATGGTGGTCGACCGCGCGTACCCTGTAGGTGTTTTTGGTCTCGGGATGAGATTCGATCGACCGTAGCGGTCAATCACGCCATGACTGTAATCGATTCTGCTCTCGGGTTTTTGGTTCGGTCACCCGCCGCGGTCGACCGTAGACTGTTTTTGGGCTGGGCTTTGATTTTTGACCCGGTTCGTTTCTGAGTTGATACATAACTCTAATTGTAATTAGTTAGGGTTAAGCAAGGACGGTTTTGAGCAGTCTTTTGAAAAGAATTGTTGCATCCAATTGTGGGAGATTTGTGAGATATCTAGAGCTTTGTTTTAGGGTTTGATCGGTGAGATTTGTAACTCTATTTGTATTATCTTGATTTCTAATTGTAAGAACTCCCCCTCCTTGCCCCGTGGACGTAGGCAACTTGTCGAACCACGTAAATAGTTTTTTCTTGCTGTGATTGTGATTTGCTTAGTGGTTGTGATTTATCTCGAGTTATTGTTCGTGTCGTTTCGAGAACTTTCGCTGCACACAACATGAAGTATATCCACTTGAAGTCAATTTAGGTTCAAATCCGATCAAATGCTTATTTAGATTTTTCAATTTGAAGGATATAGATAAAAGGTTGTAAGAAAATAAATATCTAAAATGTAAATTACCTCTGTTGGAGCTCCAGTTAAACAACCCAATTCATGAATATTCTCCATATCACTAAAATCCTTCAAGAGTTGCCCTTGCTTCTTGTAATATTTTGCAATCCTGCTTTGTTTACCTAAATATATTGAGAAATGACAAATAACTTAGCTAGTAGTGGTAAAAATAACGAAAGTATGATTAATATTTAATTTTTATGTGCATGTGCATACAGGAACATTCGTGTATCTGGTACGACAATTATTGTTTCCCTTTCTCTCCCCTAGTTAACCTCCCTACCCACTAACAAAATAAATGGCAAAAAATTTCCTTTTTAAGGAAACATGGGCACTGACCATTTTAGCTTCTGAAGGTCAAGCAATAAACCAGATAATATTATGTGTTCATTCCCACTGTAAATGGAGAATTATTAAAAAAATATCAGGGAATCAATTAGGAGGCAAGAAATCATTGAAAGTCATTCCTAGAAGCTATAATTTATTATTACACTTCAAGAGGAATAATAAATTTTACTTAAATTAATAACTATTAGACTATTAGTAATATGATTAAATACTTTCTAGGTTGTTATATGATGCTAAATTTGCAACCTTCAAAAATGCAACTTCACATGTGTATAAAAAGACCAAGTTTAATACTTCCTAAGTTGATATTATCTTAAATATCTTAAATTTGAGTCATTTTAGAATTTAACTTCATATTTCTATCAGTGAATTGGACATATTTGAAAAATAAACATACCAGTACATTTTTGTGACACACAAGAGCCTAAAGAAGTATCCACAAAGTTCTCCACCATTTGGACGTCCCTTATGTTGATCCTCCACGGCGCCTGATCCATTCTAGGGGCCACCAAGTCTCCGGCAACCCTTGCCGGAGGCAGGAGCTCCTCTTGATAATTGATAAACTCATCCTGGTTATCCATCACTTGGTAGAATAGAGAATTTGGGTGTTGAGATTTTTGTGCATCGATTATTTGGAGGTGGTGCAATATAAAAGCTAGTACTGGTTTCTTCCGTTGGCTTGTTAAGTTTGGAGATTATAAGATGTGACATAGTGAAAGTGATTGGCATATATTCCCATAATTTTTGCAACTTTTTTTCACAAAAGGAAGCTTCATGGAAGCTAAAGAAGGTTTCATGAACCTCATCGATGAAAGGAATATGTTCCTTATGAGCTAAGTGGGGATCTATTTCTAACCTAGAAATGCTTGAATGAAAAGAGGGCTAACCAAAATTATATTTCCTTTATCTCTCTCCTCTTTTATTTGTTTGTAACACACACATGTGTAATACCCTAAAAATCATCATACTTCTACTTTACCCTTAAACCATACTAGTCATATGTATGTGCGTTGTTGCAAGTATTATTTAGCGATGTACATCTTCTACCAAAATGATACTATGAATTTTATATACATCTACTTCTACTTATTAAAAAATTCAACGACAAATTTTTTTACTATACTATTTACAAAGTGAATCTTCAAACCAGTTAACAAAATAGTATACAAATTACCGAACTTTGACAGTGAATATGAAAGATTATTCACTATCATAAGTCCAATTGACCTCATCGTGATGTGTTATGTTATCAAAAGACAAAAATTATTATTGTATGAACAGTGTTTTAATGGTTCATAATTATATCGTAGAATGAATAGTGTTTTGCTGTTACATGGCAAAGTGGTTTTAAGGAGTGGTTTTAAGGTACTACTTTTTAAGTTAAAAATTAAAAAAGGTAGATTGGACCTCACATGCTCTTTATACACTAGTATTGGCTAGCGAAAGATCAAGAGGAGGAAGGACAAGATAGTACAGTGGCAAAAGGCTGTTTGCTATTATGAATTTGGCGCAGATTTTTATCAAGTTCATTATTTGGTTGGCATTTTCCATGATAAGAACTCGGGTTTCGCAGCCAGATTTGTGATCTGCATTTCAAGGGACCAAATGTGATCCGTAAAATTTGACCTAATTTCAGTCAGATATGTGAAACCTTTTCTTCCTCTCTTGATATTATCAACAAATTTCATTTACAAATTACACAAGCTAGTTGGATTTTATCCTTTATGCAAAACCTCTTCGATACAATTGTAAACAAACAAGATTTTGATTATGGATTTTTGAAGATCCATTACATGTTCCCAAATTCTTGGAGATGCAACCAGCGAAACCAAACAAAAGTGTTTATTGATGATTCAATGTTAAATGAGCAATGCTAGGTAATGGCAGATCCTAATTTCATAAAATGGGCTATAGTTTCATGTTATCAAATAATGCAACATAAACTAACTAAACCCACAAATAACTGATATTGAAATTATTCCATGCCTTCATGACCAATGGGTAAGTAAACAATTTTCCCCTTAAACAACTTCCTACACCCTATTAAGCATTCATCAACAATGATCACCTACAATTAATGAAAATATAAAAATTAAAGCATATACAGATCATACCAAGGCCCCTCTTAAGCACTCTACAAGCAAAGGGAGGCTCCTTAGGACCCTCGGGCATTTGAACGTCATTAATATTAATCATCCACGGCGGCCGATCCGACGCCGGAGATTCCAAGTCTTCTCCTGTCATCGCCGGAGAGTTGCCCTCCGGATAATAATCCGTGTGCTTGACAGTGTTTATATACTAATTATTTATGTTACTCTATGGAATTGAGATTTATTGGGCGTCTAGAGATGAAATTGGTTCCGTAAAAAAATCACACTGATAATTTTTTTTCACCTGCAAGGTAGGAGTATTGTTGATTTTGTACGAGTCTGTTGAGATTTTGTGCGCTCAATCCTCAGGTTAGATTATGCTATTATTCACCTGAGGCCCACCATGATCCAGATCTAGCACACGTATAACTGACTGCTGTGATTTGGGCGTGTTAATTTGTAGTTGATTTAGGGGCTGTTTGGTTCGCTATTTAACCCGTGGAAAACTTTTACATCGTCCTCCACGTTATTTTTTTCGGGGTCACGTTGGTTTTTTCATTTCCTTCGGTTTTCTTTCCCAGCTTTGTTTCGCTAGGGCCAAAGAGAGAAAACGAGATAAAAATCCCCGCCACCTAGGTTTTTTCCCTCTCCCCCAATTCCTTCCCCAACCGAGTGAAATCGACAGAAACCCTGGCCACGTCGGATTTTGGTTTCTTCGTTGATTTCTTCGGTGAGCTATTGTTACCTCCTTGCTCTCCTCCCGCCATAAACTCCCGCGACCTTCCTTGTGGCTTTATTTGAAGAAATTGGGGGAGAGGCATCTGATCTTTGTCCACGCTATTTAGATCTGATCTTTGCCAATGCTGTTACTTCAAAAATTAAGGTAAAAATTATTTTTTTAATTTTCGTATTAAAAATTTAATTTACAGTAATTATCTGAAAATTTAGGGGTAGTGGGTCTGAACTTTGCCGAGGTGTTATAGAAAAGAGTTTGTTTTGGATTAGATTAAGAGGTGATTAGATTCTTAGGATGTGTAGTTAATTTGATGATTTAAGAGATGAGGTGTGCTGATAGATGCAAATAATTGTTATTTTTGGAGGTCCAGAGGATGATAGAGACCTTGGCTAGTTGACTGGCAGTTGGAAGAAATGTCAAAATGTGTCCTTTTTTTAAGAAAGGAAATTTCTTTATTTGTTTTGGGTCCATTTTTTATGTTGTTGATCATTAATGAGAAGGCAATACACAATTTTAAGTAAATAAATTTTTTAAAAAGAGTTTTGTTCAAGCTTCTGTTTTCCTAACATAGTTACAATTAATATATAATTGATCATAATTAGGAACATAATAGGTAAGGTATTTGAGTTAAAATAGCAAACAATTTCAGAGCTACTTTCAAAATACTATTGTTTTATGATAAAATAGTATGAAAATGTTACTGTAGCATTTTGTCATAGTAATTTTTTCATTTTAGGAGCTAAAAGTTCATATCTTTGATATTTTTAAATGCTATTCATGTCACTGTAATATTTTTTGCTTAGATATTTGTGTAATCCATGTTTGTAATTTGTAATTTGTTCAGATTTTGTTAGAATTAGACTTAGTTCTAATTGGATAATGATTTTTTGCATCGTAGATGGATATTGATGGTGATTGTTCCAATGAACAAAGTGTTGTTAATATGGTTCAATGTGCTACTCTATTCGTTTTAATCATAATAATTACTGTTATAAGGAGAATGCAAGCAAGACGTAAATCAATTCTTAGTGGTCCAAGTAAGGGGAAAAAAGACAAGAGAGAGCTAGAATTGAGCACATAGAGCGAATTTATAATGGTTTTAGTGATAGTTACGTGAATTATATTAGAATGCGGAGTGTTGCTTTTGTTAAACTAGCAAGTATAATGAGGAACAATAGCATACTAAAAGACTCAAGAAATATAACAATGAAAGAACAACTTATCATGGCACTGAACATTCTGGGTCATAAATCTAAAAATCGCATTGTCAGATCTCATTTTATAAGATCAGGGGAGATAGTTATTATAAACAATTATTTGCCTGTGTGGACGGTACATGAGACAAGCCCCCAATGACATTCCCCAAGAGATAGTTAACAACCCGCTATACTATCCTTATTTCAAGGTATATCTACACTTTAAGCATATTTAAATATATAATCAATGTAAATAAATTTTAATTTAGATGTGTGATACACGTATTATAGGATTACATTGGAATGATAAATGAGACTTATGTTGATGCTATGCTTCCAATTAATCTTGTTGCACGTTTTCGAAGCCGTAAAGGTGTTACATAGAATGTGCTTGTAGCTTTCACCCTAAACAAGCTGTTCACATATGTTATAGCACGTTGGGAGGGGTCTGTAAGTGATTATAGGATTCTTCAGGATGCATTGTTTAGACCATAACCACATGGATTGAGAGTCTATGATGGTAATTAAATAAAGACTTAACTTAAAATTTATTAAGTTTAATATTCAATCTTAACTTAACAATTTTCTTAATAAAATTGTAGGCAAATACTATCTGTGTGATGCTGGGTACCCAACCATGCCAGGTTTCATCTCTCCATACCGAGGTGTTTGATATCATTTGAAAGAACATTCGGGTAAAACACTAAAGAATAGAAGGGAATTATTTAATCTAAGATATTCTTCATTGAGGTCTAATATTATTGAATCTACATTTGGCACATTAAAGAATAGATTTAAGATTTTGTGTGCTAAGCCGCATTATCCTTTTCCTATACAAGTAGATATCGTATTAGCATGCACGATACTCCATAATTTTATTACAACCGTGGTTCCAAGTGATGAACTACTCAAGGATGAAGAATTTAATGAAGACATTGATGGTGAGGTGGCCTTCGAGAATGACACTAATTTAGTTAATTTTACTCAAAATCAAACCCAAAGAGAGCAAACTGAATCAAGAAATGAGTGGAAGACTCTTAGGGATGACATTGCTTGGGTGATATGGGTGGACTACTGTGATATGTATAATCATGTTGTAACCACAAAGACTTGATTTTTATTTTTGTTATATTTATGCTCATATACATACTCAATAACTCTATTTCCATTAATGTCATTCTGCTTTTAATTCATGTATTCATGTTTTACTTCTTTTAGTTATCTAACTTTCTCTATTTAATTAGTGATGGTTGATAATACATCATTGAGTGGGAGAGATAATCAAAAAGGCAAGGGGGTCGTTCCATCACCTTCCCCACCACCTTTAACCCCCTTAGTCTGTGCATCACGACGATGGTGGGTATTTTCCATTTCAGCAGTCGTACTTTGTACAACCGCCTCAAGCATACCCGAACATGTCATTCCATAATAGCAGCTACTTTCCAATGCATCATAATCTGGGATCATATACGAACATGCTGAATTCACCAACTTTGCCTTCACAATTTCACAGTCCTAATCTTAGTAGGGTGCAGCTTTCGCACACTAGTGATAAAGGATCAACTCCCGAATCAGGTTCCAAACGGGATCTCATAGAAGAAAGGGTAGAAACATCACCAAATTCAAAAAAAGAAGAGGAAAAACACCACATCCAAAAAAATAAATGCTGAAGTTGGTGGTTCTCAAGGGACCAAACATTTGTTCTAGGATTCCCGTTATGATGATGAGCTCATTCTATTTCTTGTCGACTTGGTAAGAAAGGGTTACAAACCCGACAAAAGCTTTCAGAAAACCGCTTTTCATATGACTTCTCAACACATTAATGAGAAGTTTAACATAGTTTTTAAGTGGGATAATATCATGCATCACATCAAAACTCTACGAACAAGATTTCGGGATATGGAAACTTATCGTAATCTTAGTGGTGCTGGATGAGATGATAGTACGAAGACTGTCATCATGGATCTGAAAGTTTGGATAGGTGGATTGAGGTAAATAAACTCTGGTTAAAAATAGATTTATTTTCCATTTTTTTGCTTATTTTCATTGAATTAATTAAAATATTTTTTTAAGGACAAGAGTTTTAAGAATGCTAAGCTTAGACAATATGTCAATAAACCCCTGAGGCATTATGATGATCTCGCCCTTATCATCGGTGATGATCAAGCTACAGGACAATTTACTAGTGATGCTTGGAAAAAGTTTAGCCGTAGTGAGACCATAAATCTTGGAGATGAGGTGAACTCACCAATGCATTCTCCCCAATCTATCCAAGTACACATTTTAGATGACGAGGACACTCCTCCGCTTAAGAAGCACCCAACACATCAAGTTCTAAGGCTAAGTCATACTCCGCCAAGGTAAAGGCTCATAAGACCAACCTAGATAGTGAGATCATGCTAAAAATGGTGGATAAGATAGATGTATTTAGCACAAACATGAAGTGTGTAAATATGCATTGGACTGAGAAGTTATCCACGGTCCTTTATGTTCAGGTTTTCTAAGGTGTTTGTGCTCAGTTTTGTGTTCGTGAGATTTGTGTTTAGGCATTGTTTTCCTGGGTTGTAAGTTTTCATGAAACGAGTCTACATTGGTGACTATTTACTTTTAGGCTATGACGATTGTTAAAATTTCTGAGATTAGACACTTGCAATATCGTTTGATATTTGCACTGGAGGCTAACAATGATGATATTAACCCAGTTCTGAGCCCTCATACATAATCAGTAACCAACTGCTGATTACTTGATGTTATTGGTTGGTACTTGATGTTGTTGGTGTGCACATGTTGGTTATATATGTTGGTTGGCTGGTATTGTGTGCTCGACTTTTTGTGTGCACATGTTGGTTCTATATGCTATTTTTTGGGTATTTTGTGCTTAGATATTGTGTGCATATGTTGGTTCTATATGTTGGTTGGCAAGCTCTCTATGGCTATGATGCCAGCTGTTAAGACAAAAAAGCCCGCTATAAGGACTTGCAATTGTTGGCCAAAGTGGTGTTGTTACGGCTGATGTTCTAGAAGTAAGAAAAAGAAGTCTACAAATTATAAGCAGGGAAAGAAAAAGAAGTTCTTTAGTAAGAGAGGAGATGACACACCACCTGTTTTTGCTTTGGAGGGCATTGAAGAGGGCTTTGAAGGTATGCCTACTTTCAAGTGTTAACTAACTAACGCATGGTCCATTTCATGTCATTTAACTTGATTTGAATATTTATTAGGTATTGAGAGATAGAAGGCCTTTATGCCTAAGCAAAAATTGGAAAAGAAATGTTCTAGCAGGTTGGATCTATGGTTCAGTTACAGAAGATACTTTGACAGGTTTTAAAATGCACTGTCGTGGATGGCGATCAATCTATTGTATTCCTCCAAGGTCAGCTTTCAAAGGTTCTGCTCCCCTTAATCTTTTGGATCGTCTCCATCAAGCTCTTCGATGAGCTCTGGGTTCAGTTGAAATTTTATTGTCTCGTCATTGTCCACTATGGTATGGTTATGGTGGTGGCTTGAAGTGGCTAGAAAGATTTTAAGGTAAAAATTCCGGTCTTTATCCTCTGACATCTATTCCTCTTCTGGCATACTGTATGTTGCCTGCTGTTTACTTTCTTACCGGAAAGTTCTTAACTCCAGAGGAATCTATTTATTCATTGCTGACCCATTTTAGTGAATGACTCACATTCTTTAGATGTTCTGCTAATTTTCACCTTTCTATGCTCAATGCAGCTTACCAATGTATTTCTTATAAGGCAGCCTTATCTTCATTAGCATATAGTGATGACATCAACATACTAGCCGCTGGAACAAACAGCGGACGTGTAGTATTTTATGATGTTCGGAGAAAACCTCAACCTTTTACTGTTCTTCGTGCATATGTTAGTTCTGATGTATAGTATCTGTTGAAAATACTTCAGCCTATGTCCTTTATTCACTTGACCAGGTGATATAAGTTCTTTCTTGTCTTGTCTGTCATGTTAATACTATCGTGTTATTTTATCCTTTTTGTCAATTGACACTAATTGATCTGCATTTTATCAGGCTGTTATAAGTTTGTGCTGGCAGAGGTCTGTTGGCCATATGATTTTGATGATGATTTGTCAAATAATTTATAGTTAATCTATTTTTTAGTTTTTGTGGTTTGTTTTTCTCTTTACAGGAATTCAACACATGACGATCAAGAGTTAAAGATTCAAGTTCATGTGTGCGCTTTCTCCTATGTATAAGAGAAGTTTACTTACATATATCGTATGACTATATTTAAGCTCAATATGTAAACACAACACAAGTTTGACTTTTTCTATCATACAAATGATTTTTTATCAAACTTTGTTAAAATAGTTTTTATTTCATGTTTACATCTCTCTCATACTTCATAATATAATATATATATATATATATATATATAACGTATGCATGATATATATACACAAGTTTGCAAGTCATATTTCTAAATTTTTGTGTTCACGAAAAATAGGTATTATGTACACTTTTCAAACATAGTGAGTTTTCACAAACAAAATTTGTATTTCCAAAAATTCCTTTTCAAACATGTTTATTTTATCATTTAGAAACTTTTCTCAAAGTTTTACTAATTTTGGAATTGATTTAATATTTGTATTATATTTTTAAAGTTAGCCAAAAACCTGTAAAAATCTCTGTGTCAGTTTGCGGTCGACCGTCACGGTCGGCCGCCTGCAGTTCAAAATCCCATTTTACCTTTTAATGGCTCGCGGTTGACCATGATGGTCGACCGTGGCTCATCCAGAGTCTTTCGCGGTCGAGCCTGCTTTTTAGAATAGTTCTCCTACTTTTTGCTCTTCGCGGTCACCGCCAGATTTTCACGGTCGACCGCCGTATTGACTGTTGTGTTACAATGGCTATTTTTTGATTTGATTCTCTGGGGTATTTTGGTCTTTTTAATGTTATTTTGGCTGATGTCTTGAGTGGGTATAAATACCCCAGTGTCTTCCTCTTTTAATATACTAAGAGTTTTTATTTACAGTGAGTTTTATCAAAAGATTAGCAAGTGTTTAAGCTGGTTTTGTTGGTCTATTTCAAAAGAAGTTTTCTACAGCAAGAAGAGGCTTTCAATTCCAACTGAGGATCTTATCCTCATCATTCTACAGTTCTTCCTGTTTATTGAGAAGTTTTCTAAACTCACTTTCATATAGCTTGTTATTTCATTTTTATATCTTAGCTATATTATTTGAGTTACATATTTTCTATTCACTTTTATCACACACACTGTATTGAGCTTATAATATTTCCATATAATATATTGTTAAGTAGTGGTGTGTGATTTAGTGATAGTGAGATTCATTGTGTTCTCATTTACTATCGAGAACAAATCATTGTATTTAAACCCTTATTGTGAGTATCACTAGTAATACACTTGTACACCGAGAAAAATGTGAGGCGTGAGACGGGGTCGAATCCAATAGGAATAGCGTCGGTTGACAAACCTAGGGAGAAGTTGTATCCGAGTACTTGAGGAGGAGGACACGGGCTAGAATCCTACACTTAGTGTGTAAAGCGTGATTGCATAGTGTTTGTTGTGTGAGAGTTTTCGGTAAACTTATAAACCAAGTGTGTAGAAGTTCCAGCTTCCAAATCGTGTTGTGATAGTAGAGATCTCCTCGAGGTGAGGAGCGAGGACGTAGGTCGTGGGGACCGAACCTCGTAAACATATCGTGTGTTTGTGTTTGCTTAGCGTAATTTTTATTTGTGCTTATTCCTATTCATATCTATCACATATATCTCTTGGAAGAACAAATTAATCAATATAATTTTAATTGGCATAAAATCAGGATTAGATTAGCATAAGACCCTAATCACCCCCCTTAGGATCTAACAATTGGTATCAGAGCTTGGTACTCTTTGATTTAAGGACTAATCACCTTGAGTTAAAGATCCAAGTTATCATTTTTGTGATAATCTAGTTTTGATTGCATTTTGCTTCGTGTATATAATCATTATGGATATGTATGATGCATCTAGTCTAGGTTATGCTATTAATATTGCTTCTCATTTGGATATCTTTCCCTATGCTCAATGGTGTGTTAGATTCAAACTTTTTGTTCAATCTAAACAATTCGATTTATGGGAAATTATTGAGGATGCTTATATTGTTACCACTTCGGAAAAATCCAAGTGGAATAAAGATGATAAAAGAATGTTTAATATGAACAAGCTTTTGTTAGAATATCTGCTTAGTGCCTTTCACTCATCCTTCTCTAACAAATTTGTTCATTTTGATAGTGCTTATACCTTATGAAAATTTATTGAAGCACATCAAGGGGACTTGGAGGCTAGCCAACAAGCGATGGAAAATTCCGCTTCGAGTTCTAAAGAAGCCTCATCTCCATGTACACGATCACTAGGTGATAACCCTAGTGAGGTATGCGAGCTTGACAATGATGATTATATTACTTTTGATGAGCTTGCGATTGAATTTGAAAAATTATACAAGAGCTATATTGATTTAAAAAGTAAGCATGTTAATATAAAATCCACTCATGAAACACTAGTCACTAAGTTTGATTTCATTGCAAATGAAAATATAATTCTTAAAGAATGCAATGAAAATTTGAGATTAGAAAATGCTAGATTACTTAATGAAAAATGTGATGCTATGTTAGAAGTAGAGATTAGTAAAAATAAATTAAACTCTATGATGAATGATCATGTTAATCCTACTTCTAGTAGCAATGCTTGTATGCATAATGATGAGTCGAATCAAATGAAAAAACGTATATCAACCTTAGATTCAACACTAAACACTTGTATTGCTAATAACAAAAAGCTTATGGACTTGTGTGCAAAATCCTATGATAATTCTTCTAAGAAACTTATTCACTAGGCACACATGTATGGAAAAAATTCACAAATGTTTTATTTGCGGTCTCAAAGGCCATGTAGCACAATTTTGTCATAATGCACAAAAGCTTGATAAGCCTATTCATGATTGTACATCCCATCAAGCTTCTTCATCTCATACACATGTACACACATAGTGTAAATCATAAACATACTCATGTGTACAAATGTGAATATTATGGTCGTTTTGGTCATTTGACCATGTTTTGTTTTGATTTGAAAAGAAATTCTCGTTTGAAAAAAGTTACAAAGAAAAACCTATTTTTGTAAATGAACCACGTGCACATCATTTCGGTCAACGCAAACCATTCAAACCCCTACATTTCACAAATTATAATCGTATGAGTCATGTTTACGATTTTTTTTTGACAGTATCGGTGCACAAAATATGCCTAAATGGGTTCATAACCCTAGAGCCTTGGATCTACATGATGGGGGTTATGTCCTAAATTTTACTGGTACCAAAAAGATTTGGGTACCAAAATGAGCTCTATTTCACATCTTTGTTTTATTTTTTGAATAAATGGTTTTGAGCTTATGTTGATCTTTTTGTCATTAAGCTAAAATAAAATATTTTCATGGTTTACTAGCTAAAAGCCTTTTATATATATATATATATATATATATGTTTTTTTTTTGACAGTATCGGTGCACAAAATATGCCTAAATGGGTTCA
>BQKN01065176.1:240838-288289 GCA_022839385.1 Asparagus kiusianus
TATTGCTAGTTTGTTATTTGAGTTAGAATTGATTTTACTCATTGTTACACACACCCACATTGAGCTTTTAGTATTTTCATACATAGTATATTGGGGTTGGTGAGAGTTGTAACATTTGAGTGTGAGCCTACATTGAGTTCTCAACTATTGTAGAGAACAAATTCATTTGTTGATATTTGTGAGATTGTAAAGTTTTCGGTGAGCTAGAAAACCGAGTGTGTAGTTCCTAGAGGAGAGGAACGGAGACGTAGGTCGAGGGGACTGAACTCCGTGAAGAAAATTGTGAGGAGTGACGTTGTTCGGTGAACGTTGAAAACCGACACTGTGAGGTGTGTAGAAGTTCCGGCTTCCAAACCGGGTTATGATAGTGGATTTCTCCCCGGGAGTGGGGAGCGGAGATGTAGGACGGAAGGTCCGAACTCCGTGATCATATTGCTTGTTTGAGTGTGCTTTGGCGTTCATTCATATTTATATTCATATCTTATATCGCCATTGTGCATTGCTCATTTCTATATCATCCACTATCTTGTTTATATTGTTTACCCCTTGTGTTGGTTTATATATCCTTGCACTTACATTTGCCTATATCTCTTTGTTAGGATATATCACTTTGTGTATATTGCATATTCTTGCTTATAAATAATTATATATCATCTTGCAAGAATATACTTGTTAAGTAATTTTAATTGGCATTTAAATTGGATTAGATTAGCATAAGACCCTAATCACCCCCCCCTAGGGTCTGACAATTGGTATCAGAGCTTGGTGCTCTTTGATTTAAGGTCTAACCGCCTTGAGTTAAAGATCCAAGTTATCTTTTTGTGCTAATCTTGTTTTGATTGTATTTGTATCTTGCTTGCATATTTTTACAAATCATGGATATGAATGATACATCTTGTTTAGGCTATGATTCTTGTATTGCTCCTAAATTCAATGCTTTCCCCTATGCTCAATGGTGTTTTAGATTCAAAATATTTGTTCAATCTAAAAATATCAATTTATGGGAAATCATTAATTGTGCTTATATTGTGCCCACGTTGGAGAAATCCAAGTGGAGCAAACATGATAAGAAGATGTTTATTATGAACAAGCTTATGTTAGAATTTCTATTAAATACATTTGATTCATTTATGTCTAACAAGCTTGATTCTTTTGATAGTGCTTACACCTTATGGAAATTTATTAAAGCACATCAAGGGGACTTGGAGGCGATCCGACAAGCCTTGGAGGATCCGGCTTCAAGTTCATGTGGAGCATCATGCACACGGCCACTAGGCGATAGCCCTAGTGAGGTTTGCGAGTTCGAATCCATTAATGATTTATCTAGTGATGAACTTGCTTGTGCTAGTAAAAAATTATTGCATGCCTATAACAAATTGCAAAAAGATTTTAATGATTTAAAATGCAAGCATGATAATTTAGAATCCGATCATGAGAAGCTAGTATCCAAGTTTGATATCATTGCTAAAGAAAATGAAAATCTTAAAGAAAACAATGATATGTTAAACTTGGAAAATAAAAAATTAACCTCATCAATTTCTAGCTTAACTCATGAAAGAGATAATGCCATGTTAGAAGTAAAGAACATACAAAATGATACGGAATCTTTTATAGATAACTATTTATGTTCTACTTCTAAAGGTGCATATGTGCCTAAAAATAAAGACTTGAATCTTATGAAAAAATGCATATCATCTTTAGATTCAACCTTAAAAACATGCATTAAAAATCATAAGAAGCTTATGGATATGTGTGCCAAGTCTAAGAAATCATCCACTCATCATGCACACATATATAGCAAAGTTTATAAATGTTCAATTTGCGGCCGTAAAGGCCATCTAGCTAAATTTTGCTATGATGCACACAAACATAAAAATATCAATGCTCCTTGTGCATCTCATGTAGCTTCTTCATCACATGTACACACACATGCACACATTGTTCATCATAAGCATGCTCATGTGTATAGATGTGATCATTGTGGTCGTTTTGGTCATTTGGCCGAATATTGTTTTGATTTGAAAAGGAAATCTCATTTGCCAAATGTTTCTAGTAGACCACATGTTTTTAAATGTGATGTTTGTGGTAGGTTTGGACATCTTGGTAAATTTTGTTTTGATTTGCAAAATGCTCCAAATTTGCAATTTGCTCCAAAAAGACCACCTTTGTTTAATGATGTTTCTCATTTGCAAAATAATCTTAAAAGAAAATCTTTATTTGCAAATGATTCCCGTGCACGAGCTAATGGTCCACAAAAACAAATGGATCTCTTTTATTGCACAAATTGCAATCGGAAGGGTCATTTGAGTGATTATTGCTATGACCGATCCCGTGCACCACATGTGCCCAAGAGGGTTCATAACCCAAGGGCTTTGAGCTTAAATGATAGGGGTCATGTCCCTAGACTCTTAGGTACCAAGAGTAATTGGGTACCAAAACTTGTTTGATCTTTAAGAACAAATGTTTTTGATTTTTTTTTATATATTCTTAAAGATGATTTTTGGTTTTTCAAATCCTTAGTTCATAATTCTTGTGTGTTTTGTAATCTAATTTTGAACTATGAAGTTTTGTTTTGAGTTGTTCTTTTGAATTCATTATATATCACTTAGATGATGATATTTATGTGTTTGTGCTTATGGATCATCTATTCGTGTTCTATAATGTATTCTATGAATGGTTTGATCAAGTTCTACAAAGAAAATTTCCTTTATTGATCAAACATCATTTTTGGATTTAAATATTGATTTATGATTTTATTTGGTTGATTTGTTTTCATTTGAAAACTTTTTATATGATTCTCATGTCTTCCTTCTTATGACTTCATAAATCTATTTTATACATTGTTTTTAAGTTAGTACATTTGAGACACTTTTTCATATTGATATATTTATATGTGTTCTCATTATCCTTTTGTATGTGAGTTGTTTTTAGCATTTATGCTTGCTCACATATTTGCCATGATCTTTATTTTATATACTCCATATGGCTTTTTGATAGGGGGGAGCAATCCCTATACTTGTTTGATACTCACCTATGCTTATTAATAGGGGGAGCTTTCGCTCTCTTCATTCTTGATGTTTTCCCCTTTTTGATGTTGTCAAAGGGGGAGAAATATTGTGAGTATATTCTTTCTTGTTTATATGCATGATATATTATACTTTGTATATTCATTTTCTTTCATGCATATATCCTTTTTGTAAATTGTTTGTCATCATCAAAAAGGGGGAGATTGTTGGCCTTCTTGTTTTGATGATGTTTAACAAACAATTTACCACTAATGTTGTTTGTCTAGTATTTGTGTTTTTGTATTTATTGTAGACAAACAACGTAGTTGGAGGATGGATGGAATAGCGCTTTAACGACGATATCAAATGGAGGTTGGCGGAAATGTGGAGTGAAGCAACATACAATTCAAGTTAAAGATCAAGTTCAAGCTTCATTCGCAAGTGTACCAAGTCAAGCATATTGAAGATCAAGATTGCTTGGGTAATGTAGTTTAGGTTTTATATTATGTGTGTTAAGTACTCTAAGCTCAATTATCTATACACACACATTTATTGGTTTCTTTGTATATATATATAGTTATATATGTATACATAAGTTTTGGTTTCTATGCATATATATAGTTTTATATATATACATACATAGTTTTGAGTTTTTCATGTTCATAAATATGAGATTACACATTTCATATTTATTATTGTGTTTTGGTTTAGCTATATAGATATGAAACAAATCTACATTCATATATTCAATCATACGTTTCATACTCTATTGTGTTTTTGAAAACATTGCATAGAATATGCAATTTTGTGAAAATATTGTCTTATTAGTTTATAGACTTCAATATCAATTTATACATGTTTTACTAAGTCTATAAAAACATTTCACAAAGTTTCAAAAGCTGGTTTATGTCAAAACATCAAAATTCAAGTATCTCATATTTTCATGTTTTGAACTATTTTGTAAAATGATGATATTTTTCATTTGGGAAGACCTTTTTCGAAACCATCATTGTAGCATGTTTATTATCATGTCTACAATCATTCCCCAAAGTTTTATATTTTTTGGAATTTATTTGATATTTTTAAACAGGGTTTTAAAATCAGCAAAACAGTTTTCAGAAGTATCAGTATTCGGTCGACCGCACCGGTCGACCGCTCGTTTGGTTTTTCGGCATTGGGCGACAGAGAGTCTGTCGGTCGACCGGTCCGGTCGATCGAGAGCTCCATCGGTCGACCGCACCGGTCGACCGAAGAAGTCTGCCTCCCTTTCTTTTGTTTTCGACCTAGATAACGGTCGACCGAAATTTCCGTCGGTCGACCGAATTTTTCCATCGGTCGACCGACAGAATTTCCGGTCGACCGACGATGGCTTTTTCAGTTTCCAACGGCTAGTTTTTGTACCGTTGGCTGGGGTTTTTAGTCTTTTGTTTTGGGGGTTTTTGCTGAGATCTTTAGAGGGTATAAATACCCCTTTGCTGATTTCTTTTGAGTAGTTGAACAAGTGTTTTAAAACCAAGGGATTAGGGTTTTACCGTTTGTTTAAAAGATTGAGTTTCTGTTTACAAAGGAGGAAGTTTTCACTGCAGATTGGGGGATTCACTCTTAATCCTTTTCATCCTCTTCTTTGTGTTTATAGAGAAGTTTTCTAACTCTTTTCTCTAGCAATTTCATTACTGACTTTCATATTTTTGTTATTGCTAGTTTGTTATTTGAGTTAGAATTGATTTTACTCATTGTTATACACACCCACATTGAGCTTTTAGTATTTTCATACATAGTATATTGGGGTTGGTGAGAGTTGTAACATTTGAGTGTGAGCCTACATTGAGTTCTCATCTATTGTAGAGAACAAATTCATTTGTTGATATTTGTGAGATTGTAAAGTTTTCGGTGAGCTAGAAAACCGAGTGTGTAGTTCCTAGAGGAGAGGAACGGAGACGTAGGTCGAGGGGACTGAACTCCGTGAAGAAAATTGTGAGGAGTGACGTTGTTCGGTGAGCGTTGAAAACCGACACTGTGAGGTGTGTAGAAGTTCCGGCTTCCAAACCGGGTTATGATAGTGGATTTCTCCCCGGGAGTGGGGAGCGGAGACGTAGGACGGAAGGTCCGAACTCCGTGATCATATTGCTTGTTTGAGTGTGCTTTGGCGTTCATTCATATTTATATTCATATCTTATATCGCCATTGTGCATTGCTCATTTCTATATCATCCACTATCTTGTTTATATTGTTTACCCCTTGTGTTGGTTTATATATCCTTGCACTTACATTTGCCTATATCTCTTTGTTAGGATATATCACTTTGTGTATATTGCATATTCTTGCTTATAAGTAATTATATATCATCTTGCAAGAATATACTTGTTAAGTAATTTTAATTGGCATTTAAATCGGATTAGATTAGCATAAGACCCTAATCACCCCCCTCTAGGGTCTGACACGAGGTACTCGTTTAAGACTATATAAAGCTTTATCTAACTTATACACCTGATCATGAATGCATGATTAATAAAACCAGGGGGCTATTCTACGTAGACTTCTCCCTTTAGATACCAATTTAGAAAGGTACTTTTGACATCCATTTGATAGAACTTAAAACCTTTGTAACAAGAAAAAAATAAGTAAGATCCTGAATTCATGATGGCTTCAAGTCTAGCAACCGGCGCGAAGTGAAAGTTTTATTAAAATCAATGCCTTCTCTTTGATTGTAACTTTTAGCGACAAGTCTAGCTTTATTTTTTATGAAATTACATTCTTCTATCCAATTCGTTCTTAAACACCCACTTAGATCCTACAATAGGATGATTATTTGGCTTAGAGACTAAATTCCACACTTTATGTCAGGTGAATTGATTAAGCTCTTCTTGCATGGCTATTATCCAATTTTTATCATTTATAGCTTCATTAACACTTTTTGGTTTAATTTCAGATATAAAGTTCACATAAGCACAAAATTCACCAAGAAAAAAATGAGAATTATTATTTTTTCTTACCTTCATAGTAGCCAGTGAGCAAAAATAGTCATTCAAACGAGCATGTGGTTGATGATTTCTTTTGGATACCCCAAACAACCTTCGTCTTCACAAAAAAGTGACAAAGTGTTCACTGAGGGATCTATCTGTGAAAAAATAAAAGTAGAGGGGTATTAAGTTTGAAATAGCAATCTATAGTGTCTCATTTGATATGCAGGAATAAGTGAGAATGGAATACTATTCTAATTTCTCATTCATGCTTACCAAATATGATGTGCTTTTTGGATGCTATAAATGTCATTCTCACTCCTCATCAACTCTCACTTAATGTGAAAATTGCTATTCCTAATGAGTTGTCATGGAATTGATGTTCTCACTTAAGTGAAAATTAAAATAAATTCTAGATATATCCTTCTTAAAGATATTCTCACTTAATTCTCTAACCACACCTAAATAAGAAAATGGGAATTAGCATTCTATTTCTACATTAATTCCATTTCATTTCTACCTTTATTTAATTCTCACTTGTCTCCATTCCCACGTACCATACACGATGTAGGTGTCTATAGACATTTAACATTTAAAATTAAGTCAAGCAAGAGAGTATAAATGCAGAATAAGAGAATACTTTAATTTTATTTTCTAGTTTGTGGTTCTCTCATTTGCTATAAAACCATTAGCTCTTGTCTTTTTTAGTGTTGTTTGTAAATATTTCTTTGTTTTAATGTAAAGAGTAAGGCATCTTGCACTACTTTTAATTTTTTTACATATTCCCCCTGATGTCAGTTTTGCTGTTACCTTTGTTTGGAAACAAAATGTCCAAGACATGTACTTGCATAATTTTCTTAAATACCCATAATAACCTTCTTCTTCACCAAAAAGAAGTGATAAAGTGTTCACTGAGGGATCTATCTGTGAAAAAAATAAGAGTAGGGGAGTATTAAGTAGTTCACATCAATATTTACCAAATATGATGTGCTTTTTGAATGTTAGAAATGTCATTCTCACTTCTCATCAATTCTCACTTAATGAGAGAATTGTTACTCCTAATGAGTTGTCAAGGAATTGATAGTCCCACTTAAGTAAGAATAAAAATAATAAAATATATTTTGGATATACCCTTCTTAAAGATACTTCTACTTAATTCTCTAATCGCGCCCAAATATGAGAATAGGAATGAGCATTTCATTCCCACATCAATTCCATTCAATTCCTACCTTCATTCAATTCTCACTTGCCTCCATTCCCGATACCAAATGAGACGCGGGTGTCTATACACATTTAACCATCAAAATTAAGTCAAGCAAGAGAGCATAATTTCAAAATAAGAGAATACTTTAATTTAATTTTCTAGTTGGTGGTTCTCTCATTTGCTATAGAACCATTAGCTCTTGTCTTTTTGAGTGTCATTTGTAGCTATTCCTTCGTTTTAATGTATAGAGAGTAAGGGATCTTGTCCTACTTTAAAAAAATATTTTACATAAAGATTATCTTAAGTTTTATCTAAATTATAACTTACCATGTTAATTATTTTTATAGAAAATAAAGAGTAGGAGGGGACGGAGGATGAGGAGTAGGAGGGAAAAAAGGAGGTGAGGGAGGTGAAAATTGAAAAGGAAGAGGGGAGAGGGGGAGGAGAGGAGAGAAGGGGTTAAGTTTCGAGAAACCCTAGAGGGGAAGAAGATGGAGGATGACGAGGAAATGAGAGGAAAGAAGGAGATGGAGGAAGGAAAAGAGGGAGAGAGAAGGTAAGGGAGGAGGTGGAGGAGGATGGGGAGGGAAAGAGGGGAGGCAAGGAAGGAGGTGGAGAGAGGAGATGGATAAAATGAGCATTTTTAGTTTTTTCTGAGCTGAATAGTAAAAAAAATATGTGATATTGAAAACATGTTAGCAAATGTTGATGGTTTCTATCAAAAAGTAAAGTGATAAATTGCAATTTCAGTAAAAGTTAAGGTGTTCTCATGTAAAAACTTTAAAATGTAAAATTGAGGTAAATCTGAGATTTATAAAAATTTGAAGGATAATATAACAATTATGTTTATTTGAAGAGTACTTTTAAAAGTACCAGGTGATTAATAAGATAATTACATAAGAACATAATGTTTAGATATGTCTCGTATCTATTTAGTATCTAAAGAGCTTTAAGCCAAGTGGGTCTTTGGGTCAAGTTAGTGCTAGGGTTTAGCACGATCACTATAATAAAATACAGCATTGCAGATGAAACAAAAACATCGGCAAAAGTTTAAAAAACGACGAGAAAAATCTTTCCTGACGTAAAATGCAGCGTCGCTAACGCGTCACCAAAAGTGCGTCAAGAAAAGTATTTGGCGACACAAACACACTACATCGGTAAAAGTCATCATTTTTGGCGACGATTCATGCGTCGGGAAAAACACATCTTTTAGCGATGTATAATATTTTGCGTCAGCAAAAAGTATGCAGACGTCGGTAAAACTTATACATTTGGCAACGCATGTAGCGTCAGCAAAGGTCAATGCGTCTGCAAAAGTATAGCTTTTAGTGACGCAAAACTGTTCATCGCTAAAAAATATACTTTTGGCGACGCATGTTAGCGTCGGTAAAAGTACATCTTTTAGCGACGCAGAGTGAAGCGTCGCTAAAAGCTAAACTTTTACAGACGCAAGATAGCGTTGCTAAAAGCTATACTTTTGCCGACGCAAGATAGCGTCGGCAAAAGTATAATTTTTGGCAACGCATGCGTCATTAAAAAGTATAATTTGTCGACACTAATTTACATCACCAAAAGTAATATCTTTTCTGTCAACTATAAGCCTACACTGAACCTGAACATCCATAAAAAATATTGATCCCATTCATATCAACAAAGAAACCAAACATCAAATTATATTCCAAACAAGTTGCATATTATGATAAACAAAGAATTTGCTCCCATTGCAAAATTAACCAAATTATACTTCAGATAATCCATAATAACTTGCAATGATCTAAAGAAAAATAATAAAAATTTTATCGTATAAAATAAAAAATAAATACACATCTTAATGGACTAAAAATAGTTACATTCATTTCCATTTCCAAGTCAACACTCAAATGCCTGTTTAAATATTCCAGTTTGCTTGTAATCCATGAAGGAAAAAAACACAATGGAAAGAGAGGAAAATGTGAAAGAAAAAAAGGGAACAACTGTTTAAATATTCCAGTTTGCTTCTAACCTCATGAAAAGTTGCTCTATGCTTCCAAGATAATCAAATCCAAATTCCTACATAACAAGAATAAAGTAGCATCAAAAAATTTTAAAATTATTTGAGAAAGGCTATACATTCTATAAAAAGTTTTGGGTGTACATATATCATATCATGTGCTGGTAATATACTAGCATGATATATATTTTGTTAGAGGAATTCCACTAATGTGTCTACTCATTCCGTAAGAAAGCACTTATAACCTGAGCTGAAAATTGATCACATGAAAGTTCCCTCAGTTCAAAGAAAGTAATGATCATCTTTCTCTTGTCACTCTGCCTTCATCTATAGGTTTAAAAGTTTGCCCTTGAGGATGTGGATAATGTTGTTCCAATTTATTTTCCAATTTTGCTATAACTCGCAGCGATTAATGAAAATAATCAAATCAAACTGGCATTTGTTAGATGTTTATAGAAATATTCTCACTTAGTATTAGCAATACAACTTAAAACCAATCAGATATTTAGGGGTTCCTTTGATATGCAAGAGACTTTCTTATGCAGTCTGCAGCCCTCTTTTCACAAAGATTACTAGCCAATTTCAGGCCTGTACTAAGCTTAGAAGTCTATCTTATGCCGGAAGACTGCATATTATTAAAAGTGTCATCTTAGGAATTCAAATCTACTGGTCTTCCAGTTATGTTCTTCCAATGAAAGTCCTTCAAAAGATAGATGAGCTATGCAGATTTTTTCTCTGGGGAAAAACAGATCAGATTCATAAAACTTCACTAGTTTCATGGGATAAGATCTGTCTTGGGTTAAAGTATGGAGGCCTAGGGATTTTTTCTGCTAAAATTTGGAGTAATGCTTCAGCCTTGAGAACCCTTTGGTACATTCATAACAATAAAGAGGCTTTGTGGATCAAATGGGTTCATGTGAACTATTTAAGAAATACAGATATCTGGACAGTTGAGATAAAAAAAGGTGACTCTTGGATGTGGAAACAGCTGCTCAAGGTCATAGATAAAATGATAACATCATGTGGGGGTGTTGAGAACCTGAAGCAAAAGATTAATTCATGCTACAAGGAGCCTAAAGTCCATTTATCAAATCTGTATCATTGCCTATGTCTAGTAACAACTCAAGTGCCTTGGTATGAAACAGTATGGGAGAAACTTAACTACCCTAAGCATTCTTTTATACTATGGCTCACTATTCAGGACAGGCTACTTACTCAGGATAAACTGCAAAGGAGGGGTATAATTCAGATTAACAAATGTTGTTTATGTTCTGGGGCTGAATCAGAGGATCGTAATCACCTAGTTTTCAGATGTCAGTATTCTAAGGAT
This sequence comes from Asparagus kiusianus, assembly GCA_022839385.1. NCBI lineage: Eukaryota > Viridiplantae > Streptophyta > Magnoliopsida > Asparagales > Asparagaceae > Asparagus > Asparagus kiusianus. The sequence goes on from BQKN01065176.1 coordinate 251,328, forward strand.
GTCTGGAATAGGATTATGGAATGGTTTAACTTTAATTGGAGGACATGTGAATGGGAGCTGCTGGTTAATTGGTTCAATTACAGGTTGAAGGGGAAAGGTTTTAAACAAAAAACCAAGAGAATGACATTTTCAGCTGCAGTTTATTGTATTTGGAGAGAAAGAAATGATAGAATTTTTAATCAAAGAAGCCATAACACTGAGCAGCTAATCAAGAGCATTAAAATGGAAATTCTAACCAACATCCTCAATAATAACAAGCTCTCATCTGAACATAAAGACTGGATTTTATCCTTATAGTCTGCATATTGTTCTGTTCAGGTTATACACTGTGCACATTGTGCACGTTTGGCAGAGATGAGCTTATTGATGCTTGTGCATAATGAATCAGGTGCTGAAGCTTGAAGCCCCCTGCAGATAATCGCTTTTCTGTGGGGTTATGTGCACATTGGTTGTGTGCATGTTTTGTAACTGTTTCTTAGTTTTTTGTTATAGCTAGGTCTTGAGCTTTAGCTATAGGTTTTGATTTGTTATCTCAATTACATGTTCTTGAGATTCTTGATGTACAAAAACTTTACATATTGGGGATGAATAAAATTTTTTCATTTACAAAAAAAAAATACAACTTAAAACCAAAGCAATGAACTACAAAATAAAGAATGAAAAACCAGAGAGAAGGATGTGATTACCTTCAAAAAAATATAAAATGCAACCTAACTTATAGACAAATCTCCAATCTGCTAGTCCACATGAACAACTAACTGAACTAACTGCAAACAGTGGATACCTGCAAAATCATGCAAAGGGGACAATAGATCATGATCCTAACTCATCTTCTCAAACTTTTGTCATTTTAACAACCAATGTCAGGATAGCACAATGCTGCTGGCTCTATGCTTCATTTATAGCGAACTTCATTTCTAGCAATGGAACATAAGGAGAAGGGACTAGTACTACTTTGGACATGCGCTACGTGCAAGAGTCCTAGGATTCCATAGAATAACTTCTAACTTGTCTAAAAGTAACATGACAGTGATTTGAGAACCTACATATTGGTTATCATAGAAGATAAGATATATAGAAAGTTAAATAACCTCCTGAACTCATAGAGAACTATAGGTATGAATGTCATTTACGAATGCACTAAGATTATTTTCTTGGTGATAATGAAGTGACTGATGAACCAAAAATAAATCAATAAATCTATGGAATTTATAAAAGGACTTACTGAATGTTCCTAAATAGAGATCCTTGTTCCCGGCAACTCTTCCTATTCTTGCTTGCCACCTTCCATGTTGATGATGTCTGTACGTAAAATTGGAGCTAAATGAATGGATAACACTTGTGTATGTGTACATGCTTGATAAGGATCAACATATTGGTATTACACATAAATCAATGTCTTGTAGTGTAATGAAGATCAATAAAAGTAGAAAATTCAAAAGCCAATTAAGCCAGTGATATATAGGAGAAACACTTTCACAAAGTAAACATTAGGGGCACACTGCATGTATATAAATTGTTTGATACTCAAGCTGATCTGCACATCCTATATATTATAAATTTTGAGAAAGTATTATTGTAACCATTGCCCTCAGTTTATTTATTTTAATGAAATTTGGAACACCACCTCCTCCTAAAAGATGATTCAAATACGATAATCAAACAATCGAAGCATGAACATCCTCCTGAGGGTTCACATGGACACCAAGCCTTCGATAAAATCCCAAAATCGATTCAATTATAAAGTTTAAAGGGAGAAATGACAAAGCAACACCTGAAAGATTGAGCTTTATTAGGAGGAGGAAAGAAATAATAGTAAAGAAAATTCCCCGAAGGAATTAGTTGGTGTATTTATGCAGATCAACTATAATTTGATTTTTGTTAAATATGTTAAATATTGTTATGTTTTCTCTATGTTTTGCAGCTAAGAAATGTTATGATCAACCTGGGTGAGAAATTGATTGATGAAGAAGTCGAGCAGATGATTAGAGAGGCCGACGTGGATGGAGATGGTCAAGTGAACTACGAGGAGTTTGTGCCGATGATGATGGCTGTTTGATTCATATTTAGTTCTAAGAAAAATACCTTGAAAGAGCAGAGCTGAGATTGCTGCTTTGAATCGTGGAGAAGAGAGAGAAACACAGAGATGTTGCCGATGAGATGGCAGCGGTGAACTTCGATGGCAGCGGCGAACTCTGACGACACGGGGTTTGGGGCCGGTTTTCTGATGAGAGTGAGAGAGAACGGGGGATTTGGGGATTTCTTATGAGAGAGAGAGGGAGAGAATGGGAGATTTGAGGATTTCTGATGAGAGAGAGAGAGAGAGAGAGAGAGAGAATGGTTCTGATTGTTGGCCTCTTTGTTTTGATGATGTTTAACAAACAATTTATTACTAATGTTGTTTGTCTAGTATTTGTGTTTTCTTATTCATTGTAGACAAACAACATGTTGGAGGATGGATGAAATAGAGCTTCAACGATCATATCCAATGGAGGTTGGCGGAATAGTGGAGTGAAGCAATGTACATTCAAGTTAAAGATATAAGTTCAAGCTTCTTCCGCAAGTGTATCAAGTCAAGCTTATTGAAGATCAAGATCGAGCTTGGGTAATTTAGTTTAGGTTTATATATTATGTGTGTTAATACTTCAACCTCAATTTCATACAAACACACGTTTATTTTTATTTATCTTTGTTTTTTATTATAAACTTATTAACATGATTTTATATCTTTTATCAAGTTTATAAATCTATTGGAAAGTTTTCAAAACTTTGTTTAAACTCATTTTGTCAAGATCAAGCTTTTACAAGTCCATACTTATGTGATTTTGCAAAATAACGAGATTCCAGAAATGGAAAATGCAAATTGGAAGATTCTTTTTTGTAACATGTTCAAAATCACATTTACAAACATTTCCCAAAGTTTCATCAAGTTTGAAATTGATTTGTTACGTTTAATTGAATTTACAAAATCATGTTTTTCGTTCGTGCATGTTCGAGTATGTTTTTACAAAACAGATGATTTTTCAAAAATGGAAAGTGATATTTAAGAAATTCTTTCTGTGAAATGTTTATCTACATGTTTAGAAACTCTTCTCATAATTTTACCATTTTTGGAGTTGATTTACTGTGCCCAATTGATTTTACAAAATCGTGTATGTCAGCAGATTTTTAGAAACTGTTTATCAATACTCAAACATTTATTTCTCTCAACTGGGAAGTGATTTTTCAGAAATTATTTCTCTAACACGTTCAACTGCATGTCTAAAATCTTTTCTCAAAATTTCATGATTTTTGGAGTTTATTTATTATTTTTAATTGATTTTACAAAATAAGATACGCAAAATTCCAGAACTGTCAAAAACTAGAAACTGCCTGTGCACGTTGCTACAGTGCGGTCGACCACCACGGTCGACCGTGCTACAGTGCGGTCGATCGTACGCAGTCCAGAGAGCAGTTTTTGAGTTTTTTTCTCACGATCGACCGCGACGGTCGACCGCCAATGTTACCGTTGCACAGTAACGGTAACTTGCTGATTTTTGTCTTTTAGTGGTTTTTTTGGGTTTTTGGGGTTGTTTTCTTCTATCCTATATATACCCCATTATATTTATCATTTCACATACAATGAGAGAGTTTTAAAATAAGTTTAAGAGGGTTTTATAGTTTGTTTTAAGTTTGGGGTTTGTGTTTACAAATGAGGAATCTTATGTTGTCAATTAAGGGATTCATCCTCAATCTTTTTCATCCTCTCCTTTGTGTTTATAGAGAAGTTTTCTAAACTCTTATCTAGCTTTATATTTGCTTAGTTATTTGATTATCATTCGTTAAAGCTAGTTTTTATATTAAGTTTAGATTTGATTTTATTTCACTCATTGCTTACACACACCTACATAAGCTTATTGTATACATAGTATATTTGAGTTGGTGAGAGTTGTAACATTGAGTGTGAGCCTACATTGAGTTCTCATCTATTGTAGAGAACAAATCATTTGTTATATTGTGAGATTGTAAGGTTTTCGGTGAGCTAAAAAACCGAGTGTGTTGATTGTAAAGTTTTCGGTGAGCTAGAAAACCGAGTGAGAGTGTAAGGTGTGAACATTGATCGGTGAGCGTTGAAAACCGACATTGTGAGGTGTAAACGTTATTCGGGTGAGCGTAGAAAACCCGGTTGTGATAGTGGATTTCTCCCCGGGAGTGGGGAGCGGAGACGTAGGACGGAAGGTCCGAACTCCGTGATCATTTGAGTGTGTTTGAGTTTGTCATTGACGCATTTGCTTTTGCATTTATCTTATATCGCCAATTATGCATTGCTCATTTATTTCATCCACTATCTTGTTTATGTTTTATTTCACCATTGTGTTAGTTTATATATCCTTGCATATATTTTTATCATATAGGATATATCTCATTGTTCATATTGCTTATCCTAGCTCACATATCTTGTAGCATATCATACTTGCTAGGATATATTTGTTAATTAGTTTTAATTGGTATTTAAATCGGATTAGATTAGCATAAGACCCTAATCACCACCCTCTAGGGTCTAACAATTGGTATCAGAGCTTGGTGCTCTTTGATTTAAGGTCTAATCGCCTTGATTTAAAGATCTAAGTTATCTTTTTGTGGTAATCTTGTTTTGATTGCATTTATATCTTGCTTGCATATTTTTACAAATTATGGATATGAATGTTGCATCTTGTTTAGGCTATGATTCTAGTGTTGCTCCTAAATTCAATGTTTTCCCCTATGCTCAATGGTGCTTTAGATTCAAAATATTTGTTCAATCTAAAAATATCGATTTATGGGAAGTCATTGATTGTGCTTATATTGTGCCCGCGTTGGAGAAATCCAAGTGGAGCAAACATGATAAAAAGATATTTATTATGAACAAGCTTATGTTAGAATTTTTATTAAATGCATTTGATTCATTTATGTCTAACAAGCTTGATTCTTTTAATAGTGCTTACACCTTATGAAAATTTATTGAAGCACATCAAGGGGACTTGGAGGCCATCCGACAAGCTTTGGAGGATCCGACTTCAAGCTCATATGGAGCATCATGCACACGGCCACTAGGCGATAGCCCTAGTGAGGTTTGTGAGTTCGAAACCACTAATGATTTATCTAGTGATGAACTTACTTGTGCTAGTAAAAAATTATTGCATGCCTTTAACAAACTGCAAAATGATTTTATTGATTTAAAAAGCAAGAATGAAGATTTAAAATCCGATCATGAGAATTTAGCTTCCAAATTTGATATCATTTCTCAAGAAAGTATTGCTCTTTAAGAAAACAATGATATGTTAAATTTGGAAAATAAAAATTTGAAATTGGATATTGCTAACTTGACTCATGATAAAAATAATGTCACGTTAGAAGCAGAGAACATACAAAATGATACTTCTTCCTTTATAAATGACTATTTATGTTCTACTTCTAAAAATGCATATGTGCCTGAAAATGAAGATTTGAATCTTATGAATAATCACATTTCATCTTTAGATTCAACTTTGAAAATATGCTTTGATAATCATAAGAGGCTTATGGATATGTGTGCCAAGTCTAAGTCATCATCTACTCATTATGCACACATATATAGCAAAATTTACAAATGCTCTATTTGCGGCTGAAAAGGTCATTTAGCTAAATTTTGCTATGATCAAACATAAGAATTCTAATGCTCTTTGTGCATCTCATGTAGCTTCTTCATCTTGTACACTTACACATTCACATGCTCATTCTCACAAAGTTCATCATACGCATGCTAGTGTGTTCAAGTGTGATCTTTGTGGTCGTTTTGGTCACTTGGCAAAATATTGTTTTGATTTGAAAAAGAAATTTTATTTGCCAAATGTTTCTAGTAGACCACATGTTTTTAAATGCGATGTTTGTGGTAGATTTGTCCATTTGACGAAGTTTTGTTATGATTTGAAAAAATATTCAAACTTGCCAAATTTCTCAAGTAAACCACCTTTGTTTAATAATGTTTCTCATTTACAATATAATTTAAAAGAAAAATATTTATTTGTAAATGATTTCCGTGCACGAGCTAAAGGTCCACAAAAACAAATGGATCTCTTTCATTGTACAAATTACAATCAGAAGGGTCATTTGAATGAATATTGCTTTGACCGTGTTAGTGCACCATATGCGCCCAAGATGGTTCATAACCCTAGGGCTTTGAGCTTTATTGATAGGGGTCATGTCCCTAAAGAAACCGGCACCAAGAAGACTTTGGTGCCAAAATAATTTTTAAGCTAAAAATCTTAGTATTTTTCTTTTTCTTTTTCTTGGTTTCAAAAATGTATTTTAAATTTTTTATGAAAACAATTCCTTTTATTTTGTCAAATCTTTTTTGTTTTCATGATTATTGGTCTTGTTTTGATGAGAGGTTTGTATTTATATAACCCCCCGGATTATTGGGTGTTTATTCCCAAATCTTGTTTACCGGGTGCTAAAATGTTCATATGGGTTGATACTAGCTCAAGAGCTAGATATAGTTGCCTCTCTTGATTTTTAAAAATCAATAATGGTTTGGTTTTATGATTTAAATTTTGATTTATGATTTTATTTGATTGATTTGTTTTCATTTGAAAACATTTTGCATGATTCTCATGCTCTTTTTCCTTTGATTTCATAAATCTACCTTTACACATGGTTTTTATGTTCTTTGATTTGAGACACTTTTTCATATTGATATATTCATATGTGTTCTCATTATCTTTTTCGTATGCGAGGAGTATTTAGCATATTCTCCATCCATGGTTGCTCACATATGTTTGCCTTGATCCTCATTGCATACATTCTATATGGCATTTTAATAGAGGGAGCAATCCCTATATTTTTTATACTCACCCATGTATATTGATAGGGGGAGCTTTCGCTCTCTTAATCCTTTTGTCCCCTTTTTTGATGTTGTCAAAGAGGGAGAAATATTGTGAGTATACATTTCCTTGTCTATATGCATGTGATTTATAATTTATATATTCATTTTCTTTCATGCATATATCCTTTTTGTAAATTATTTGTCATCGTCAAAAAGGGGAAGATTGTTGGCCTCTTTGTTTTGATGATATTTAACGAACAATTTATTACTAATATTGTTTGTCTAGTATTTGTGTTTTCTTATTCATTGTAGACAAACAACATGTTGGAGGATGGATGGAATAGAGCTTCAACGATCATATCCAATGGAGGTTGGCGGAATAGTGGAGTGAAGCAATGTACATTCAAGTTAAAGATACAAGTTCAAGCTTCTTCCGCAATTGTACCAAGTCAAGCTTATTGAAGATCAAGATCAAGCTTGGGTAAATTAGTTTAGATTTATATATTATGTGTGTTAATACTTCAAGCTCAATTTCATACACACACACGTTTATTTTTATTTATCGTTGTTTTTGATTATAGACTTATTAACACGATTTTATATCTTTTATCAAGTTTATAAATCTATTGGAAAGTTTTTAAAACTTTGTTTAAACTCATTTTGTCAATATCAAGCTTTTACAAGTCCATACTTATGTGATTTTGCAAAATAACAAGATTCCACAATTGGGAAATGCAAATTGGAAAATTCTTTTTTGTAACATATTCAAAATCACATTTGCAAACATTTCCCAAAGTTTCATCAAGTTTGAAATTGATTTGTTACGTTTAATTGAATTTACAAAATCATGTTTTTCGTTCGTGCATGTTTTTACAAAACAGATGAGTTTTCACAAATGGGAAGTGATATTTAAGAAATTATTTCTGTGAAATATTTATCTACATATTTAGAAACTTTCCTCAAAATTTTACCATGTTTATCTATGTTCAAATATTTATTTCTCTCAACTGCGAAGTGATTTTTCAGAAATTATTTCTATAACATGTTCATCTACATGTCTAGAACATTTACTCAAAATTTAATGATTTTTTGAGTTTATTTACTATTTTTAATTAATTTTACAAAATCAGATACGCAAAATTCCAGAACTGTCAAAAATTGGAAACTGCCTGTGCACGTTGCTACAGTGTGGTCGACCGCCACGGTCGACCATGCTACAGTGCGGTTGATCGTACGCAGTCCAGAGAGCAGTTTTTGAGTTTTTCTTCTCACGATCGACCGTGACGGTCGACCGCCAATGTTACCGTTGCACAGTAACGGTAACTTGCTGATTTTTGTCTTTTAGTGATTTTTTAAGGTTTTTGGGGTTGTTTTCTTCTATCCTATATATACCCTATTATATTTATCATTTCACATACAATCAGAGAGTTTTAAAATAAGTGATAATCACATTTTATTACAATATTATACCCTCATTATCTATTTTTATGAATAAATATACCACTAATAATTGTTTTTATCTTTTAATTGCAGGTTAATGAAGAATAAAGCCCAAAAATCAATAAAGCCCAAAAATCCCATCTCTCAACAAAATCTCATGAATTAAATGAAGAACACAAGCAAGAGCCAAAAATCTCAAGCCCAGAATCAAGCCGAGTAGCTTGTAGAAGCCGGAGAAAATAAAAAAATCAAATATGAAAACAAAATATATTCAAGATGGTTGGCCGCAAAGAAATGACGATATCTCTCAATCCGGAAGGTGGAATTTAACATATAATATATGAAAATCGCCTATCTCGACGAGACGAGGCCATCTGTGGAGGCATATTTTACATTGGACATCGATGCCAGCATCGATGCCGGCATCGATGCCAGCATCGATGCTGGTATCGATGGCTACGATTCAGTTACAGATCAATGGCTAATTTTTGATGGTTTTGGATAAGGATTCAATTCAATGGCTCTTATTCATTGATGTTTACTATAAATAGGGGTAGAGAGTGAGGGGTTAGAGGTGTGAAAATTTTTGTAACTCCTTTTGGAGAGGAGGGCTACTCTTAATTGAGAAGGCCTTCCAAATTTGTAACTTTTTATTACAATTAATAATAATAATAATTTTTTTACCACTTTAAATTTTTCTCTTCTTCTCTTTGTTAGATGATGAAGATGAAGATGAAGATGGAGAATTATTTGAAGGTTTGCATTTCTTTTCTTTTTCTCTTTTATTGCTTATTAGTTTAAATTTATTTCTATGCTTGTAGTTAGATTTTATTTTCTTGTTAAATAGCCAAGAGGCTAGAACCCCTTGCCTTAGATTTATTTCATGCTTATAGAATAGATTTATTTTCTTGCATTTAATTCTTGAAATTTTATTTTGTAGTTTAGATTTTGCAATTTATTTTGTAGTTAGATTTTACTTTCTTTCACTATTCACCTTGAGGCTAGAACCCTCTTGGGTTTAATTAGTTTTTCTTTTTGTTTATTTTTATTTTGTTTGATTCGCCTTTAGGCTAGAACCCTCTAGGGAATCACCCTTTTCTAAGAAGTGGGTTCAATTTTAGATTACCCATATTTATAATTGAATCCACCATCTTTAATTTCTTGCATTTTCTTTTATTCTAGAATTTTGTTCTTCATTCTTGATTTTTTATTTGTTTCTTGATTTTATTCATTTTTCCTTCTCACCTTATTGATCATACGCATTCTCTTTCAAATCCACTCTCACTTACACTTTGCACCTATTTACACACCATTTTCATTATCTCAATCTCTTCACAATCACATTCACTCATCACTCCTATTTGTCACGCACACAACATAAGAACTAATTTTATATTTTCTCCTACAAAACACCTTCCTCGTAGGATCGATATCTTTATACTATAACTTGACACGGTTGTGCACTTGCAACCTTTTTGGTACATGTTTATGCCGCATTAAGTTTTTGGCGCCGTTGCAATGAGAGAGTTTTAAAATAAGTTTAAGAGAGTTTTATAGTTTGTTTTAAGTTTGGGGTTTGTGTTTACAAATGAGGAATCTTATGTTGTCAATTGATGGATTCATCCTCAATCTTTTTCATCCTCTCCTTTGTGTTTATAGAGAAGTTTTCTAAACTCTTATCTAGTTTTATATTTTCTTAGTTATTTGATTATCATTCGTTAAAGCTAGTTTTTATATTAAGTTTAGATTTGATTTTATTTCACTCATTGCTTACACACACCAACATGAGCTTATTGTATACATAGTATATTTGGGTTGGTGAGAGTTGTAACATTGAGTGTGAGCCTACATTAAGTTCTCATCTATTGTAGAGAACAAATCATTTTTTATATTGTGAGATTGTAAGGTTTTCGGTGAGCTAAAAAACCGAGTGTGTTGATTGTAAAGTTTTCGGTGAGCTAGAAAACGAGTGAGAGTATAAGGTGTGAACGTTGATCGGTGAGCGTTGAAAACCGACATTGTGAGGTATAAACGTTATTCGGGTGAGCGTAGAAAACCCGGTTGTGATAGTGGATTTCTCCCCGGGAGTGGGGAGCGGAGACGTAGGACGGAAGGTCCGAACTCCGTGATCATTTGAGTGTGTTCGAGTTTGTCATTGGCGCATTTGCTTTTGCATTTATCTTGTATCGCCAATTATGCATTGCTCATTTATTTCATCCACTATCTTGTATATGTTTTATTTCACCATTGTGTTAGTTTATATATCTTTGTATATATTTTTATCATATAGGATATATCTCATTATTCATATTGCTTATCCTAGCTCACATATCTTGTAGCATATCATACTTGCTAGGATATATTTGTTAATTAGTTTTAATTGGTATTTAAATCGGATTAGATTAGCATAAGACCCTAATCACCCCCCTCTAGGGTCTAACACTGATGAGAGATGAGAGAGAGCAAGAGGTTTCTTTCCTCTTTTTCGCGAAAATAAATGGGGAGAAATTTCCCTCCCAAACGTTTTGGCGACGCAGATGAACAAAAGCGTCGTCAAAAATAGACTTTTAGCGACGCTAATCTCACTCGCCACGATAAATGCACACTATTAGCGATGCTAACCCTAAAACGTCACTAAAAATATATATTTTTACCGACGAAAATAAAAAATGTCACGAAATCCATACACTTTTACCGACGCTAAGTTAAAACGTCACAAATAATATACACTTTTAGCAACGCTAATTATAAACGTTGGAGAAAATATATATTTTGCCGACGCTAACTAAAATCGTTAGGAAAAACATATTTGTTGGCGACGTATTTAACCATGCGTCGGGAATAAGCGTTGGGAAAAGTATAATTTGTTGTAGTGGATATAAGTCTCTCATGTAAGAGAGGTTGAGAAGAGATTTTGAGCTTTGGAGAAAACATAAGTGAAGGATAAGTGTGTATGTGAAGTTAAGAGAGTGTGAGAGTTGAGCGATTCTCTTGTATTGATTTCCCTCTCATGTGGTAGATTTTTCGTGTTGTTTGCCCCCATGGACACATAAGTCAAACTTAGTTCACTGAACCATGTAAATTTTGATGTTTCTCCTTCTTATTTGGTATTGTTCTATCTTGTGAACTTGTGATTTGATCTCTAAATTGCGGAGATCAAAATCAGGGTTCGTGCATTCCCCAACGCAAATTCTTCTTGAGTGTCGATCGTCTAAACAGTAGTATGTCTACGATAAAGTGATGTGTATATTAGATATGAAATCGAATCAAAACATAGTTAAAAAAAATGAAGTTCACAACTTTATACACGCATTTCCGAATTCCTAAGTCCTCCAATGAGATTTTCTCGTAAAACCAAACAATTTTAGCCCCGCACAACGATAGCAACTGTGTAAATTTTTGGAAATTTCCAACTCACCGTCGCAAGTACCCATAAATGAGCACCGTAAGGTCAAAAAACCCAAAGAAGAACCCAAACCTTGGCGAGGACATTAGAACTCAAGCCCATCACCCATTCCATGTCCATGAGGATAACATTATCATCATACCCTGCCACGTGGCATTAAAAGAGGGGTGCCTCACGATAAGGATATCATCCACCCACACCCTTAACATGTGGTGTCTCGTCCCTCGCATCAACCAACGGTCACAATGCGCTAAAGCGTCCCAAAGGCTAAGAATCAACCATCGGTTTTAATAGATAGAGGGCTAAAGGTTATATACTTATATATATAGGCACCGGGGAGAGCAAATATTCAAGCTCATTGCAAGTTAAGAGAGCAAGGAGGAAGTTTTAAGAGACATCTTTTTGAAATGGCCTCTTCGATGATGGTCTCCTCTGCCGCCGCCGCCGCCCGTGCGGCCCCGGCTCAGACCAACATGGTCGCCGCCTTCAGCGGCCTGAAGTCCACCTCTGCGTTCCCCGCCACCCGCAGGGCCAGCACTGACCTCGCCAAGCTCCCAAGCAACGGCGGAAGGGTTCAATGCATGAAGGTAATTTATTCAATAATAAACCATGCAAACGCCTTAGTATATATTGAAAACTAGCTATGCGGCTCTTTCGCGCTTTCGATCTCATATTTAGCCGATTTTTGTGCGACGTCGCAGGTGTGGCCTGTTGAGGGCATCAAGAAGTTCGAGACCCTCTCCTACCTTCCTACCCTGTCCATTGAGCAGTTGATCAAGCAGATTGAGTACCTTATCCGCAACGGCTGGATTCCCTGCCTGGAATTTTGCCACGTAAGTAGCCAATGGACAAGCCCCTCTCTTGTTTACAAATTTGAGATATCAAACACAAATTTTGTTTGTTAACAAAGAAAAATAGCATTTTCCAACACATTCCTAGCTTTGAGACAGGATTAATTCTTGGTAATTAATTTTGCTGAAATGACTCATCACATTTCAATAGTTCTGGTTTGGAATCCATGGAAACAAACAACCCCTTAACCACTCATGCATCAACAATACGATTGACAATGCAGGAGGGATTCGTGTACCGTAAATACCACGCCTCCCCAGGGTACTACGACGGCAGATACTGGACAATGTGGAAGCTCCCCATGTTCGGGTGCACCGACGCCATCCAGGTCGTGAAGGAGCTCGACAACTGCAAGGCCGAGTACCCCACGGCATTCATCCGGATCATCGGATTCGACAACAACCGTCAAGTGCAGTGCGTCAGCTTCATCGCCTACAAGCCCCCTCAGTAAATGACCCGGAAGTCGACTTCCGACTAGTTTCCGCTTGATGATTTGGATGCGTTTTCCTTTTCAATTTCCAATTTCTGCTGGCTTTTTAAACTTGTTTTGTTGTTGGTCTTATAAATAGCCGCTCTCTCTCCAACGGATGAGAGTTGTATTGATGATATATGTATGTTGGTGATGAGGAAGTTATAGGTCCGGCTACATGATGATATATGATGATTGGTGTCTATCATCTATGTTGTTAGTTTTTTTTTCAGGGAATCAACTGTTCGCCGGCTTGTTTCATTAGTTTAATTTGCGATTTCACTCGCAATATACTTGCATGATGCACAACAAAAGAAAATGAGAAAAACAGTAACGGCCGGACTAATTTTAGGAATATAAAACTATAATTTTCAACTTAATTTCACCGTAACTTTAAAATGTGGTGTAGCGATAGAGACATCTAACAGGATATCAAAGCAATCCATATTCAATTCCCATTATTCACAATTTTAAAGAAGATTTTTAAAAATGGATATCGCTTCTCTGCATAGAAAATTTTTCTCAACCTATAAGGGCATTTTAGCATAAAACACTGTAACCCTAAATCCCCACCATAACTTCAAAGTTTTAGTGGAGTGGAATGGGTCGTTTGATACAAATATCGGATAGATTTCAATCATCTCATTTGTGAATAGACCACTAAGAACATTTTCTCATTTATAAATGTTTATTATGAAACATACAGTATGACTTAGATCAAAGACGAGGAATGAGGACCAGTCATGATGATCATTATGTGAAAACGGCGAAGGAATTGGGAAAAACGTGAAGAATAACCCAAAACAGACTCCACCAATCCCTGATGTGGTGTCTGTCATGGGTGTGGTAGAATCTGTCCTGCACTACACCCTCTGTCACACCCATGGTGCAGGGTGTGACAGAATCTGTCCTGCACCACACCCTCTGCCACACTCATGGTGCAGGGTGTGGCAGACTCGTTTTTAGAATCCTCCTTTGTTTGGGATTGTGTTTTATTATAAATAGGACCACATTTTTAAAGGTTTCTTAAGGAGAGAAAATGAGAGAATTAGCATTGTTTTGAGCACTTTGAGAGGGAGATATTGTGAGGGAGTTGAGAGCTTTGGTTAGGGTTATATTTGAGTGATTTTATGAGTTGTAACCCGTTGTATTTCTCCTCTATATAGTGAAATATCCCCATCCTCACCCCGTGGACGTAGGCAATTGCCGAACCACGTAAATCCTTGTGTTTGGTTTGATTTGTGTCGTATTTTGGTGAATTGCACTCGTAATTTGGTTTGGTTTTCTTCTCTCATCGCTCACCGACTCGTTTGGTTGTCGAGCACGCTTCCGCACGGCGCGCAACCAGTGGTATCAGAGCCCAGATTTCAGATCTAGGGGTTTTGGATTAGGTGGAGGAAGATTCAGTTGGAAGCTTGGTTCTTGGAGTTCTAGGCTTTGGTGGAGTTAGGGTTTAAAGTTGCCGTTGAAGATCTCGCTTTCCTCGTGTGGTTAGGAGTTCTATTTGGAATCCAATCTAGGGTTCAGTTGGGTAACTTCTAAATTCTATATAGTTTAAATCTTTCTTTGCAATTTGGAGTTTGTGATTATGGGTGAAGAAGTTAGTGAAAGCAGCAAGATGACGGGTACAGTTCAAGTGGGTTTTCAGAACACTAAGATTAGTGTAGTGAAATATGACGGCAAAATCAATTTTGGTTTGTGGATGAGCGACGTACAGGATGCGCTCAATGCTCAAAATTTAGAGGAGACCATCATGGTCGATGTGAGGCCACCTAAATATGAAGAGGCGGTATGGGAAAAGATGAATAGGAACGCTTGTGGGGTGATTAGGTCCTGTTTGGAATAGGAGTTAAAATATGATGTGATTGGGGTGACGTCTGCGATGAAGATGTGGGAAATTCTTAACAATAAGTATCTTACGAAAAGTGTTGAGAACAGGTTGCATTTGCTGCATAGGTTATTCAGATTCCAGATGTCCCGAGGCACCTCGCATGCGGCTCATGTAAACAACTACACTAAGTTGTTGTCAGACTTGGCGAACGTGGATGAGAAGATCACGGATGAGTACAAGGCTATTATTCTTTTGGCCCCCTTACCGGATGAGGAGTATGATACCTTCGTGCTTACTTTGCTGAACGTGAGATCTTCTATCACTTATAGTGAAGTGACTAACGCATTGACGAACTACGATTTGAGGAGGAAGGATAAGGAGACTTCCCGCGCTAGTTCTTCAGGAGAGGCCTTGTCGACGAGAGGTAGAAGCCCATATCCGAAAGGTGGTAATCGAGGAAGGTCAAAGTCAAGAGGTCGTCACCAATTAGTAAAGAACCAATGTGCATTCTGTAAGGAGCAAGGACATTGGAAGAGAGACTACTCGAAGCTCAATGAGAAGGAGAATGGCAAGAAAAATAGCCCGAAGGCCAATGAGGTGAACGTTGCGAAATGCGATGATTCCGATGATTCTTACTTTTCTCTATTGATTACTCCGGAGGTGAACCATGTGGATGCATCGGATTGGATGCTTGATTCTGACGCTACTTATGATGTGACTCCTAGGCGAGATTGATTTTCATCATTTGAGAGACTCGACTGGGGTGTTGTTATCATGGGAAATGATCAATCCTGTGCCATTTGTGGGATAGGTACTGTGAGGATTCGGATGCACGATGGAGTAGTCTGTGAGTTAAAAGAGGTGAGATTTGTTCCTCAGCTAAAGAAGAATCTTATCTCAGTTGGAGCTTTAGAGGCTAAGGGATTCAGGGTGACCTTTGAGAACGCTGTAGCAAAGGTTACTAAGGGATCTTTGGTGGTGATGAAGGGAGTCCGCAATCATAGTTTATACTATCTGAAGGGGAGCACTGAGATTGGCCAGGTTGCTTCGTCTATTTCAGAGGCGGACATGAGCAGACTTTGGCACTACAGGCTAGGGCACACAGGTAAAAAGTCACTGCAGGCATTGTGCAAGCAGGGGCTATTGAAGGGAGCCAAGAGTGGTAAAGTGGAATTATGTGAGCATTGTGTACTTGGCAAGAAGACAAAGGTGAAGTTCAGGATGACCATTCATAGGACGAGGGGCATCTTGGACTACATGCACACAGATGTTTGGGGTCCCACCAAGACGGCATCACTTGGTGGTCGACATTGGTTCGTCATATTCGTTGATGACTATTCTAGGCGATGTTGGGTGTACACCATGAAGCATAAGAGTGAAATCCTAGATTTATTTGTGGAGTGGAAGAAGAGATTAGAAGTACAGACTGGGAGAAAGATCAAGACGTTACGATCCGACAACGGCGACGAGTATACTTCAGACCCCTTTCAGCAGCTATGTCGAGACGAGGGCATAGAGAGGCACTTCACAGTTAGTTATACACCGTAGCAGAATGGGGTGACGGAGAGGTTAAATCGATCTTTGCTGAAGAAGATTCGATGTTTATTGACGCATAGTGGTTTGGAGAAGATCTTTTAGGCTGAGACACTTTCTTATGTGAGCCACCTCATTAATAGACTGCCTTCATCTGCGATTGAGGGAAGACCCCTATGGAGATGTGGTCGGGAGTGACAGCACATGACTATGACCAGCTTAAGGTATTTAGTTGCCCTGCATATTATCATGTTAAAACTGATAAGTTGGAACCTCGAGCTAGGAAGGCCATATTTGTAGGATTCAAACGTGGTGTCAAGGGATACAAGCTTTGGGATCCAGTTGATAAGAAGATTGTGCTGAGTAGGGACGTCACATTCGATGAGGCTTCTATCTTGAAGCTTCCCACCTCTCATTAGGTGGAGAGCGACCCGACAGAGGAGATATCGCAGGTGGTGGAGATTGATGCAGCTCCACAGAGTCCAGATGGTGCAATATCCATTAGAGTGCCGACTGAGGTGACGCTAGGCGAGCACGACGGTGATGCGGAGGATACGGGTACTCGAGCAGGATCAGGGACCGATGGCTCAGGTTCAGGATTCTATTGCGGTTCGGAGACAGAGGAGAGACATACGGGTGCCAGCACGGTATGCCGACACAGTTGCATATGCACTTCCGGTGGAGAGTATCGATGAGATGGTGCCTACTACATTCAGAGAGGCTGAGCAGAGTTCGGAGGCTGATTCGTGGTAGGTGGCTATGCAGGAGGAGATGGAGTCCCTTCATAAGAACGATACGTAGGAGCTTGTTGAGATTCCAAAGGGGCGGAAGGCGATTGGGTGCAAGTGGGTGTACACGAAGAAGGAGGGCATTGAGGGCACTCCAGTGAGGTTCAAGGCTAGGTTGGTTGCGAAGGGCTATGCATAGGAGGAATGTATTGATTACAAGGAGATTTTCTCTCCGGTGGTGAAACATTCTTCGATTCGGATTCTGCTAGCTTTGGTGGCACAGTATGGATTAGAGTTAGATCAGTTGGATGTGAAGACGACATTTCTTCATAGTGATATTAATGAAGAAATATATATGACTCAGCCATTGGGATTCCGAGTTACAGGGAAAGATAAGTTGGTTTGCAGGTTAAAGAAATCGCTATACGATTTGAAGCAATCTCCTCGACAGTGGTATAGGCGATTCGATGGTTTTATGCTTGGTCATTCGTACACTCGGAGCCAGTTTGATCCTTGCGTGTATTTTCGCAAGTTGAGAGGAGGTACGTACATTTATTTGTTGCTTTATGTCGATGACATGTTGGTTGCCTCTAGTTCCAGGTCAGCTATAGATGAGTTGAAAGTTCAGCTTTCGAATGAATTTGAGAAGAAGGACTTGGGCGAGGCGAAGTGCATTTTAGGGATGGAGATCGGCAGAGACAAGAAGAAGGGCAAGATTTGTTTGACACAGGTGGCTTATTTGAAGAATGTTCTACAGCGATTCCATGTTAGCATGGATACGAAGCCAGTTTGTGTACCTTTGGGAGCCCATTTGAAGCTTTCAGCTAGCCTTTCACCGAAGTCAGTTGAAGACCGTAAGTTGATGACGAAGACTCCATATGCGAGCGCAGTTGGGAGCTTGATATACGCGATGGTATGTACGAGGCCGAATTTGTCACAGGCGGTGAGCATGGTTTTGAGATACATGCACGATCCAGGAGTGGGCCATTGGGACGCCGTGAGATGGATTTTGATGTACATTAAAGGTACGCTCAGTGTTGGTTTGGTTTATGAGCGGGACACTACAGGTGGGCAGTTGTGCATTGGATATGTTGATTCGGATTATGCCGGGAATTTGGATAAGCGTCGGTTTACTACGGGATATGTGTTTACTTTGACCCGTGCGCTAGTGTGTTGGAGATGCACCTTACAATCTACGGTGGCTTTGTCTACGACGGAGGCAGAGTATATGACGGTTACAGAGACTGTGAAGGAGGCTATTTGGCTTCGAGGACTTTTGGAGGAACTTGGTATATCGCAGCGGTCCGTCACCATTCATTGTGATAGCATGAGTGCTATCTATTTGGCGAAGAATCAGGTTTTTCATGCGAGGACGAAACCCATTGACGTTCGTTATCACTTCGTTCGGGATGTTCTTGAAGATGGCGATGTGAAGATTGTGAAAGTCCAGACAAAGTATAATCCGGCGGATATGCTCACTAAGGTGGTTCCGAGCAACAAGTTTGATCATTGTCGAAACTTGTTGCACATTCGTGATTGTTGAGGCCGTTGACGGCCATTTGGATGAACTACGGGCAGCTTGATCCCTTAGGAGAGGGGGTACGTAGATAACCACATTGGTGCAGCCGAGTTTAGAGAGACGACACATTGGTGCTCATGTTGGTGTCGGCTCAGTGTTGGGAACACTTCATCGAGGTGGAGAATTGTGAAAACGGCGAAAGAATTGTGAAAAACGTGAAGAATAACCTAAAACAGACTCCACCACACCCTGGTGTGGTGTCTGCCATGGGTGTGGTAGAATCTGTCCTGCACCACACCCTCTGCCACACCCATGGTGCAGGGTGTGGCAGACTCGTTTATAGAATCCTCCTTTGTTTGAGAATTCTCCTTTGTTTGGGATTGTGTTTTATTATAAATAGGACCACGTTTTTTAGGGTTTCTTAAGGAGAGAAAAGGAGAGAATTAGCATTGTTTTGAGCACTTTGAGAGGGAGATATTGTGAGGGAGTTGAGAGCTTTGGTTAGGGTTATATTTGAGTGATGTTGTGAGTTGTAACCCGTTGTATTTCTCCTCCATATAGTGAAATCTCCCCATCCTCTCTCCGTGGACGTAGGTAATTGGCGAACCACGTAAATCCTTGTGTTTGGTTTGATTTGTGTCGTATTTTGGTGAATTGCACTCGTAATTTGGTTTGGTTTTCTTCTCTCATCGCTCACCGACTCGTTTGGTTGTCGAGCACGCTTCCGCACGGCGCGCAACAGATTATGCTAAAAATAAATAACATCAGTTCAGATATTTAAAAAGAGAATAAAAATGATTTTGGTATTGCTTTCCTATATCCATGGGTGATCTTAAATGCCTTGTGAAGAATCGCGATAAGTATAAATTTGTGTTTTTATTTTCATGAAATTTCTTCAAAAAGTATCGAAAGTGAATATTCACGGATTTGGGGTGCTACCGACGTCTTTTTTTCTGACACCGACTTTTGTGCCGTGATCAACCGACTTCTTCGGCCAATCGTTTGTTTATCGGTGCAAATGGGATTTGAACTGTGGACTTCTTGCACGAAATAGAGCAAGTGATAAAATATAGTTTACCGTTATTTGCCACATAACGATACAAATCACAAATTGATCAGAAACATGGATCAGATAAGTGTAACAAATGCTAAAAGAAATTTTTTCCGGTGAACATGCAATGTATATGATAACCTTCGGAGAGATTCTGTACTAGACACGCAGATCAAATACAAACCTCAAACTGATCAAATACTATATCTCATTTTGATTAAGCTACTTAGATTAAGTCATGTATCTTACAAAGGTACGCGACAATGCCTGTATCTTGTTACCAAATTCATGTGACATGTATCCCGCTATCAAATCTAAATAAATGCAAACACTATAAAATCAATTCATGCAGTAAAATTAGTACAAACAGTTAAGAGTATCAAAACTAACAAAATGAACAACACACAAAATATATGAATCTATTGTTAGAATCATGACATGCAACGCAGCGGAAAAAGCATATCATGAATATTAATCAAAATTGATTAAAAGCTAGAAGAATATACCTGAAACGCTTTCCGAGCTTCTACAATAATCTGTCCCGAGATCAATCCGAAATAGCTTCCTCAAGAGAAAAAGCCTCCAATTGAAATCCACCCGTCACCGTAGAGGAGCAATACTGAGAGATATGTTCTCAAAAATCTATTTCTTCATATTATCTTCATAAGATTTTCAATCTCATCTATCTCCTCTCATAAGACTACATATGAAACCTATTTATAGGATTACACTAGTCATAGAGATTTTAGAGATTTTAACTGTAGGCATCGAAAATTGCCTATAGGACTCCACGAACAGCTCAGTATTAAGGAACGACAATGAACGTCACTATCTGGTTCACAGGAGTTCGATTGACGTCGGTGAACGCTTGAAGTGAATCGACGAACTACGTGAGCTGACAGAATTTCGGAATAACGAAGGCACAGGCTAATCGAGAGCCCCGCGATGTTTACAAAAGGAACAACGCCCTTCGTGTCTCGTTCATTCTACAGATAATCCAACCATTGGAGCTGATAGAACTTTTTCTCAGACTTCCAACGCATTTGGAATCACTCAAATCCGAGTTCAGACGAAGAAGTTACAGCGAAAACGGTCAAACGGGCATTGAAAACGTCTCAGAGCTGAAGTGAGGCACTTACGGTGTCTCGGATTTTGGGAGATACCCCAAGGGTGTCCCGGATTTTTGGGGACACCCTAAGGGTGTCTCGGATTTTAGGAGACACCCCAAGGGTGTCCCGGATTTTTGGGGACACCCCAAGGGTGTCTCGGATTTTTGGGGACACCCCAAGGGTGTCTCGGATTTTTGGAGACACCCCAAGGGTGTCCCGGATTTTGAGAGACACCCCAGGGTGTCTCCAAGGCAGATTTGGGCCTTAAGATGGTTTTAACCGCTCCGCAACCCCTCAAGCCTATAAATACAAGCCTTAGGCCTCATTTTTTCAGATCTGGAGTTTTGGTGCCTCGGCGAAGCCCTGCCGGATTGAAGACTTAAAAGTACACAGATTTCAGAGAGGAGGAGGAGAGATCGGATCGAGTTCTTCAACGCAAGAGAGTTCTTCGTCAGATCTACATCACCCGCATCCAATCCTTAGTATTATCCCGTTGTGGTAATTCTAAGAAGAGCAAATATCTCGCTTTTATCGAGATAGGCACTACGATTTCTCAATCCCTTCGCCGATAGACGAAGCTCTGCCTAATTTTTCAGCAACCAGATCTGATCGGCGGTGGTCCACGGATATCAACGTCCCCGTCACAGGCAAAGATCCCACGCAAGCAGAAGACCGATAAACGATCTCCCTGCGTTTGTTTGACAAAGTTGTAAACTTGTTTTATTTTCATTGTGTAAAGGAGATCTTATAAAAAGATCAACTTTTTATTTCATTCGAGTTTATTGTAACGACTAAAGTTGTAATAGATCCGATAGCAATGAAAACAACAACTTTCACCGCAAACAAGCTGGCGACCACAGTGGGAGCCAATAGCTTCGCTGCCGAAGCTGTCGTGCTGTAGCCGACGATCAAGATCCCGGTGCTTGAAGAGGTCGAATACGAATTCGACCAGCAAAGATTCGAAGAATATATTTCCTCCTCCTCCTCCAGATCTGCTCTTCCTCATAAGCGCAGGAAGATCTCTTCCTCCCAGGAGATCCGTCGGTCTTCAGATCTGAAAACCAAAGAAGTCAATCTCCACATCGTCGCTGTCGCAGTTGCACCTTGCAACGATCCGCCGGCATCCAATGAGACCAGATCTGCAGATCTGAACTCCTTCGCAATCAGGGAGTCGACTGCTGAAGGCGCGCCAACTTTATCAAAGAGAGCACGTTAAAGGAAACGCCAATGCCTCGCGTGCCAATTCGCCAAGGCTTTGGATCAGGTGGATGGACTCCGTTACCAAGCAGATCTGGAGTTCAGAAAACGCCAAGTGGCTAATCTATCGCCACGACTAACATCGGAATCCTCCTCTCGACCTCCCATTAACGAATGGGTTCGTGTCAAACGAACCCGCTCTACTCTCGAGGAGCGAATCCAGAAGCGTCGCGCCTTGCTTGCGCATGCCCGGACCCTTGTGCGAAAAACACAGGAAATGCAAAAGGGAGAGGCAGTTAAGAGATCGCCAAGATCTAAGCAAGTGTGGATGCCAAAGGCCAAATCAACGCCTAAGGCAAAAGTATCCGAGGCTGATCTCCGGCCTTTGTCAACTCCAGATCCCGCTCCTCTTGCTCCTGCACCACCGGTGAAGCCCTATGGCAGCATGGATCTCTCCAAATCTAGAGTCCTATTGACGGATCACATCGGTTCTCTACCCGAGGATCGAGAAAAAGCGTCCGTTAAGGAAAGCTTGAGACCGTTGAAGGTGCTTCGAGCAAACATCCAGACTGGGGGTCGTACGCGATCTCCTAACAAGTTGGTTTCTGCAACGGCCCGCTTGGGGGTGCGTACAGAAAACCAGGAGCCCGTTAATGTTTCACCCTCACAAGGGTGTGATTCCAAACGTGTGACTCCTGTAGACGCCAACAAGGCGATGTTTACTCAGAGGAAAACGCGGCAGACAGAAGAATGCGTTATCCTGAGAATCTATGTAAACAACCGATAGGTTGCTCTGACCGTAATGTCGATGAGTTGTACTATCGAGCTGGGGGTGCGAATAAATCTCAAAAGAGAAGTACCCGGGAAGCGGACTCTCACTGTCCGTGTACCAAATTTATCAGGGCAGTATTATTAGCGTGTAGCTGCCCCAAGACCGCTCCATGGAGGGTCTCGATATTCGAGAGTATCTCCACTGAAGCATCAAAGCCCAAATCAAGACGTTTTCGCAAAAAACGATCGGTTGTTCGAGATGAGAATTCCCAGAAGTTACCATCAACATGGTCAATAAGGGAAAATCTCTGATTGTTTCAAGTGGTTCCAACCCAAATTTCTCTCCAGGAAGAAGTATCAATTCGGGAATAACCCAACGAATATCTCAGCTTTAGCTAGAAGCCGTCGGATATAACGATTACCCGGAAATCTACGAAGCAATCCATTCCGATGACGAACTCTCGGATTCTTATTCCGCACTCGCCTCCGACGATACAACGTCTAGCATAGGACAAGCTCAGGAAGTGTTCATGATCAACACCGAGCAAATAACCAAAATCATTAAGGATGCTCTAGCCAAGCAGAAAGAAATATTCAAAATCGAAATGGAAATGGCTATGCAGGAGATGAGACAAATGCATGACCAACAAAGTCGGGCTCTTTCCAATCAATTCGGTGAATCCAGCCGTCGCAACCTTGCTAACCAAGCAGGTAATGATTCAGAGGTGGATGAACGTCTCAATGCTGAGAACCCTCCCTTTGATCAGAACACTGGGGGTGGTCCCATTGATGACCATAATGCTAGGGGTAGTCCCACCAAAGATGATAACACTAGGGGTGGTCCCGTTATTCCTCTCAGGAATCATCCAGGATCTGATACAGACGAGGACGATAAAATAAAGGACCTTGAGAATAAAATCAATTCGTTGATGTCTGTCCAGGGGATAAAAAGGACCGGTATTCCATCTCCCTACCCAAGAAAGTGGGATTCGATCCCATACCCGACAAAGTTCAACCTGATCAACTTTACGCCGTTTAATGGAAATGGTTCCCCTACTCAGCACTTAATATATTTTAAGTCTCATTTGGGAATAATTTCTGGCAACGAGCCCTTGATGGTTCGGTCATTTGTTGGCACCCTTCGCGGGCCTGCCTTCGATTGGTATCGGCGTCTTAAATTTGAAAGCATCAACAGCTAGGAGGACCTGGAGAGCATGTTCCTCACTCATTTCTTCGATGATGATGCCGAAGTGTCGATCAGGACACTCTTCGATGAGAAACAAAAAGACGGAGAGTCGGTGGATACCTTCATCAAACGCTTCCGCAATCAGGCAATGAACTGCAAGGATCCCGTCACGGAGGAATTCGTCTTGCAAACCTATCATAACAACTTGTCCATTAATATCTTGGACGTTATGGGAGTAGAGCCGCTCAATACCTGGAAAGAGTTGAAGGTACGCGACGAGCAGGCCGAACGCTTCCTCAGAAGGAGGAAGGTCGAAAGAAGCCAACCGATGGATGACCCTCTGAATTCGAGTATCATGTCCCAGGATGAAGGGGAAGCACCTACAACAGTTGTTGATGTTAATCAAACATCACAACGGCAATCCCGAAGACAGCAGAAGACTTCGGATCTGAGGTTCCAAAAAGAATACTCATTCAAAGACGAAGACGTTCCAGCCATCTTTGAGACCCTTCTTGGAAACAACAAGATCAAGCTGCCACCGATCACGAATCAGGAGGAAGCTGACAATACTGCAGATCCGATGTACTGCGCGTACCACAGGAGGATCCTTCATCCTACCAAGGCCTGCTTTACTCTAAAGAATAGCATCCAGACCTTGATTGAAGCCGGCGTCATAACGCTAGGGTAAGCCAATTAAAAACGGCAAGACTCCGATAAGTATAAGAGTATAAACTGCTCCTTCCAAGACTCCGATAAGTATAAGAGTATAAACTGCTTCTCAAGACTCCGATAAGTATAAGAGTATAAACTGCTTCTCAACACTCCGATAAGTATAAGAGTATAAACTGCTCCTTCCAACACTCCGAAGGGTATACGAGTATAAACTGCTTCTTAATCCTCCGACCGGTATAAGTGGTTAAACTGCTCCTTGACACTCCAATAGGTACATGAGTCTAAACTGTTTCCTACCGTTGATGGGAAGTTCCTGGAGAATGTTACGCTAATATTCTTAAGGATAACCCGGTCATGTAACGGAGTACAAAGTCAGACCCAGGTCCAAGAAGGAAGCTGGGGGTGGATGATTCGTGCAATGGGAAGCTCCCGGAAGAATACTATATGTAATTTTCTTAGGGATAACCATATCATTACGAACAAAGTAATAAACACTAAACCCTCACTGTGATTTGTATGAGTCAACCCTCCCGTTGTGATTTATACTCCCCCTCTCACTGCTTCCTTGGTCAAACCTATAAAAGTTAGGGCCAAAGCCAGAATCCCCCCTCGATTCCTTCCATGAACGAGAGGTCCACTTTCAAATCGAGTGATCAAACCTTCCTACAGTTAGGGTCATCTCAAACCCCCGTTTGGTCAAACCTTCCTACAGTTAGGACCAAAACCACAATTCACTCTCGATAAACGAGAAATTTATCTTTAGTTCGGTAATCAAACCTTCTGACAGTTAGGATTATCCGAATCTTTTCGATTCTCGGAGTGGAGATCCCACTCCTAGTTTCACCTTTCTGGATTCTGGGGGTGGAGATCCCACCTCAAGTCTCCTTTCCAACTAGAGAAGAATATAAAATTCTTCCTCTTCGGTGCCGGGAGATAGAATATAAAATTCTTCCTCTTCTATTTTTTCAGTCCGTCTTTACCCTGAGAAAAGACACAATTCCCAACTTCCAATCCGTGCACTTTGTGCACGGGGAATTTTATCTCAACTCCTAAATAGAGATAAGCCTACGCCTAATACGTGTTACCGGTTTAGTCTTTCACCGATTGAAAAAAGACACCAGAATCCAGTCTGGGGAATTTTATCCCGAAGCCTAAGCAGGGATAAGCCAACGCCTAACATGCGTTGCCGGTTTAGTCTTTCACCGATTGAAAAAGACACCAGAGTATAATTCTGGGGACTTTCATCCCAAATCCTAAGTAGGGATGAGTCAACGCCTAATACGCGTTGCCGGTTTAGTCTTTTACCGATTGAAAAAGACACCAGAGTATAATTCTGGGGACTTTTATCCCGAATCCTAAGTAGGGATGAGTCAACGTCTAATACGCGTTGCCGGATGCCATATTCCCGTAAGAAATGGCGAAGTCTATGTATTCAAAATCATAGCATTAAGTCTAAGAGAAGAAATTCTCTTAGCATAACGTTACATGTGAGACGGGTTTTAATAATTCACATGCTAGCCCGGTTCAAACAGTAATCGGTAAAGGCACGTCAAACCCGTTGAAGGCTGGGGGTTTGCCAAAAATCCCAAAGTCTATGTCTAACACGCATTGCCGGTTAGTCTTTGACCGTAAAAAAGGACAAAAGACCACATATTCAACATTGTGGCAGGTTGTTATTAATAACACCATAATCCGTGCCTCACACGCACGGGGAATTTTATCCCGAAGCCTAAGCAGGGATAAGTCAACGCCTAACACGCGTTACCGGTTTAGTCTTTTACCGATTGAAGAAGACACCAGAATCCGAGTCTGGGGATTTTTATCCTGAATCCTAAGTAAGGATAAGTCAGTGCCTAACACGCGTTGCCGGGTAGTCTATTCCCGTGAGAAAGACGAAGTCTACATATTCAATGTCGTAGCACTAAAAGAGTTAACTCTTTTAGCACAACGTTATGTGCAGAACGGATCTAAACAATCTGCATGCTAGCCCGACTCAAACGGTAGCCGGTAAAGGCTCATCAAACCCGTTGATGGCTGAGAATTTGCCAAAAATTCTATAAGTACGAGTCATTGATGCATCAGCTCTGTTAGTTGGTCTCGTGACTCGATTATCCAACAACATTAAAATAAGATCCACAAATGCAGATGAATCAGCTTTAACAGTTGGTCCTGCAGCCCCAACATTTGAGACCGCTATGCTCCAATACCTTAAGAGCTTAAACTGTGTATACTCCAGCAAACGCACGAGTATAAACTGTGTTAATGGCGATCCACAACTTATGTCAATGCCAGTCAACGCGTTGCGACAAAAAGTCAACATTCGACGTTCGAAACCCTAGGGTCAACGCCGGTCAACGCGTAACCCTAGGTCAACGCCAGTCGACGCGTTACGACAAAAAGTCAACATTCGACGTTCGAAACCCTAGGGTCAACACCGGTCAACGCGTAACCCTAGGTCAACGCCAGTCGACGCGTTGCGACAAAAAGTCAGCATTCGACGTTCGAAACCCTAGGGTCAACGCCGATCAACGCGTAACCCTAGGTCAACACCAGTCAACGCGTTGCGATAAAAAGTCAACATTCGACGTTCGAAACCCTAGGGTCAATGCCGGTCAACACGTAACCTTAGGTCAACGCTAGTCAACGCGTTGCGACAAAAAGTCAACATTCGACGTTCGAAACCCTAGGGTCAACGCCGGTCAACGCGTAACCCTAGGTCAACGTCAGTCAACGCGTTACGACAAAAAGTCAACATACGGTGATCTGAAACCCTAAGTCAGCACAATGTGACAGAGATAGTCAGTTCAAAGTCAACTCAATGACACGAGCCAAACTCAACTCACCGGTGGTAGACTCGAGACTCTGACGATGGCCAGGTGATAAACGCAGCGCCGGAAGGACTTCAGCTATTCGTCAAAGCAATGAATAGACCGTAAATCGAAGGAGCCAAGAGTTGAAGCTAATTACAGGTCCTTTACGCTGATTGAAGGCTAGATCAATAACATCCAAAGTATTCCAGCTTCTTCTATAAAAGAAACGGGTCTGGAACGCTTTGGAGGGGGTATCTGTAGGCATCGAAAATTGCCTATAGGACTCCACAAACAGCTCAGTGTTAAGGAACGACAATGAATGTCACTATCTGGTTCATAGGAGTTCGATTGACGTCGGTGAACGCTTGAAGTGAATCGACGAACTACGTGAGCTGACAGAATTTTGGAATAACGAAGGCACATGCTAATCGAGAGCCCCGCGATGTTTACTAAAGGAACAACGCCCTTCGTGTCTCATTCATTCTACAAATAATCCAACCATTGGAGCTGATAGAACTTTTCGTCAGACTTCCAACGCATTTGGAATCACTCAAATCCGAGTTCAGACGAAGAAGTTACAGCGAAAATGGTCAAACGGGCATTGAAAACGTCTCAGAGCTGAACTGAGGCACCTACGGTGTCTTGGCCAAGCCAAGACACCCCAAGGGTGTCTCGGATTTTGGGAGACACCCCAAGGGTGTCCCGGATTTTTGGGGACACCCCAAGGGTGTCTCGGATTTTGGGAGACACCCCAAGGGTGTCCCGGATTTTTGGGGACACCCCAAGGGTGTCTCGGATTTTAGGAGATACCCCAAGGGTGTCCCGGATTTTTGGGGACACCCTAAGGGTGTCTCGGATTTTTGGGAACACCCCAAGGGTGTCTCGGATTTTTGGGGACACCCCAAGGGTGTCGGATTTTTGGAGACACCCCAAGGGTGTTCCGGATTTTGAGAGACACCCCAGGGTGTCTCCAAGGCAGATTTGGACCTTAAGATGG
Organism: Asparagus kiusianus; assembly: GCA_022839385.1. Classification (NCBI taxonomy): domain Eukaryota; kingdom Viridiplantae; phylum Streptophyta; class Magnoliopsida; order Asparagales; family Asparagaceae; genus Asparagus; species Asparagus kiusianus. The sequence continues at coordinate 279,722 of BQKN01065176.1, forward strand.
TTTTAACCACTCCGCAACCCCTCAAGCCTATAAATACAAGCCTTAGGCCTCATTTTTTCAGATCTGGAGTTTTGGTGCCTCGGCGAAGCCCTGCCAGATTGAAGACTTAAAAGTACACAGATTTCAGAGAGAGGAGGAGAGATCGGATCGAGTTCTTCAATGCAAGAGAGTTCTTCGTCAGATCTACATCACCCGCATCCAATCCTTAGTATTATCCCGTTGTGGTAATTCTAAGAAGAGCAAATATCTCGCTTTTATCGAGATAGGCGCTATGGTTTCTCAATCCCTTCGCGGATAGACGAAGCTCTGCCTAATTTTTTAGCAACCAGATCTGATCGGCGGTGGTCCACGGATATCAACGTCCTCGTCACAGGCAAAGATCCTACGCAAGCAGAAGACCGATAAACGATCTCCCTGCGTTTGTTTGACAAAGTTATAAACTTGTTTTATTTTCATTGTGTAAAGGAGATCTTATAAAAAGATCAACTTTTTATTTCATTCGAGTTTATTGTAACGACTAAAGTTGTAATAGATCCGATAGCAATGAAAACAGCAACTTTCACCACAAACATTAACTTTAAACAATTCATAATTATTTAGAACTCTATCCATAACAATTAAAGATAGAATAGATTTGTTCAAAAACTTTATCCATAACAATTAAGGATAGAAATAGAATTGCATTGCATGTATACATCTTCTAATGACATTAGTGAGACCAATTGGGTCCCATATCGAGAACCGATTATTAATCAAATTAATAATTTTAATTTAACATTGAAATCCCTATCCGACCAACTGTTCATAAAAACTCTTCCATAATATGGGATTAAATAATATCTTACATTCATTCCCTTTCAGTATTATTTATTTTAGGCAACTCTTTTAAGTAGGACAACTCACCTATTTGCTCATGCCTAAATTTGCAATTCCCATGAACATAAATAAAAATCATTTTGAAACATCAAAATATTTTATTTTTATAAGAAAGTAAATTTTAAAAAAATATTTTCAAAACCACCTGCCGGCAGGAATTTAATAGCTTCATGGGAATGCATAATAACTTAACTCATCATAATGAGCATACTGTATCCTATCTAGATATCCATTATTTTCCTAAATGAAATTTAGCAATCCAATGTTTCAGGTTGTGTAGCGCTTGCTAAACAAGCTTAACCGTCATATCAAAACATACTAAATTATCAAATTGAAAATAACAATATCATCAAGTCAAAGGGACCATGTAACAATTTGAATTCTCTATCTCTTAGGTGACTTATCCTAAAAAATTCAAATACGGTCTAGTGCTACACACATCATAATACGTGCTTATGACATACACCCGGAGAATCTCTATTCCCGATGGTTGAGACCCACCACCATATCTCATATATCTGTGTCATGCATAATAACCTGTTATAACAAAGTTATCCTTTACTAGTTATAGGTTAAGCACAATTTAAGGAATTTCTAAGTTAGATTATATCTCCAAGCAAGTGACCATCTCAATGCATGATCTAACAAAATAACTTCTAAGGAAATATATAACAATTATATAAATAATACCCAAATTTTGTACAACAATTAAATTTATTTACGTTACAATATTATTACATAATATGTATTGGATGTTCAAGGGCAAATTATTATTACTATTCCAGCAATCTCCCACTTGCCCTAACATCCAATCAGATGTAATCCTTACTCGCATCTGTCAAAAATATTTTAAGACAATGGTCTATAAAAGGACATTAAATATTATCTGCTTAGCCATCTATTAAACCATAACATATTTCTTCTTATTAACCTTTAATAAGATAATTTTTCTTTCTAAGCTTCTTGCAACAGCTCCATTACTATCAAATAATAATGAGAAAGAAAATTATTACAAGAAATAATATTAAGCTTATGGAGTAACTCATTAATCCATATTCCTTCTTTTAATGATTTAACATAGCACTACATATTCTGTTATTATTATTAATGATATAAATATAACCCGAAACAGACTTTCTATTATTAGGATTGGATTGAAAACTACTTACAAGATCAATAGCAACCTTTTTGGGACACATTTTCTTAAAGAGTGATTGTTTATGTCTTATAGGAACATTTCCTTTCTTGGAATCTTGTTAAGTTAAATTTTTTATGGATCTTATCCATATAAGTAGATTATGACAATTCTATATATCTATTTCTCTATGTATATAGAATTCAAGATCTACGATATAGAATGTCAGAAGAAAATCCTTCATAAAGAACTAAATCATACTTTTAATCATGACATTAAAATATCATTCTTAATGCGCAATATATCATCAACATGCAATGATTGGAATATAATGGACTTACTTTATTGTTTCTTATACACACATTATTTTTTTTTAAGGATATGATCAATTATTTCATCAAAATGAATGTTTGATTGATTAAGTTCATAACTTTAATTGATTTAATTAATCAATTTTATCTTCTTGAATTTTACATACTTGATTCTATAATATGTAAATATCTTCTTAAAGATATCCATTCAAGAAGGTTATTTTAAAATCCATTTATTGATATCTTATATTCATAACACGTTGAAATGACTAAATAGATCCTTATGGACTATAATATTACAATTAGAGGAAAAGATTCTTCAACAATTAATACCCGTTTGTCATCAAATGTGACATCAGGTCTCTTACATGAAATCATGTCCAACATGACTTTTGTGTAAGTTTTAGGATTTTTATTCTCCTTGTTACTTTTCATCTGATATATTTTAACAAGGTTACTGTACTATACAGGTGAATGAAAATCCTAATGATCTCCTAATTGTAATCAGTGTATTCAACAATAAATTTAGTAAGTAAATCTCCATTTACTTTATTACTTAAAGCTCCTACTAAATTTATACAATCTTCAACTCATTTGAAGTTTCTCCCACTGGATTAAATAACTCTCCCACTAAAGAAAACAAAATTCTTCTTGAGTTATATAAATCCTAATCATCAAGCTTGACTTTATAAAAGAACACATTTCTAGTAATAATTATTGTCTGAAAACTACACTAGGATTATCAATATAATACCTGGTACTTTCTTTAGGATAACCTACTAGTAGGATGTTATACCTTAGACTCCCATCTTGTCCATATTTTATTCTCTCATGAGAATATGACAACTCTAGATCTTCGAGCGTCATACACTTAATTTTCTTCATATCCATGTCTAATATGGTGTGAAAGAAAAAGATTTGGTAGGAATTCTACATAATAAATAATATGCAATCTCCAATGCATAACCTATTAGAAAATAAGAACATGTAAATGCACAGTATAAACCTAACCATATCGAATAAGGTTTAGTTCCATCTTTCAGACAAATAATTAGGAGTGATAAATTAGTAGATGTCAAAGTACTAACAATTTCATTTTGTTCATAAATCTCTTAAACTCCTAAGAATAGGAACTTGCCATCTGGATCAAATCAGATGACTTTGATACTTTTATCAAACTCCTCTTTAACTTCAATAACATTCTAATTTATGATGCAATCGCATAAATACATCAATATATAATTGCATCATATATGAATGCTATAAAATAAGAATATTTAACTATTGCTTTAACATTTAAAGAATTATATACATCTGAATGTATGAAGTCAAGAGTACGCAAGAGCTTTAGCACTATTCTAGAAAAATAGTTTGGTCATATGTCTCTTAGACAATATTTACAAGTTGAGAAATATTCTAATTTAGAAAATTCAAAGGACTATCCTTTATCAATTTATTGATCTTATCAATATTAACATGACCTAATATTTTTGTGCCAAAGATAAGTTGGATTACCTTGAACCAATCTATATTTTAAGAGATTTATCAATTCCAATAACATTACATAAGAGTTAAGGGTGGCAATCATGAAAAATAAACGGTTTTAATTTCATAATTATCAATAAAGCAATTTCTAAACTTTTAATAGAAATTCTATTTTACAAGAAAATAGAAAATCACTACTATAAAATTTAGAAAATAGAAATTAAATTTCTTCTAACATTAAGAAACATTAAGACAATCTTTAAGTTTCATTTCATGCCCTTCACTCAAAACAGAAATAAATTTCTTATTATTTTTATTTTTATTTACAATGCTAAAACTAGGGCTTTTATTTTCATTGTCAAAGTTAATCTTTTCATGTACTCTTACAACAAATTTGTAAGTATGTAAAGATAAACTAGAATGAATACATCATATATAAAAATCATTCACATTAGTAGACTCTACTAATCAATGGGTGAACTATCTTCAAAAGATATATTTTTTACTAAGTGACATAATACAACCTTTACAATTTTCTTTTTAATAACTTTCATTATTTAAATTTCTGCTTCATGTTTAGAAACCTATTTTACTTTTTAGATTTCTCTCTTAAGAAAATTTTCTTTTCTTAAAACTAGACAATCCAATTCGATATCCATCATTATGGATTTAACCTGCTTAATAATATTCTTTTTCCTCTTTTTCTTTAACAACATGTTCTATTCTAATAAAGCGATAGTTAAAATAAACAAAGAGTGAGATTAGGAAGTAAATATCACATCAACGTTTGATTTCGATCTTAACTTCCAACAAATCTAATTTGTTAATATATATCAAAACATCTTATGAAAATATATATCTATTTTCATCTTATGAACATTACTTTTATCATTATTATCTTTAAGCAGGATTATGACTGATGATCTTTATCATCAGTTACATCTGGTTAAGCGGGTATGTCACCTTAGACAATCATAGGCCAAACATTCAGCATTTAAAAATTAAATAGATTTCTTTTCCAATTCAATAGTTCGGGCTATCTAATTTATAATCATTCAATAACATATCAAAATGATAAAATTTAGTCATCATGTATAAGCAGAATATAATAACACAAATATTTCAAGTTATTATTTTATTATTGCATAATCATTACCAGGGATATTTTAAGTAATGATTTCATATTTAACATTTCTCTCATTTATTCAAATGTGAACAGGAAATCCAAGTTTAATTATAAACCTCCAGATTTTCAAGATCGAATATAATTAAACAAGGTAGAATCATCTATTCAATCATTAACAATTAACGATTTTTCTTTAAATTTTGGTCTTTGATGTAAGATGTGCCCCACTATTTTAGCGAGCACCCCAATACATCAATGAAGTGTTAACCTATCAATCCAGCTATTTTATATAAAACAGGTGGCACTACCTGTTTTAGTCTAGTGGTCCCATTATACATAAAATACTTGGCATCCTTATGCAAGATATAACAAGATAATAAATTTTAACAAACTCTATCCTTTGTGGCATCAGATAAGCTAAAAATTATTATCCAAGTTATATCTCTATGATGGAAGACCTTTAGATTTATATTTCTTAAAAATTAATCTATCTACACTTCTATAATTTGTTATTTATTATAACTGAGAGAAAATAACAACAGTCAATTTCTAATAAATTCTAAACTGTTTTATTTAATAAAAGAAATTTAGACTAATTATGGATCTATTAGTAATTTCCATGTATTACTTTAATCTCATAAAAATTAAAATTAAACAATTTAAAACAATACAACCATGTCACATATAAAATTTAAACAAGTATTTTAAAAATACAATGGTACATTATCAATCAACAAGAGTTAAATAATCTTTTCAACACAAGAAAATAAATTATACATGTATATGGGCTTTAGAAGAAATTCTACAACTATTAGGGACTAATCAGAAATTAGTCTTATATTCAAATGGATCTTAAAATAGTTTCAAAATCAACCAGGGGCCTGAAACTAATTTCACATCAAATCCTAGAAGACTCAGAACAATTTCTGGATCAAACATGGGTCTGTAACTAATTTTACAGTTATTTATCAATACTGGTGGACTTCAAAACAATTTCTGAATCAAACAGAGGTCTGATAATAATTTTACAGTAATTTATCAATGCTCACAGACTTCAGAACAGTTTCTGGGTTTATCAGGGAGCTATAACTAATTTTATAGCATATTTGAGAATGTGATGGACTGCAGAACAGTTTCTGGGTTAATCAGGGATCTCAAATTACTTTTACAATAAAATTCAAATCTAATAGGGTTCGGGTCTGGTTCTGTTTGTGGGTCAGACCTGTTCAACTAAAAATTAAATATTAATGGGTTTGGGTTCATACCCTTAATGAAAATAAACCCAATCAGAGTTCATCTTCTTCAAAGAAGATCTAGGGTTTGGGTAGGGTTTTGGGATGACCCGCCGCCACCCTTTGTCGGGCGGTGGCGGCTCCCCCGCCAACGCCGACGGGGAAACCGCACCGGCGGCAGCCGATCTCCGGCGGTCCAACTCGCTGGCGTTGCTTTTTTTTAATGAGATCAAATCTCAACTAGGTCACATTTAATCAAATTAAAATAACCAAAATACATTATCTAATCAAAGAACCATAATCATGATCATATTAAAAATCTCAATTGATCTCTAACAAAAACAAAAAAAAAATCACTGATGAACAGTAACCCGTGAACAGTACTTCGCCGATGAACGGTGTTGAACCCTGATTTTGATCTTAATCAAAATTTAATTTAATTTAATCCAATCAATTAATCATAACCCGTGAACAACAAGAACATAGTTTGATCTAATAAAACTTTTAATTTAATCTAATTACTTTTAGTTTAACAAATTAAACTGAGATGAATAGTAACCCGATAAACATTGTTTCGGCCGATGAACAGTCATCCGAAAAATTTCAATCAATTTTTTAAATTTAATCCAATTAAATAATCCGAAAATAGATCAAAACAAGATAAATTTAATCCGATTAAATTATTACAGATTGGATTCTAAACCCGCTATAATACCATTTGTTGGAATCATGACATACATGATACAACGGAGCGAAAAAAGTATATCATGACTATTAATCAAAATTGATTAAAAGCTAGAAGAATACCTGAAACGCTTTCCGAGTTTCTACAATAATCTGTCCCGAGATCAATCCGAAATAGCTTTCTCAAGAGAAAAAACCTCCAATTGAAATCCACCTGTCACCGTAGAGGAGCAATACTGAGAGATATGTTCTCAAAAATCTATTTCTTCATATTATCTTCATAAGATTTTCAATCTCATCTATCTCCTCTCATAAGGCTACATATGAACCCTATTTATAGGATTACACTAGTCTTAGAGATTTTAACTTTAAACAATTCAAAATTATTTAGAACTCTATCCATAACAATTAAAGATAGAATAGATTTGTTTAAAAACTTTATCCATAACAATTAAAGATAGAAATAGAATTGCATTGCATGTATACCTCTTCTAATGATATTAGTAAGACCAATTGGGTCCCATATCGAGAACTAATTATTAATCAAATTAATAATTTTAATTTAACAATCAAATTCATATCCGACCAACTATTCATAAAAGCTCTTCCATAATATGGGATTAAATAATATCTTACATTCACTTCCTTCCAGTATCATTTATTTTAGACAACTCTTTTAAGCAGGACAAATCACATATTAGCACATGCCAAAATTTGCAATTCCCATGAACATAAATAAAAAACATTTTGAAACATCAAAATATTTAATTTTTATAAGAAAGTAAATTTTAAAAAAATATTTTCAAAACCACCTGCCGGCAGGAATTTAATAGCTTCATGGGAATGCATAATAATTTAATTCATCATAATGAGCATACTGGATCCAATCTAGACATCCATTATTTTCCTAAATGAAATTTAGCAACCCAATGTTTCAGGTTGTGTAGCCCTTGCTAAACAAGCTTAACCATCACATCAAAGCATACTAAATTATCAAATCGAAAATAACAATATCATCAAGTCAAAGGGACCATGTAACAATTTGAATTCTCTATCTTTTAGGTGACTTATCCTAGAGAATTCAAATACGGTCTAGTGCTACACACATCATAATACGTGCTTATGACATACACCCGGAGAATCTCTATTCCCGATGGTTGAGACCCACCACCATATCTCATATATCGGTGTCATGCATAATAACCTGTTATAACAAAGTTATCATTTACTAGTTATAGGTTAAACACAAATTTAAGGAATTTCTAAGTTAGATCATATCTCCAAGCAAGTGACCATCACAGTGCATGATCTAACAAAATAACTTCTAAGGATATATATAACAATTATATAAATAATACCCAAATTATGTGCAACAATTAAATTTATTAACATTATAATATTATTACATAATATGTATTGGATGTTCAAGGGAAAATTATTATTACTATTCCAGCAATCTCCCACTTGCCCTAAGATGTAATCCTTACTCCCATCTGTCAAAAACATTTTAAGACAATGGTGTATAATGTTGGCCTTCTTATTTTGATGATGTTTAACAAACAATTTACTTCTAATGTTGTTTGTCTAGTGTTTGTGTTATTATATTTATTCTAGGCAAACAACGTAGTTGGAGGATGGATGGAATTGTGCTTCAACGAACATATCCAATGGATGGTGGAATAGTGGTTGAAGCCTATACAATTCAAGTTAAAGATCAAG
>BQKN01065176.1:288299-315651 GCA_022839385.1 Asparagus kiusianus
TGGTTTTTATGGTTATATATACGATATTACATATTCCATACTCTATTGTGTTTTAGTACTTATTGCATAGAATATGTAATTTTTGTGAAAATATTATCTTATTAGTTTATAGACTTAAATATCTATTTATACATGTTTTACTAAGTCTATAAAAATATTTCACAAAGTTTCAAAAGTTGGTTTATGTCAAAACATCAAAATTCAAGTATCTCATATTTTCATGTTTTGGACTATTTTGTAAAATGATGATATTTTTCATTTGGGAGGTCCTTTCTGATAACCAGGCACTGTTTATTATCATGTCTACAATCATTCCCCAAAGTTTTACATTTTTTGGATTTTATTTGATATTTTTAAACAGTGTTTTAAAATCAGGAAATCAGATTTTATTCATCAATTTTTCCTATGCACAATGGGCTTCTAGATTTAAACGATTTGTTGAATCTAAAAATATCGATTTATGGGAAGTTATTGATTGTGCTTATATTGTGCCCACTTTGGAGATATCCAAGTGGAGCAATCATGATAAGAAAATGTTTTCTATGAACAAGCTTTTGTTAGAATTTTTGCTTAATGCTTTTGACTTATCCTTTTCTAACAAATTTGTTCATTTTGATAGTGCTTACAAACTTTGGAAATTTATTGAAGCACATCAAGGGAACTTGGAGGCAATCCGACAAGCTTTGGAGGATTCTTCTTCAAGTTCATGTGGAGCATCGTGCACACGGCCACAAGAGGATAACTCTTGTGTAGTAAGCGATTCCGATAATGATTTATCTATTGATGAACTTGCTTGTGCATATGAAAGATTATCTCATGCCTATACAAAATTACAAAATAATTTTATTAATCTTAAAAACAAGCATGTAGAATTAAAATCCGATCATGAGTTGCTAGTGTCAAAATTTGATGTCATTGAACAAGAAAATACTATGCTTAAAGAAAACAATGACATGCTAAGTTTTGAAAATAAAAAATTAACTTCATCTATCACTAGCTTAACTCATGCTAATAATAATGCCATGATAGAAGTAGAAATAATTAGAAATGAGTTTAATTCATTTAAATATGATAATGTTTCATCTACTTCTATTTCCAATGCTTGTATGCCTAAAAATGAGTTGGATCATGTTAAAGAACGCATATCATCTTTAGATTCAACCCTTAAAACATGCATTGTAGATAATAAGAAACTTATGGACTTGGGTGTAAAGTCTCGTACTACAACTTCTAAACCCGTACACTTTGCACACTTGTATAGCAAAGCTTATAAATGTTCTATTTGCGGTCGTAAAGGCCATTTAGCTAAGTTTTGCTATGATGCACATAAATCCTCCAAGACTAATGTTTCTTGTGTATCTCATAAGGCTTCTTCATCACATGCACATGCACATGCACACTCTCATAAAGTTCATCATATGCATGCTCATGTGTATTCATGTGATCTTTGTGGTCGTTTTGGTCATTTGGCAAAATATTGTTTTGATTTAAAAAATAAATCTCATTTGCCAAATATTTCTAGTAGACCACATGTTTATAAATGTAATGTTTGTGGTAAACATGGCCACCTAGGAAAGTTTTATTTTGATAATGTTTCACATTTGCAAAAAACTTCTAATAATCTACCCTTATTTGCAAATGTTCCACGTGCACCATTTAATGGTCAACATAAGCAAATGGTTCCTTTCCATTGTACATATTGCAATCGGAATGGTCATTTGAGTGATTATTGCTATGACCGATTCCGTGCACCACATATGCCCAAGGGGGTTCATAACCCTAGGGCTTTGAGCTTCATTGATAGGGGTCATGTCCCTAAATCTTTTGGTACCAAGAATACTTGGGTACCAAAACAAATTTGATTTTAAACCAAGAATTATAGTGTTTTTAATTTTCTTTTTCTTGGTTTTGAAAAATGTATTTTAAACTTTTATGAAAACAATTCCTTTTATTGGTCAAATTCTTTTGTTTTCATAATTCATAGCTTTGATTTTGATGAGAGGTTTGTATTTATATAACCCTCCGGATTTATTGGGTGTTTATTCCCTAATCATGTTTACCGGATGCTAAAATGATTATATGGGTTGGAACAAGCTTAAGAGCTTGATATATTGTTGCCTCTCTTGAAATTCTTTTGTTAAAGACTTTGTTTTGATTTGTTGCTTTGAATTCATTATACTTCACTTATATGATGATATTTATATGTTTGTGCTCATGGATCATCTATTTTTACATTATAATGTATTCTATATGTGATTTGATCAAGCTTTACAAAGAAATTTTTTTGATCAAACATTGTTTTTGAACTTAAATCTTGATTTATGATTTCATTAAATTACTTTGTTTTCATTTGAAAACTTTTTGTATGATTCTCATGTTCCTTCTCTTTTGATTTCATAAATCTACTCCTATACATGGTTTTTATGTTCTTTGTTAATGAGACACTATTTTCATATTGACATATTTATATGTGTTCTCATTATCTTTTTTTGTATGTGAGTTATGTTTAGCACGTTTTTAGTCTATGCTTGCTCACATATGTTTGCCATGATCATTATTTCATATATTCTATATGGCACTTTGAAAGGGGGAGCAATCCCTATATCTTTTTTATGTTTTCTACTCACCCATGCATATTGATAGGGGGAGCTTTCGCTCTCTTAATTCTTTTGTCCCCTTTTTGATGTTGTCAAAGGGGGAGAAATATTGTGAGTATATTCTTTCTTGTTTATATGCATGTTAATTATAAATTATATATTCATTTCCTTCATGCATATATTTCATTTTGTAAATTGTTTGTTATCATCAAAAAGGGGGAGATTGTTGGCCTTCTTATTTTGATGATGTTTAACAAATAATTTATTTCTAATGTTGTTTGTCTAGTGTTTGTGTTATTGTATTTATTCTAGGCAAACAACGTAGTTGGAGGATGGATGGAATTGTGCTTCAACGAACATATCCAATGGAGGTTGGTGGAATAGTGGTTGAAGCCTATACAATTCAAGTTAAAGATCAAGTTCAAGCTTTATCCGCACGTGTACCAAGTTGAGCTACAATGAAGATCAAGATTGCTTGGGTAATGTAGTTTAGATTTTATATTATGTGTGTTAAGTACTCTAAGCTCAATTATCTATACACACACATTTATTGGTTTCTTCGTATATATATATATATATATAGTTATATATATACATAAGTTTTTGGTTTCTATGCATATATATAGTTATATATATACATACATGTGTTTTGGTTTTTATGGTTATATATACGATATTACATATTCCATACTCTATTTTGTTTTAGTACTTATTGCATAGAATATGTAATTTTTGTGAAAATATTATCTTATTAGTTTATAGACTTAAATATCTATTTATACATGTTTTACTAAGTCTATAAAAATATTTCACAAAGTTTCAAAAGTTGGTTTATGTCAAAACATCAAAATTCAAGTATCTCATATTTTCATGTTTTGGACTATTTTGTAAAATGATGATATTTTTCATTTGGGAGGTCCTTTCTGATAACCAGTCACTGTTTATTATCATGTCTACAATCATTCCCCAAAGTTTTACATTTATTGGATTTTATTTGATATTTTTAAACAGTGTTTTAAAATCAGGAAATCAGATTTTTCATGTATCAGATTTCGGTCGACCGAACCGGTCGATCGCTCATATGTTCAGCCGTCAGTGTACGACAGAGAGTCTGTCGGTCGACCGGTCCGGTCGACCGAGAGCTCCATCGGTCGACCGCACCGGTCGACCGACGATGGTCCAGAACTGTTTCTTCGTGTTTTTGTGCTCCGTCGGTCGACCGATATTTCCGCCAGTCGACCGCCAATATGACCGTTGCTTTTCCAACGGCTATTTCCTGAGCTATTTGCTGGGGCTGTTTTTTGTCTTTTGTTAGGGATTTTTGGCTGAGATTTCAAGTGGGTATATATACCCTAATGCTGCTCTCTTTCACATCAGCTAAGAGAAAAGTTTTTAAGAGGTTTACAAGTTTTTGTTTGAGGGTTTAGTATTTGTTTAAAAAGCTTTTAAGCATTTACAAGAGTTTGGTTTGTGAAGCAAATTTCACAAGAGCAAGTGGAGATCATCCTTGGTGTTTGAGCATTCATTCTTCTCCCTCTCTCTTGTCATTCATTGGAGAAGTTTTCTAAACTCAATCTAGCTTTACATTTTATTGTTTGATTATCATTTTATTAAGCTAGTGTTTATATTGAGTTTAGTTGATTTTATTTATCTCTTTGTACACACACAACCATTGAGCTTATTGTATTTACATTCATAGTATAATTGGTTTGTGGGATTGTGTAACTTAGAGAGTGAGCTTATAATTCGTTCTCATTCATTGTAGAGAACAAACACTTTGTATTGAGCCTAATTGTGAGGATTCACTTGTAATACACTTGTACACTGAGAGAAGTGTGTGGTGAGAGACGGGGTCGAATCCAAGAGGAGTGGCGTCGGTTGACGTGCCTAGGGAGAGGTTGTAACCGAGCACTTGAGGAAGAGGACACGGGCTAGGACCAACACTTAGTGTGTGAGGTGTGATTGTATAGTGATTGTATTGTGAGGTGTAAACGTTGTTCGGGTGAACGTAGAAAACCCGGTTATGATAGTGAAGATCTCCTCGAGGTAAGGAGCGGGGACGTAGGTCGTGGGGACCGAACCTCGTAAACATATCCTTTGTTTGTGATTGCATTGGCGCACTTGTTTTCATGTTCATATCTTACATCGTCATTGTGTATTACTTATTGATTATATTGTCCACTATCTAGTTTAGATTGTTTACCCTTGTGTTTTTATATCCTTGCACATACATTGCCTATATTTCTATCATATAGGATATATCACCTTGTGTACATTGCATATTCTCGCACATAACTCTTTGTATATCTATCTTGCAAGAATATATTTGTTAAGTAATTTTAATTGGCATTTAAATCGGATTAGATTAGCATAAGACCCTAATCACCCCCCCCTCCCTCTAGGGTCTAACATATAAAAGGACATTAAATGTTATCTGCTTAGCCATCTATTAAACCATAACATATTTCTTCTTATTAACCTTTAATAAGATAATTTTTCTTTCTAAGCTTCTTGCAACAGCTCCATTACTATCAAATAATAATGAGAACGAAAATTATTACAAGAAATAATATTAAGCTTATGGAGTAACTCATTAATCCATATTCCTTCTTTTAATGATTTAACATGGCACTACATATTCTACTATTATTATTAATGATATAAATATAACCCGAAACAGACTTTCTATTATTAGGATTGGATTGAAAACTACTTACAAGATCAATAGCAACCTTTTTAGGACACATTTCCTTAAAGAGTGATTGTTTATGTCTTATAGGAACCTTTCCTTTCTTGGAATCTTGTTAAGTTAAATCTTTTATGGATCTTATCCATATAAGTAGATTGTGACAATTTTATATATCTATTTCTCTATCTATATAGAGTTTAAGATCTATGATATAGAATGTCAAAAGAAAATCCTTCTTAAAGAACTAAATCATACTTTTAATCATGACATTAAAATATTATTCTTAATGACCAATATGTCATCAACATGCAATGATTGGAATATAATTGACTTACTTTATTATTTCTTATACACACATTATTTCTTTTTAAGGATATGATCAATTATTTCATCAAAATGAATGTTTGATTGATTAAGTTCATAACTTTAATTGATTCAATTAATCAATTTTATCTTCTTGAATTTTACATACTTGATTCTATAATATGTAAACATCTTCTTAAAGATATCCATTCAAGAAGGTTATTTTAAAATCCATTTATTGATATCTTATATTCATAACACGCTGAAATGACTAAATGGATCCTTATGGACTATAATATTACAATTAGAGGAAAATATTCTTCAACAATTAATACCCGTTTGTCATCAAATGTGACATCAAGTCTCTTACATGAAATCATGTGAGTGGGGGATTCTATTAGATTAGTTCTGCACAAAGCTGAGGGGCAGAGATTTCAAACAAGGAGTCAATCGTATGGCTTTTTCTGCTACAGTTTACAGTATATGGATTAAAAGGAATGCCAGGATTTTTCAAAATAAAAACAGAAGCGTGGAGTGTTTGGTTAAAGATATAAAGCTGGATATTTTGATCACCAATCTGAACACTCAAAATCCAGTTGAGAATAGAGAATGATTACTATCCTTGTAAAGCTCTGTATATAAATTTGTTTCTCTGAGCTTTGGTTACATGTTTCGGTTTTGGATATCTCAAATTGTAAGAGATTTTTGATGTACTTTCAAGTTTTCACATTGATGGATGAATAAAATCTTTTCATTTACCAAAAAAAAGTATACATGATTATTAGAAGTAACCAACTAAATTATTATAATAATTATATATCAATTATAATAAAATAATTAAAATAATAGCATAAATAGAATAATATATTACTAACATACTATTAAGAATTATGCTTGTAGACGTCTAAAAATGCTTATACATATCCAAATACAGCTCAAGATAAAGAGAAGATAATGAATGTAATTATCTAAGTCATAAGGGATCATCCAAAGCCAAAAGAAGCAAAGGAACAGGTGAAACAACATAGAAGAACAAAATGAATACTCGCGACAAGATACACTGATGCGCATAGGTGCGATAGTCGAAGGTGACGCGCAAGAAAAGAGAGTGTCTATCCTATGAGAAGTTGTAGATCTCTTCGCTATCTTTCCAACGCTTCTTGGATTAGCTTATTCCGATATCATACGAGGGAGTTAGAGCCAAAATACCCGAGACAATGCAAACTGCATCGGAGGTGCGCGATAGTGGTAACTGATGCGGCAATGGCGTGATAGTGGAAGGTGAAGCACAAGAAAAGATAGTGTCTCGCCTATGGAAAGTTGTAGAGCTCTTCGATAGCTTTCCAATACATCTTGGATTACCTCATTCCGATATCGGACGAGGGAGTTAGACCCAAAATACCCGAGACAACGCAAACTACCTCGGAGGTACGCGATAGTGAACACTGACGCGCATAAGTGCAGCAGTGAAAGGTGACACGCAAGAAAAAATAGTATCTCACCTATGAGAAGTTGTATAGCTCTTCATCAAATTTTCAATGCATCTTGGATCACCTAATTCTGAGATCGTACGAGAAAGTTAGAGCCAAAATACCCGAGACAGCACAAACTGTCTCGGAGTTGCGTGGTAGTGGTAACTGTCACGATAACACGTGACAGTTACGACTGCCGTGCACACTAAGAAGTTGAAAACATCATTTTTGATAGTTTTCTTGAGTTTTATGCGGCCCACATGACTTATTAACTGATGGGGATCACTTATGAACGTGGGGGAGCAGTTACAAGCAGAAATCACACCCATAACCGCTGAAATAATGGCAATTAAAGATGGAGGGAGTGGTTATGAAAGCTAAAAAACTACCTCCTTTAGCCACGTCAGTGTCCACTTCCACGCTAAAGGAAAAATTTAATATCAGTTATTTTCCATTATTTCTAACAGCTATGACTTTCAGAGGCTATAACTACCTTCCTATACACGGGAGCTAGAGGGGGAGAGCAGATCCAAGACAATTAGGGCAGAGAGACTTGAGTTTTTGGTGAATTTGAGCAAGAGCAAGAGTCTTCATTCTTCACAAACATCCTTAAGAAGCTTTTGGCGATTCCTAAAGATATAAACTCTGACTTGATCTTTGGAAGAGTGAACATCTTACATCAATAAGATATTCGCTTAAGATTATTACTTCGATAAATGAAGAAGAATATCCAAAGCTTCCATGGTTCAATCAGAATCTGTGAATCGGTGGTCCATAGGTTAATGCACCCACGACACAGGCAAAGATCCTACAAAAGCAGGAGTTGATAAAAAATTTCTATGTTATTTTCTAGAAAGTTGTAATTTTCTTCTTATTGTGTAAGAGAGGTCTTATAAAAAGGCTATTTTCTTTTGAATTCATTGTAAACAATCAAAAATATAATGAATTCCACAATAAGAACAATTTTCGATGAAAACAAACTGGCGACCACAGTGGGACCCAACGGTCTCGCTACCGAGACCGTCGTATCGCAGTCGATGAAGATACCGGTTGAATCTATAATCGATTAGGAGTTTGACCAAACCAAGTTTGAGGAATATCTCTCATCATCTTCTTCAAGATCTTTATTGTCTCGCAAGTACCAGAGGATCTCACCATTAAAGAAGGCTTACATGCCAAAGAAGGCCCAAGATGAATACTTTCACCCAATCCTTGCTGAGGCCTCCCCTCGTAATGTTATCCCGAGGACTCCTAAAGCTAGAAGCTCTACTCACGATGATTCCTCCCTAATTAAGGAATCATTCGATCAAAGTTCGTCAATTCTGACAAAGAGGGCTCGTCAGAGACAATGCTAACTCCTCGCTCGTCAAATGGCTAAGGCCTTAGAACAAACTGACGGAGTTCGTTGCTACACGGACCTAGAGTCGAGGAAGCATCAAGTGGTCTAGTTGCCCTAACGACAAACCACTCATATCTCTGCTAAACTTACGTCGGAGGAATGGACTCTTATCAAAAGGGCTTGTTCGACCCTCAAAGAACGCATACAAAAGCGTCGTGCAAACGCCGCTCATGCCCTCGCTCTCTTGCTACAAAGACAAGGAGGAAAAAAGGAAACGGTGTCTAAAGAATCACCATAGAATCGTAAAGTTTGGATTCCTAAATCTGAATTTATGCAAAAATCAAATTGGCGGGTCACATCTTTCAACCGCGGCAGTCTCCACTATCACGACCAAAGAAAAATTATCGAGGTCTCCTCTTTAACCCCGTCAACGTCTGTACCTGGTCTGTCTATTGTAACCACATCTGCTACATCACCGGTGAAGCCTTAGGTCAGTCCTGACCTGTCAAAATTCAAAGTCACAATGGCGGACGTCTCGGTCCTTTACCTGATGATTGAGGCAAAGCTCCAATCAAAAAACGCTTGGGTCCGATAAATGAACCCCGAGTAAATTCTTATACTGGGGATCATAAGTATTCTCCTATCAGGACAAAACAATCACAGGAGGGGAAAACTTTAATTTCTTCCCGTTTGGGGCCTGTAAAGACTCCATGCCCGCAAGGGGTTGGACCTAAACATATAACCTTGGATCACTCAGAGGCGACAACAAGTCGTCCTGCATATGTCAACAAGGTTCAAATACAAAAATAGAAGATAAGTTGCTCTGGTCACCATATTGATGAGTTGTACTATCAAACTAAGGGTAGAAACAAATCAAGAAAAAGGACTATTCAAGAAACAAGTCCTCATTGTGTATGTGAAAAGCTTATCAAAACAGTGTTGTCTAAATGATGCTTCTCTAAAGTCGAACCGCCAAGGGTTTCTATATTCTAGAGACCTTCTATTGAAACATCAAAGCCCAGGCCGAAGCGTTTCCACAAAAGGATATTTGTCGTTCAACATAATAAGCTTCTAGAGGTCACTATCAACATGACCGACAGAGAAAAACAATATTTAATCAACCCTGATCCTGATTTTTCTTCGGGAGGGAGAGTTGATCAGAGCCTCTCCTAAAGAATATCACGGCTACAGCTAAGGCTCACTAGACATAGAGATTATAAGAGAATGCATGAAGGGTTGTCTTCAGATGAGGAACTCTCAGATACTTGTTCTGCAGTTGCCTCTGATGATACAATGTCCAGTGTAGGACAAGCCAGAGAATCATTCATAATCACCCCTAATCAGTTTGCTCAAATGCTTCAAGTAGCTCTAACCAAATACAGAAGAAATTAGAGCTGAGATGAAGACGGAAATGGAGTTGGCTATTCAACAAATGATAGAATTGCAAGCTCAATGGCTTCAACCTTCTGAGTCAAGTCAGCGAGCTAAATCCAACCGCCACACTCAAAATATTGCAGATGACAGTGATCCAGAAGTTGATGAAGTCATTTTTGCTGATGCACCTCCCAATAACAATAACACTGGGGGTAGTTCTACGGATCCTCCCAACAATAATATTAGGGGTAGTTCAATTGCAACTCTTAATAATACTGGGAGTGGCCAAATTATTTCTCCTCAACATCACTCAAAGAGAGAGGAAGATGAGGACAAGAAAATGCAAGACCTTAAAAACAAAGTCAATACTTTGATGTCCGCTCAGGAAATAAAGAAGACGGGTATTCTGTGTCCCTATCCAAGAGAATGTGATTCAATCCCGTACCCAGCAAAATTCAATCTGATTAACTTGACACCGTTTGACAGAAAGAGTTCACCTACTCAGCACTTAATTTATTTTAAGTTTTATTTGGGTATAATATCTGGAAACGAGGTTTTGATGGTCCGGTCATTCATTAGCACCCTTCGTGGACCCACCTTCGATTGGTACCGACGTCTCAAGCCTGAGAGCGTTAACTGTTGGGATGATATGAAAAGTTTGTTCCTCAGCAATTTCTTCGATGATGACACTAAAGTGTCAATCAGAATCCTTCTGGATGAGAAGCAAAAAGACGGAGAGTCGATTGATAATTTTGTCAAGCACTTCCGCAACAAGGCAATGAATTATAGGGATCCTGTCATAGAGGAATTCATCTTGTAGACATGCCATAACAATCTCTCCATTAATGTCCTAGAAGTCCTGGGGGTTGTACCATCCAAAACCTGGAAGGAATTAAAACTACGCGGTGAACAGGCCGAGCGCTTTCTTAAAAGAAAGAAAGCAGAGAGAGATCAACCGACGGCACCTGCAACCGTTGTGAATGCCAATCAAACGTCACAACCGCAACCCCAGAGGCAACAAAAGACTCAAGATTTGAAGTTCCAGAAGGAGTATTCTTTTGAAGATAATGAAGTTCCAGCTATCTTGAAATACCTCCTCGCCAATGACAAAATCGACCTATTAAAGATCAGGAGGGAGCTAAGAGGATTACAGATCCAAACTACTATGCGTACCACAGAAGGGTTCTTCATCCCACTAAGGTTTGCTTTGGCCTTAAAAACAAAATCCAAGCCTTAGTTGACTCCGGTGTCATAACGGCAAAACAAGCCAAATATGGATGACATATAACTCCGAAGAGTATACGAGTATAAACTCCTTCTTCATATAACTCCGAATAGTATACGAGTATAAACTGTTTCTCCATGTAACTTCAAAGAGTATATGAGTATAAACTGCTTCTTCGTGTAACTCCAAAGAGTATACGAGTATAAACTGTTTCTCCACGCACTCCAAAGGGTATACGAGTATAAACTATTTCCCGAACCTCTGACTGATATAAGAGGTTAAAAACTATTAGGGGTGGATACAAGGTTATCATGGCTGAATATGAAGGCCGGAACCAAGACCTAATTCTGTATCAAGAACAGCAACATTGCTCACAAACCAGAAGTTCCTGAAAAAGTACTATCCCTAGTACATTCAGGGTAACCTATTTAACGGGAAGTTCCAGGAGAATGCTATATATGGTATTCTTAAGGATAACCCGAAACTAATTGATTATTCTATATGAAAACTAATCATCTGAATAATCCACTCTTAATTATGATAAAAATGATTAAGAACCTCCCGCTGTGGCTATTTAATCATGTCCAAAATTATTAAAATCCTCCCACTATGATTTTCAGAGTACTCTTTCATTGAGATGAGATTTAATGACTTCATCAAGTCAATCTTCCTTCACGAAACTCTATAATCCTTCAAGGATGAAGCATGTCTCATTTGCTTTTACTTCATCCGATTATTGGTTAGTTTCAATCATCAGGATCAATTTCGCCAACTCCCACTGTAACTTTCCAAGCACTCTTTCGTTAAGATGAGATTCAATGACCTCATCGGGTCAGTCTTTCCTCACGAAACTCGTACGGTCTAATTGTGGAGTGCTTGATGATTCACAGTCCTCTACCATAAAATCCCCTCTCAATTCCTTCCATGAACGAGAGGTCCACAAATTGAACGATCAAACATTTTAACAGTTAGGATCATCTCAAACTCTTATTTGGTCAAACCTTTAAACAGTTAGTGTCAAAGCCAAAATCTCCTCTCAATTCCTTCCATGAACGAGAGGTCCATAAATTGAACGATCAAACCTTTTAACAGTTAGGGTCGTCTCAAACTCCTATTTGGTCAAACCTTTAAACAGTTAGGACCAAAACTAAAATCCCCTCTTGATTCCTTCCATGAATGAGAGGTCCACAAATTGAACGATCAAACATTTAAACGGTTAGAATCATCTCAAATCCTCATTTGGTCAAACCTTTAAACAGTTAGGACCAAAACCAAAATCCTCTCTCGATTTCTTCCATGAATGAGAAGTCCACAAATTGCACGATCAAACCTTTTAACAGTTAGGGTCATCTCAAACTCCTATTTGGTCAAACCTTTAAACAGTTAGGACCAAAGCTAAAATCCCCTCTCGATTCCTTCCATGAACGATAGGTCCACAAATTGAACGATCAAACCTTTTAATAATTAGGATCGTCTTAAACTCCTATTTGGTCAAACATTTAAACGGTTAGGACCAAAGCTAAAATCCCCTCTTGATTCCTTTCATGAACGAGAGGTCCACAAATTGAACAATCAAACCTTTTAATAATTAGGGTCGTCTTAAACTCTTATTTGGTCAAACATTTAAACGGTTAGGACCAAAGCTAAAATCCCCTCTTGATTCCTTCCATGAACGAGAGGTCCACAAATTGAACGATCAAACATTTAAATAGTTAGGATCGTCTTAAATCCTCATTTGGTCAAACATATAAACAGTTAGAACCAAAACCAGAATCCCCTCTCGATTCCTTCCATGAACGGGAGGTCCATAAATTGAACGATCAAACCTTTTAATAGTTAGGTCGTCTCAAACTCCTATTTGGTTAAACCTTTAAACAGTTAGGACCAAAGCCAAAATCCCCTCTCGATTCCTTCCATAAACAAGAGGTCCACAAATTTAATGATCAAACCTTTAAACAGTTAGGATCATCTCAAATCCACATTTAGTCAAACCTTTAAACAGTTATGGCTAAAGCTAAAATCCCCTCTCGATTATTTTCATGAACGAGAAGTCCACAAATTGAACGATCAAACATTTAAACAGTTAGGGCCGTTTCAAAATTCTCGTATGGTCAAATCTTTAAACAGTTAGAGCCGAAGTCAGAATTTCATCTCGATAAATGAGAAATTCACCTTTAGATTGGATAATCAAACCTTCTTACTGTTAGGGTTATCAAAATCTTTTAGATTCTCAGAGTAGAGATCTCACTCTTAGTTTCGCATTTTCAGATTCTTGACGTGGAAATCCCACTTTGAGTTTCTTTTGCAGCAGGAGATAGAATATAAAATTCTTCCTCTCCGGCATCGGGTTCATCTCTACCAACAAAAAAGAGACCAGGAGATAGAATATAAAATTCTTCCTCTCTAGTATCAGGTTTATCTCTACCAATAAAAAAGAGACCAGGAGATAGAATATAAAATTCTTCCTCTCTAATAACGGGTTCATCTTTTAACCAAAAAGACGTAACCCATGAACATTTCCAAATTCATGTTTGATGCATGAAGGACTTTATCTTGATCCCCTATTAGAGATAAGTCTATGCCTAACACGCGTTACCGGGTGGTCTGTTCCCACGAAAACGACCAAGCCTATGTATTCAACATCATAGCACCAAGTCTAAGAGAGTTTATTCTTTTAGCATAACGTTACATACAGAACGGACTTAAACAATCTGTATGCTAGCCCGATTCAAATGATAGTCGGTAAAGGCTCATCAAACCCGTTGATGGCCGAGGGTTTACCAAAAATCCTTTAAATGCGATAGTCACTAATGCACCAGCTTCATTAGTTAGACTCGAGACTTGAGTATCCGACAAACTCAAGATAAAATCCATACATGCAGATGACCCAACTTGAACAATTGGTCCTGCAGCATCGACACTCAAGACCACCATGCTCCAACGCCTTTAGAGCTTAAACTATATAGACTCCAGTAAACGCATGAAAATAAACTGTGTTAACGCCGGTCAACGCGTCAATGATTTTCGCCAAAATAAGGCTAAGGAAAAAAAATATAATTTAATGGATGATCTCAAGGGATTCAATTGTGTTCCAGATATGAATTCCCTATGAAGATAATCAATTCAACATCAGTTCAACGACAAGAGCTAATTCACAAATCAAAACATCAGTTTTAATTCAAGATTTCGACAACGGTCAAGCAATAAACGCAATACCGTAAGAATTTTAGCTACATTACAAAGCACTGAGTAGACTAAAAGATGAAGAAGTCAAGAGTTGAAGTGGTTCACAGCTCCTTCTATATAATCCCCTCAACTAAGTACTGAAGATTGCAAATAAAATATGTCCTATCCAAAGTGTCCCAGACTCCTCTATAAAAGAATGAGTCTGAGATACTTTGGAGGGGGTATCTGTAGATGTTTAAAAATACATATACATATCTAAATACAGCTTAAGATAAAGATAAGATAATGAATGTCATTATCTAAGTCAAAAGGGATCATCCAAAGCCAAAAGAAGCAAAGGAACAAGTGAAACAACATAGAAGAACAAAATGAATACCCGCGACAAGGTACACTGATACTCATAGGTACGATAGTGGAAGGTGATGCATAAGCAAAGAGAGTGTCTAGCCTATGAGAAGTTATAGATCTCTTCTCTAGCTTTCCAATGAATCTTGGATCACCTTATTTCGATATCGAACGAGGGAGTTAGAGCCAAAATACCCGAGACAACGCAAACTGCCTCGAAGGTGCGCGATAGTGGTAACTGATGCGGCAATGGCACGATAGTGGAAGGTGATGCACAAGAAAAGAGAGTGTCTTGCCTATGGGAAGTTTTAAATCTCTTTGATAGTTTTCTAATGCATCTTGGATCACCTCATTCCGATATCGGACGAGGGAGTTAGAGCCAAAATACCGGAGACAACGCAAACTACCTCGGAGGTGTGCGGCAGTGAACACTGACGCGCATAAGCACGGAAGTGGAAGGTGACACGTAAGAAAAGAGAGTGTCTCACCTATGGGAAGTTGTATAGTTCTTCGTCAGCTTTCCAACACATCTTGGATCACCTAATTCTGTGATTGTACGAGAAGGCTAGAGCCAAAATACCCGAGACAGTACAAACTATCTTGGAGGTGCGCGGTAGTAGTAACTGCCACGGCAATGCGCGACAGTTACAACTGCCGCACACACTGGGAAGCTAAAAGTGTTATTTTTGATAGTTTTCTTGAGTTTTATGTGGCCCACATTGTAGACATCTAAAAATGCCTATAGGTGTCCGCACACAGCTCGAGACAGAGAGAAGATGACGAACGTCACTCTCCGAGTCTAAGAGGATTATCTGTCGTTAACAAGCACATGAAGCGAAATGGCGAACCGAGTAGGCCCGCGCACTCACCAATCAATTCGCATGTGTTAATCAACATGCGCGCATCAATCAGTTCGCGCACGTCAATCAGTTCGCGCGCGCCAATCAGCTCGCACGCGTCGGTCAACACGCGCGTGCCTATCAACACACGTGCGCCAATCAACACGCACTCATCGATCATCTCACACGCATCGATCAACATGCGCGAACCAATTAACACGTGTGCGCCACTCAGTATCAACTCACGTGCATCGGTCAACACACGCGAAGCGTACAAGTCAACAGAATGACGAAATGCACAATACAAGTCCTGGAGGATCGAAAAAAACACCAAGGTCAAAACCCAGTGCCCGCGTGGTTCGACCCGCGCCCGAGCGGTTTGACCCACGCTCGCGTGGGTAGGACGTGTCTGACCCGCACACGCGTGGGTCGGATTGTGCCCCCCCCCGTGCTGTTTCGACCTCCGGACGCTTTTTCAACAGTTTTGAACGGTTTTCTCAGGATTTATCTGTTCCAGGGGTTCTTAACTACCTAGATATCATCTACAAACGTGGTTAGGCTGTTACTAACTGAAGATAAGGCCAAATCAATCATACTCATCCACATACCCGCATCGGGAGCCCTATAAATACAAACCTAGGGCCTCCTTTCAGTGGGGGGTGATTTATTATCAAGACAAGGAGATGCTGTCGAATTCCAGAGCTAAGAGTCACGAATTTTAGCGAGGGTTAGCGAGATCCCGGTGAACTCCAACATAAAGAATGAGCTATTCGAAGGATCTGAAGCCCGTACGTCCGTTCCTTGAGATTAGGCTTTATCTTAATCTCGATAAGAGCTACTGACTTCACTTGGCCGATTTTAGCACTTCAATCAAATACTCCCTCGGTGAAGGTGAAGCTCTGCCCAATTTTTCAACCGGATCTAGATCTAAGGCAGTCCACGGATATCAAAATCCCCGGCACAGGCAAAGATCCCACACAAGCAAAAGACCGATAAACGATCTCCCTGCGTTTGTTTTGACGAGAGTTGTAATTTTTGTTTTCATTGTGTAAAAATCTTATAAAAAGACTATCTCTTTTTCTATTTTCATTGTAACGACTAAAGTTGTAATGAATACCACAATGAATACATCAACTTTCGACACAAACAAACTGGCGACCACAGTGGGAGCCAACAGCTTCGTTGCCGAAGCTATCGTATCGCAACCTCGGATCTGCATCCCGGTTGAAGAAGTGGTCGAATACGAGTTCGACCAACAGAAATACGAGGAATATCTGTCGTCCTCCTCCTCCAGATCCTCCACCTCTCGCAAGCGTAGGAAGTTCAAGACCCCCGTTGTTGCTTCCCTCTTGCTTTGCAAACACCCCTCTGGCTTCAAACGAGCCCGGATCTACAGATTTAAACTCCTCCTCAATCAAGGAGTTGAGTACTGAAGGCGTGCCGATCCTATCGAAGAAGGCACATCAAAGGCGACGTCAACGCCTCGCGTGTCAGCTTGCTAAAGCTTTGGAACTGATAGACGGGATCTGTTATGAGGCGGATCTGAAATTCAAGGAGCATCGAGTACCCCAACAGCGAGCAGATGTCCTCTCCTCCAAATCATCAACAAGTGAATGGATCCAAGTCAAAAAGATCCATTCAACTCTGGAGTAGCGAATCCAGAAGCATCGCACACTTGCGCACGCGCGAGTTCTTATGCAAAAGGCACAAAAGATGCAGAAGAACGTAGCCAAGAAACAATCAAGGCTGCATCAAACTTGGAGGCCAAAGTCCGAAACAGCGGCCAAAAAGATCGAAAAATACGGGTCACTCAGATCCGATCCTCCAGCTCGTGGGTCACCCAGATACGATCCTCCTGCTCATGGGTCACCCAGATCGGACTCTCCTGCTCGCGGGTCACCCAGATCCGACCCTTCTGCTCGCGGTCACCCCGATCCAACCCTCCAATCTACGGGTCACCTAGATCCGACCCTCCTACTCGCGGGTCACCCGGATCCGACCCTCCAACCCGCGGGTCACTGAAATCTGATCCGCGCCAGGGTCAAAACAGAAGACGTTCTGCACCTGTTTCGTCGATCCCTTCGAGTTCCGTACCTCCGACAGAGCACCACGATAGCATGGATTTGTCCCGATTTAATATGAAGATATCGGATCGTCTTAGTCCTTCGCACGCGGGTCGAGGCAAAGTCCCGGTCAAAGAACACCTTGGCTGAGCCACCAAATGGTGGCTCGGCCTTGGCCGAAACATCAAATGGTGGCTCAGCCACTGAGCCACCAAATGGTGGATCGGCCTTGGGCCGAGCCACTAGCCCGACTGGATCGTTTTGATGCGATTAGGCCACCAGAGGCTTTCTTGGTTTTCTCGGGTTTGACTCATTCTGTCGTTATGTGTATTTCATCGTTTCATTGATCTGTACGTTGTTTTGGTGGCCGATGAGCATGTGGTCCACTTGGTGGTGGCCGATGAGCATGCGAGCCACTTGGTGGTGGCCGGTGAGTACGCGGGCCATTTGGTCCGCCGATTTGGTGGCCGATGATCGTTCGGGCCACTTGATGGTGGCCGGTGGGTGAAAAGACTATTTGGTTCGCTGTTTCACTTCATTTGTTCATCGGCATTGGATAATCCTCTTAGACGTAGATAATGGTGTTCATCACCTTCTTTCTGTCTCGAGTTGTATTCGAGGACCTATAGGCAATTTTTGACGCCTACAGATTCCCCCTCCAAAGAATTTTAGACTCGTTCTTTTATAGGGGGGTCTGGAATACTTTGGATAAGATAGGCCTTTTTCTCAATCCCATAGAGGGACCTATGAACTGCTTCAATTCTTGACTTCTTCAGCTTTCAGTCTATTCAGTATTTTGTCGAATAGATGAAGTTCTTCCAGTGCTGCGTTTATCGTCTGACTGTTGTCAAAATCTTGGATTGAAGTTGGTGAGTTAGTTTTGGCTCGTGTCATTGAGTTGACTTTGAACTAATTATCTTTGCCGCAACGCGTTAACCGGTGTTAACACAGTTTATACTCGTACATTTGCTGGAGTCTACACAGTTTAAACTCTTAAGGAATAGGAGCGTGACGGTCCTAAATGTTAGGACTGCAGGACCAACTATTAAAGCTGATTCATTTGCATGTGTGGATCTTATCTCGAATTTGTTGCATGTCCAAGTCACGAGACCAACTAATAGGGCTGGTGTGTCAGTGACTTTCGTGTATATTGGATTTTTGACAAACCCTCAGCCATCAACGGGTTTGATGAGCCTTTACCGACTACCGTTTGGGTCGGGCTAGCATGCGAATTGTTTAAATCTGTTCCGCGTGTAACGTTATGCCAAAAGAGTTAACTCTTTTAGTGCTACGATATTGAATACGTAGACTTCGTCTTTCTCACGTGAAAAGACTAACACGTGTTAGGCATAGACTAAACAGCGACACGTGTTAGGCATAGACTAAATGGCAACGCGTGTTAGGCGCTGACTTATCCCTACTTAGGCTTCAGGATAAAATTCCCAAGACTTGGACTCTGGTGTCTTTTTTAATCGGTGAAAGACTAAACCGGCAACACGTGTTAGGCGTTGACTTATCCCTACTTAGGATTCAGGATAAAATTCCCAATGCATAAAAGACATGGATTTTATAGTTGAAGAATGGTGTCTTCTCTTGGGGCAAAGACGAACCCGATACGGGAGAGGAAGAATTTTATATTCTATCTCCCAAAACTGAAGATGAAGAATTTTATATTCTATCTCCAGTTACAAAAGGAAACTTAAAGTGGGATCTCTACTTCATGAATCCGGAAAGATGAAACAAAGAGTGGGATCTCCACTCCAAGAATCAAAAAGATTCGGATAACCCTAACTGTCGGAAGGTTTGATTACCGAACTAAAGATGGATTTTTCGTTTATCGAGAGTGAATTATGGTTTTGATCCTTACTATAGGAAGGTTTGACCAAGCGGAAGTTTAATGTGATCCTAACTATAGGAAGGTTTGATCACTCGGTTTAAAAGTGGACCTCTCGTTCATGGAAGGAATCGAGAGGGGATTTTGGTTTTGGTCCTAACTATAGGAATGTTTGACCAAGTGAACAGTGAGAGTAGGAGTACAAATCACAGTGGGAGTGTTGACTTGTACAAATCACTCAGTAGGGGTTCTTGGTGTCAAGTGATAAGGACTTAACACGAAGGGGTTTGACAATTCGCCAAGGATTGACAGATCAAAATTCCAAGCATTATATCAGGACTCTAACCATGAAAGTGTTGAGTGCACGAACATAGCGGAAGTTTGAATGGATTAAACCGAAAAGAATTTTAGTGGACCCACTGTCAATTAATTTGATCAGTGCGGGATTTTATGGTGGAAGACTGTGAGTCGTCAAACACCAATGGGATTTTTGTGAGGGAAGATTGATCCAAAGAAGTGATCGAATCTCGTCTCAGCAAAAGAGTGTTCGGAAATCACAGAGGGGGTTTAGTGTTTATCACTTTGTTCGTAATGATCGGGTTATCCCTAGAAAAATTACATGTAGTATTCTTCCGGGAACTTCCCGTTACATGCATCATTCACCCCCAGCTTCCTTTACAGAACTGGGTCTGACATTGTACTCAGTTACATGACCGGGTTATCCTTAAGAATATTACGTATAAAAATTCTTCAGGAACTTCTCGTCAAAGATAGGAAACAGTTTAGAGTTATATACATATTGGAGTATTGAGAAGCAATTTATACTCGTATACTCTTCGGAGTGTTGCCATTCTCATTTGGCTTATCCCAACGTTATGGCGCCGGCTTCAACCAATGTTTGGATGCTATTTTTGAGAGCAAAGCAATCCTTGGTGGGATGAAGAACCCTCATGTGGTACGTACAGTACTTTGGATCCGTGATGTTGTCAGCTTTCTCCTAATCTGGGATAGGTGGTAGCTTGATCTTGTTATTTTCAAGGGGGCTCAAAAATAGCTGGAACATCTTCGTTCTTGAAGGAGTACTCTTTTTGGAGTTTCGGGTCCGAAGCCTTTTGTTGTCTTTGGGATTGCTGTTGTGACGTTTGATTAGCATCAACAGTAGCTGTAGGTTCCTTTTCCTTATCACGGGAGACGAAGTTCGAGTTTGGAGGATTAGCCGTCGGTTGGCTCCTCTCGACCTTCTTCCTTCGGAGGAAACGTTCAGCCCGCTCTCCGTGCATCTTCAACTCTTTCCATGTGTTGGATGATGCGACTTCAATAACTTCTAATATCTTAATAGGTAGGTTGTTATAACATGTTTGGTGGATGAAGTCCTCCATGATCGGATCTCGGCAGTTCATCGCTTTATTTCGGAAACGTTTGATGAAGTCGTCGACCGTTTCTTCATCTTTCTGTTTCTCCTCAAAGAGTGTCCTAATGGATATCTCAGCGTTGTCGTCAAAGAAGTTGCCGAGGAATGAGCTCTTCATATCGTCCCAGTTGTTGATACTTGCAGGCTTGAGACGACGGTACCAATCGAAGGCAGGCCCACGAAGAGTGCCGACGAATGACCGAACCATCAAGGCTTCATTGCCGGAGACCATGCCCAAGTAGGACTTGAAGTAGATCAGATGTTGAGTAGGGGAGCCTTTCCCGTAGAATGGTGTGAAGTTGATTAGGTTGAACTTCACCGGGTACGAGATCGAATCCCACTTTCTTGGGTAAGGACACGGAACCCGGTCTTCTTTACCTCTCGATCAGACATCAGGGTGTTGATTTTGCTCTCGAGATCTTTCATTTTCTCGTCCTTGTCTGTATCATATTTTGGATGATTTCTGAGAGGAATAATGTGGTCACCCTCGGTATTATTATCTTTGGCGGGACCACCCCTAGCGTTGTTATCTATAGGGGGTGCATTTGAACCACCCCTAGTATTTTTTGGGGGTGCATCGGCCATTATAATTTCGTCCACTTCTGGATCGTTGTCGACTATAACATTCTGGATGCGGTGGCTGGATTTACCTATCTAGTTCGACAAGGCTCGAATCTATTGGTCATGCTCTTCCCTCATTCGCAGTATAGCCATTTTCATTTTGATTTTGAATGCTTCTTTCTGTAGGAAGGTTTGACCAGGTGGAAGGTTTGAGATGACCCTAACTGTAGGAAGGTTTGATCGATTTGAAAGTGGACCTCTCGTTCATGGAAGGAATTGAGATGGGATTTTGGTTTTGGCCCTAACTGTAGGAATGTTTGACCAAGTGTGGGGTTTTGAGACAATCCTAACTTTTATGGGTTTGATCACTCCATTTGTGGACCTCTCGTTCATTGAAGGAATCGAGAGTGGACTTTGGTTGTGGTCCTAACTATAGGAAGTTTTGACTAAGTGAACAGTGGGAGTACAAATCATAGTGGGAGTGTTAACTCGTACAAATCACTCAAATGGGTTCCTGGTGTTAAGTGACAAATATTTAACACAGAGGGGTTTAACAGTCGTCAATGATCAAGATGTTAAAATTCTAAGTACTATGTTCGGAATTTAATAATGGGAATGTTGAGTGCACAGACGCATTGGAAGTTTGAGTGGATTCAACCGAAAAGAATTTTGATGGTCCTACCGTCAATTAGTCTGATCGGTGGGGGTTTTTCTGGTGGAAGACTGTGAGTCGTCAAACACCAATGAGAGTATTGTGAGGGAACATTAATCCAACAAAGTGATCGAATCTCATCTCAGCAAAAGAGTGTTCAAAAATCATAGTGGGAGTTTAGTGTTTATCACTTTGTTCGTAATGATCGGGTTATCGCTAAGAAAATTACATGTAGCATTCTTCCGGGAACTTCCCGTTACATGAATCATCCACCCCCAGCTTCCTTCGCAAAACTGGGTCTAATATTATACTTAGTTGGGTGATCGGGTTATCCTTAAGAATACCAGACATGGCACTCTCCAGGAACTTCTCGTAAAAGAAAGGAAACAATTTAGACTCATATACATGTTGGAGTTTTGAGAAGCAGTTCATACTCCTATACTCTTCGGAGTGTCGGAATGAGCAGTTTAAACTCTTATACTTGTTGGAGTCTTCATTCGGCTCAATTTAGCGTTATGACGTTGGCATCAACCAAGGTTTGGATGCTATTCTTAAGAGGAAGCAAGCCTTGGTAGGATGAATGATCCTCCTGTGGTACGCATAGTACTTCGGATCCGTAGTGTTGTCAACTTCCTCCTGATTTACGATAGGTGGTAGCTTGATCTTATTGTTTTCAAGGAGGGACTCGAAGATGGCTGGAACGTCTTCGTCTTTGAAAGAGTACTCTTTTGGGAGTCTCAGATCTGAAGTCTTTTGCTGCCTTCGAGGTTGTTGTTGCGACGTCTGATTAACGTCAACAACTGCTACAGGTGCCTTTCCCTTACCATGGGAGGCGAAGTTCGAGTTCGGTTGATTAGCCGTCGGTTGGCTCCTCTCGGCTTTCTTCCTTCTGAGGAAGCGTTCGGCCCGCTCTCTGTACATCTTCAACTCTTTCCAGGTATTAGAGGGTGCTACTCCCATAACCTCCAACATATTCAAAGAGAGGTTATTGTGACAAGTTTGAAAGATGAAGTCCTCTGTGATCGGATCTCGGCAGTTCATCGCCTTATTCCGAAAGTACTTGATGAAGTCGTCAACCATCTCTCCGTCTTCCTGTTTCTCCTCGAAGAGCATTCTAATTGATATCTCAGCGTCATCATTAAAGAAGTGGGCGAGGAACAGGTTCTCCAGATCATCCCAGCTGTTGATGCTTCCAGGCTTGAGACGACGATACCAATCAAAGGCGGGCCCACGAAGGGTGCCAACAAATGACCGAGCCATCAGGGATTCATTTCCAGAAATCATACCCAAGTAAGACTTGAAGTAAATCAGGTGCTGAGTGGGCAAACCCTTCCCATCAAACGACGTGAAGTTGATCAGGTTGAACTTCGCCGGGTACGGGATCGAATCCCACTCCCTTGGGTAAGGACACGGAATACCAGTCCTTTTAACCTCTCAAACAGACATTAGAGCATTGATTGCTCTTGAGTTTTTTTATTTTCTCATCCTCGCTCGTATCAGGCCTTGGATGATTCTTAAGATGAACAATGGAGCTACCCCCAGTGTTGTCATCTTTAGTAGGACTACCCCCAGCGTCGTTGTTTTCAGTAGGGCCACCCCTAGCGTTTTGGTCAACGGGAGGGTCATCTGCATTGATGTGTTCATCCACGTCTAAATCACTACCTACTTGGTTAGCAGTGTTGCGACGACTGGATTCACCAAATTGTTTAGACAGAGCCCGAATCTGTTGGTCATACTCTTCCTTCATCCGTTGCATAGCCATTTCTATTTCAATCTTGAATGCCTCTTTTTACTTGGTTAGAGCATCCTCAAGAATTTTGGCAATTTGCTCGGTGTTTATCATGAATGCCTCGTGGGATTGTCCTAAGATTGACACCGTTTTGTTAGAAGCGACTGCAGAGTTGGCATCTGATGCTTCATCATCCGGGGATAATCCCCTCTGCATTCTCTGATAATCTCTTTGTCTAATAGTTTCCGATCGCAACTGGGTTAGACGATGCGATATAAGCAGAGCTAGAAGGTCGAATCGACTTTTCCTTATCAGTCATATTTATTATGACTTCCGGAAGTTTGTCATCTTGAACGGCTGATTGTTTCTTGCGGAAACGTTTTGGCTTGGACTTAGTCGCTCCATTAGAGATCCTCTCAAATACCGAGACCCTTTGCGGAGCGGTCTTGGGGTAGCTATATGCTAATAATACTGCCCTGATTATCTTGGTACACGGACAATGAAAGTTCATCTCTCGAGAATTTTTCTTTCGAGGTCTGTTTGTACCCCCAGCCCGATAGTACAACTCATCGGCATAATGACCGGAACAATCTATCGTGTGTTGGCATGACTTCTCAGGTATAATGTAATCGTCTAACAAAGACGTTTCCTTCTGAGGACTCATTACCTTAATGGCGTTCTCAAGAGTCACAGGTTTGGGGCCACGCTTTCGTGAACGTGGGATACTGACCCGCAATCCAAGGCGGATAGTTACAAGAGTTTTCCATTATAGAAAGGCTCTGACTTGTTGTGAGGGTGTGTGCGACCCCTAGCTCGAGTAGTTGCTTAGGGTTCAGTCACCAGACACAAGCACTTTTTCATTGAAACTTTGCCTCAATCCTTGTGCAAAGGACCCAGATGATCCGCCATTAGCTTCTTGCTTTTGAAAAAGTCCACACTACCGTAAGGCTTCACTAGAAGTATTGGATCAATGAGAACAAGGTCAGAACTCGATGGAACAGGTGCAGAATATCTTCTGTCTTGGCCCTGGCGCGGGTCAGACCCATGGTTGGGAGGGTCAGACTTGAGTGACCCACAGCATGAAGGGTCAGACTTGAGTGACCTATGAGCTGAAGGGTCAGACTTGAGTGACCCGCGACATGGAGGGTCAGACTTGAGTGACTCACGAGCTGGAGGGTCAGACTTGGGTGACCCGCGAGCTGGAAGGTTAGACTTGGGTGACCCATGGGCTGAAGGATCAGATTTGGGTGACTTGCGGTCTGGAGGGACAGACTTAGGTGACCCGCGAGCTGGAGAGTCAGATTTGGGTGACCCGCGGGCTGGAGGGTCAGATTTGGGTGATTCGCAGCTTGGAGGGTCGGACTTGAGTGATCTGCAGCTTAGCGGATCGGACTTTAGTGACCCGTAGCTTGGCGGGTCGGACTTGAGTGACCCGCGGCTTGGCGGGTCAGATTGAAGTGACCTGCGGCTTGGAGGGTCAGATTGAAGTGACCCGTATTTTTTGATCTTTCGGCCATTGTTTCGTACTTTGGCCTCCAAGTTTGATACAGTCTTGGTTGTTTCTTGGCTATGTCCTTCTTCTGCATCTTTTGTGCCTTTTGTACAAGAATTTGCGTGTGCGCAATCAGTGCGTGGCGCTTTTGGATGCGTTCCTCAAGGGTCAAACGGGTCCTTCTGACTTGGATTCATTCATTTGTTGAGGACTTAGAGGGTTGGTCATTCGTCCGCTGTTGGGGTGCTCAACACTCCTTGAATTTCAGATCCGCTTCTTAGCGGATCCTGTCTACAGGCTCCAAAGCCTTAGCGAATTGGCGTGCGATGCGTTGACGCTGCCTTTGGCGAGCTCTTTTCGATAAAGTAGGCGCGCCTTCAGTACTCAACTCCTTGATTGATGAGGAGTTCAGATCTGCAGATCCAGCCTTGTTGGAGGCCGGAGGGGCATTGCAAGGCATGATTGCGATAGAAACGGAGGCGTTGATCTTCCTGTGCTTGCGAATGGAGGAGGATCTGGAGGAGGAGGACGACAGATACTCCTTGAACTTCTGTTGGTCGAACTCGTACTCGATCACCTCATCAACCGAGATCTGGATCCGTGGTTGCGGCACGATAGCTTCGGCAGCGAAGCTATTGGTTCCTACTATGGTCGCCAGCGTGTTTGGGTCAAAAGTTGATATTTTCATTGCCATCAAATTTATTATAACTTTGACCGTTACAATAAACTCAAATAAATAAGAAAAGGTCGATCTTTTTATAAGATCTCCTTATACAATGAAAATATAAAAAGTACAACTCTTGTCAAACAGCGCAACGGACCTTTATCACCCGCTGCTTGCATGAGATCTTTGCCTGTGCCGGGGATGTTGATATCCATGGACCATCGCGGATCAGATCAGGTTGACAGATTATAGAATCAAAGCTCCTACTTCATGAAGGAAGTATTCGCTGCAATGATAATCTCGACCAATCGAGATTATGGCTCTTCTCGAGATTAAGACTAAGCTTAAATCCGGAGGAATATGGTACGGGTCTCAGATCTCTTGAACTCCACTCTTTATGCACAGGAACTCGCTAAGATCTGCTAACCCTCGCTATAAATTCGTGGCTCTACTCTCCAATTCGGCAGCGTTTCGCCCTCTTGATCTCCTCCCTCTGAACTGAGCCCCTAGACCTGTATTTATAAGCTTTGGTTGAGGGGTTTTCGGATCAAAATGAATGATTTGGCCTTATCTTCAGTTAATAACGGCCTAACCATATTTGTGGATGATATCAAGTCAGTTGGGAACCCCTGGAACAGATAAATCCTACGAAAACCGCTTAAAACCGTCGAAAACGCGTTTTGGGGTCGGAACTGCGCGATACGCCCTGCTGACCCGCGGGGGGCCCGGGTCGGCATGGTCTGACCCACGCGGGGCCCGGGTCAGCATGGTCTGACCCACGCGGGGCCCGGGTCGGCAGGGTCTGACCCGCGCGGGGCGCGAGGGTTTTGGCCTTTCGTGTTTTTTGATTTTCCGAGACTTGTACTTTCTGCCGTTTTGCGTATTTGATCATCTTGTTGACTTGTACGCATTGTTAACTTGCTTCATGTGTTCGTTAGCTTCTTTACGGCACTTGGAGTTGATCAATGCATGTGAACTGACTGACGAGTGCGCTCGGTCACTTGGAGCTGATTGACGAGTGTGGGCTGATTGACAAGTGCGTTCGGTCACTTTGGATCTAACCGATAAGCACGTTAGGCACTTTGGATCTGCCTGATAGGCATGTCGGGCACTTTGGATCTACCTGATAAGCACGTCAGGCACTTTGGATCTGCTTGACAGGCGCTTCGGGCAGTTTGGATCCGCCTGACAGGCGCGTCGGACACATTGGATCTAACAGACGTGCGCGAGCTAACCGACGAGTGCGTCTGGTCACTTGTGGCTGACTGACATGCGCGGGCTGACCGACAGGTGCGTGTTGACTGACATACGCACGTTGACTGAGGTGCGCAAGCTGACTGACGTGTGCAGCGGCCAATTGGATAATTCTTCTTGAATCGTTTACTCTTTGTTTCGAGCTGTGTGCGGACACCTATATGTATTTTTAGACGCCTACAATGCTCGGGTTGGCTGAGGACGAGCGGGCAACCGGGGTGGGGGGGCACGAGTCGGGTAGGCGGGCAAGGCGGTAGCGATTTGGCGAGAGAGGGAAGAGAGAGAGAGAGAGAGAGAGAGAGAGAGAGAGAGAGAGAGAGAGA
>BQKN01065176.1:315661-331730 GCA_022839385.1 Asparagus kiusianus
GAGAGAGAGAGAGAGAGAGAGAGAGAGAGAGAGAGAGAGAGAGAGAGGTAAGGCGGCAGGAGACAGGTAGCCACAGGCGGGCAAGGTGACGGCTGGGGTGGGTGGGCAGGCCGGCAAGGCGACGACGGTTTGGAGAATGAGGGGAAAGAAAAAGAGAGAGGGGTTGAGAATGAGAAACGGTGCTAGGGTTTGGGTTGAGATAATGTTTGGATTTAAAATTTAGCCCCTCAAAGTTTTAATACTATTAAATTAGTCCCCTAAATCATAGAAATTGCAATTGCATCCCTCAAATCTAACTATTATTATAAATTTTTCTTTTACATCCTTGAGTTCCTAATCAATAATTGGAATATTTCAATATTAGTCCCTCAAATCTTAAATATTTCCAAGTTACTCCCTCACATCTTCAATATTTCCAAATTACTCACCCAAATCATGAATATTTCTATTACATCCCTCAAATCATCACAATATTTACAATTAGGTTACCTGCTTAACACCGGTTAAATTTAAATATTTCTTTAAATCTAACTATTATTACCATTTTCTCTTAACTTTTAATTATAAAAATCCAACCCATTTGGACCTAGTTGATCCATTAAAACATGGAAACCCAAATCCATTAAAAACTTCTTTATATATCATATTCCTAATTAATTAAAAAGGGCTATAATAAGTTCTGGTATATTTCTTCCGCTAAAGAATTTAATTTTTAAGTATAATTAAAATTCATAAATAAAAATTATTCCTTTATACTATATATATGATGTGTATATATTTAGATCAAAATTTAATTAGAAAATAGATTTAAGATTATTTGAGTCTTAAAATCGGTATATAAAACTTAAGTAAGTGGTTAAAAACACGACATCATATATGTAAAATACAAATAATAACTTGTGATCAATTTTAAATAAAT
Source organism: Asparagus kiusianus (assembly GCA_022839385.1). Taxonomy (NCBI): domain Eukaryota; kingdom Viridiplantae; phylum Streptophyta; class Magnoliopsida; order Asparagales; family Asparagaceae; genus Asparagus; species Asparagus kiusianus. Next base: position 316,581 of record BQKN01065176.1, read on the forward strand.
ATTTAATAGACAAACGGATCAAATATACATCTGGTCAAATTCTAATCATTAGCAAACTCGAATACTAAAAAATAAATTTTAAAAATAAAAAATAAAATTTAAAACTAACATAGAACCTGCTAGCATAAATAATAGTAGAGCTCATCGAATCTGCTGGTATAAAGAAAAAAGAGTAGTAGAGCTCATCGAATTTGCTAGCATAAAGAGTAAAAAACAAATTTTTAAAACTAACATAGAACTCCTAATTAATTGAAAAGCGCTATAATAAGTTCTAGTATATCATTAGCAAAATCAATATGGTTACATGTTCGTAACGCGTATAACTAAAAATAATATCATCATTGGTCTCTCACCATTTTCTATTCATTTTCACTTTTCTCATCATTTTCTCTAAACTAATCAAAGATGAAGCCAAAAAATCACAAATATGACATCATATATGCAATAGTATAAATAATAACATGTGATAAATTATCAAACTATTTGTTAATTATTTGGTTTATTTACATCCCTAGATGTGTTAGCAATTTACATAATTTGTTGGACTACTTTTAAAATATTATAGATTTGAGGGACTAATATTAAAATAATTCTTAATTTTTTGTGGGGGCTACTATTTAACAATGGGATAATCTATCACTAATGTTAAATTTTTTACGATGAGCACATTAGTATTGGCGACGGATTCGATCCGTCACCAATAAGTATTAGCGACGGATCAAATCTGTCGCCAATAGTATTAGCGATGAATGTGTGTATTGGCGACGAATTTGATCCATCGCCAATACTTATTGGTGACGAATTTGATCCATCGTCAATACTTATTGGTGACGGATCGATTCCGTCGCCAATAAGTATCGGCAGTGGAACGCATCCGTCGCCAATAAGTATTGGCGACAAATCGAATCTGTCGCCAATATTTTCCCGTCGCCCATGGTTATGGGCGACGGAAAAACATTGGCAACAGATCGAATCCGTCGCCAATGCAAACATTGGCGATGGGGTATTGGCGACAGGGTTGTTTCTGTCACCAATGTTTATATTGGCGACGGATTTCAAATCCTTCGCTAATACCCCGTCGCCAATGTCCAGTTTTTTACTAGTGTATATATAAATATTTTATCTTCATTGTAAACCAAATAAATTCTCCCTTTTTCTGAAAAACCTACTCCTACCCATGATAGTTCTTCAGTCCTAATTCCTACCCATGTGACTTATTGGTAACTCACTCAAAGTTCGATGATCATGCAAAATCAAGAAGATCTAAAACACACCAACCCTAACAACTTGAGGAGGAGAACCAAACGGAAAGAAAGATCAAATCCAACTTCAAAAATTTTCCCAACAACTTAGGACCAATCCTGAGGCCCAAATCCCTATTCAAAAACTCAAATCCCCTCTATTTGAACTTTCAAGTCAAAATCCTAAATTCATATTATCTATATTATTGTATAATTAACTTAGTGGGCTTGACAAAAAAAAGATAGAGCATTGCCTCGGTGCTCCCAAATTAACATTTTTTAGCATTTTTAATTTGGAAAAAATAATTAAAACTGTCTAGAAAGATGGAAGGGTATTTTTGTCCAACCAATTTACATACTTTCCTAATTATCCTCTTCCAAAACTGTTCTTTGTTTCCTCCATCTTTGTTCTCTCTCTTGCTGCGTCAAATCTTCACCACCAGAGTCATCACCGAACTCCACCCGACCCCTCTCCTCCACTCGTGCTTGTTGGACCCTAGAGGGGGGTGATTAGGGTCAAAAGGCTCTAATATGCAATTTAAAACATAAAACAAGCAATCCACAGTAAACAGATGCAAACAAAGTAAATAAGAGAGGGTTAGGAATCGTTATCCTTGACGCGCGATGTGTTAACGAGGTTCGGCCCTCTGGCCTACGTCCCCGCTCCCCACTCTCAAGAAGAAATCCACTATACACCCGGTTTGGAAGCCGGAACTTCGTCTACACAGCGATCCCACACGATCTCTCTCACTACACAGTTTGATCTCAACAGATCACTCCCTCACAGTAGATCTTACACAAGATCTCACTCACACAGCAGAAGAAAATATGCAAGAACCTCTCTTTACACAGCCCCTATAGCAAAGAGAAGGTTTACTGAAGCTGGGAAGTGAATCACACTTGAAAACAGAGAGAAAACAGACTTTGAAAATTTTACTCAGGAAACAGAAAAAGCTCTCTGATTTTTCAAACGTTAGGGCTAAGGAAGAAGAAGTAGTCTGGGAAGTTTTTATAGAAGAGATTAATCTTTTAAAAACAAAACCCAATCTTCCTGTTTAGGAAGATAATCTCCTTTTCAGATTGTTAGCTCAGACTGAGCCAAGCACAAATAAGTGAAAGCACAACAAACGAGGCAAAACGACCGTTCTTAAAAAAGTCGCGGTTGACTGAAGAAGATTTCGGTCGTCCGAAATAACCTTCGGTCGACCGAAAAATCATGTCGGTCGACCGACCGAAAAATTCGGTCGACCGCGAGCTGCTTCAAAAACTTAGGAAAACAAATAGAGCCATCGTCGGTCGACCGGCGCGGTCGACCGATATAGAAATCGAAATTTCGGTCGACCGTACCGGTCGACCGACGACTTCTTTGGAAAATACTAACGAATGGCGATAGGAGCGGTCGACCGGACCGGTCGACCGCTTTCTGATATACAACAGAAAACAGGTTTTGACCAACTTGAAATATTTGCAAAATATTTATTTGACCTCTGAAAAATCTGAAACTTTGTAAAATGTTTTTAATACTAAAAACAAACTGTTTGGAAAAAGAATTTTGCAGATAGGTCCTCATACTTGTGAAAAATAAGGTTTTGTGAAAACCGCTTAAAAGCTTAAATATGAAAACGTGTGTGTGAGTCCCAATAGCTTCAAGTAAACACAGTAACTCTTTGCCTACATTCTAGCACTAGAGAGAAACATAAAAGAAAGCTAATATCCTCATATTGAAAGCAATACTTGAGCTTTGATATAGCTTGAATCGGATGAAGCTTTTATATGACTTTGTTGTTCTTGAAATAACGTTGCTTCATCTCTTGGCCTCCTCCTCCTTTGGATATCATCTTTGTAGCATATATTTCATCCATCCTCCATTAATGGCACTAACGAGCTTGATAAATAGATTTACTACATTTTCACTTAATAAGCCATTAGTACCGATAATGGTGGTTGTAAAACATCATCAAAACATAAGGGCTAACAGTGCCTTCTCACCGACCTTCCGCCCTCTCCTTCGTTCCGGAGACCTGTCCGCCTTATCCTTCCTCCTCGAATCCAACCGATCCCCTCCTCTTGTTGCTATTTTTCTTTTTTAATTAATCATTTTCTTTAAGGTGTTTATTATGATCCCGCACTTTGAATTTCGATGATCAATTTTTATGTCATTTTACAAGTTGTTCTATGTATCAATCTGAACTATAAATTTTAGAGAAATAAAAATTATTAAGGAGAAACACAATCAGATGACCAACTCTATGAAAGTATAACATTGATGATATTGTCTTTTTCTACAAAAGAAAAAAATTAAAAAAGGAATTTTTAATTACCTTACATATTTCCTCCCTCGATGAAATTAGTTGGTGTGTTGAATGCCGCTAAATTTTGGAAGAAAAATTGATATTCTGATAAAAGAAATTATTCAAATTTTGTGGAAGGGGGCATATACATTATATAAGAAGAAAAAATTGAATAAAGTTTCGTGGTCAATGATCCTAGAGATCTTACATCTGTTTTATGCCTACAACTTCGGTGCTCCATAGAGATTAGTTGGAACGCTGATGGCATATCTGTAAATAAATTCCTTAAAAATAGCTCTCACAATTCTAGGTAGATAGATTTGATGGTTATAAGGTGTTCCACACCCAAAATTGTAATTAACTACAACTTTAATTAGATGAAAAGGTTATTTTTGGAAATATAATTAAAAACAGCTTCGGTGCTCCGATGGCACGCACAGTAAATATGAAGCGAAATTCTCGCTCTCTAAGTGTGTAACTAAATCGTGCATGTAACCATTTTTAACTTGAAAAGTTACTATGGATTTCCACTGGCAATTTTCGTAATAAATTTTAGTAAGAGGGTTTACTAATACCTAGCTAGTAACTTTTCTTTTTTATTTCGTTTTTAATCTTCTCTCACATATGGGATCCAAAAAGCGAAACGCCATCGGGGCTCATTCACCATTGTCGCAGAACACGTAACTGACCGCCGGCCTATTTTCTCGTTCCGGCGGTCGCATCAATTAGTCGATATTCAGCATCTTCATTTTATTATTGTTTGCAATTTTCTCGTCTCTAGCTAGGTATTCAATCAAATATTATCAAAACAGTATACTTCAACTAGACTCGGTGATTGACTGGAAATCAAAACAAAAAAATTTAAAAGAGATGTTTGAACGCCGCCGGGGATTGAAGAGCATGGGGAAGAATTCAATTTGGAGAGGGGGGAAGAGATGAAAGAGCTGGGTTACCTGGGCATGGAGAATAGATGAGCTGAACGATAGAGATTGAAGATGATAGAATTCCACTTTTACCCTTTAATAAAAAAAGTAAAAATAAATTATTTTCTGAGCACCGAAGCAAAGCCCCTGTTTTATAACTTAATCACTTTGTATTAGTTCCTAAATCACCCTTATGGTTAATTTAAAAGTTCTATCTATTTACTAAAATGCCAGCGGAACTCCTTTTAACTAACATATCCTACAATTAAGGATTAGAGAGCTAAATATCCGGTTTCACAATTACATTTCCTGCCATCGGAACTCCCAACTAATTTTTTGGGAGCACGGAAGCGGTCGGCAAAAAGATATAGGTAGAAATGGTCATACAATCCACAAAAAATAAACGGCATTACTATAACTCTATATGAATAGAATTCTATCACATCTCTCTAAACTGTAACTATGAAATTGTGCAAATCTCTCTCTCTCTCTCTCTCTCTCTCTCTCTACCATAACTATGACTGTGCAAAAAATTCATTTAAAAAGAAACATTTGTGCAAACAATTATAGAATAGAAAATTTTAGCACAACATTGTTTTTTTTTTCCTTTCCTTTTCTCTGTATTTGTTTGTGGTAAGTAATCTTATTCACCGGTAGTAAAAGAAGCGCAAAGCTGTTTATGTACAAGAAGTCTGCATTGGCAAATTATGCCAAGCAAAACCACTCAGACTAACTAAAAGAAAGACTCTCTCCAATACTAACATCAAAGGTAACTCCCACGAACCAAAGCAAAACCTCATTGCCAGGATCATCTTCTTCTAGCTAAAAATTCAGGGTCAATCCTCATAGTTTGACACCAAACTCTATTAGCCTTTGTATCCTTCAAATGCACTACTCTGCTGCAAAGAACTTTGATCTCAAAAATGATCTCCTACAAGCATAGCTCAATTAAGATGAACTTATATGCTGAAAAACATTTTTATTCCTGGATATCCACAAATGATATATGCAGGCTGCAACCGAAGCTTTAGTATATTGTGAACTGCAGAGTTTCTTCTCATAACCTTCTCCACCCATTTAGTGATATCATTCCATCTACAAGGAGCATCAGGTAATTGGATGAATCTCATGACAGCTTTCCAAACTTGTAAAATGCAATCACACTCAAAAAAGAGGTGGCTTGATCACAGCAAAGTGGACAGGTATCCTCATCAACAATACCGTACCAAAGCTCTTCATTTTGTACTATGTAGGCACCCTAGCTATCTAAACATGCAATCCAAAATATAAATGCTTGGGGACTATATAACAGGACTATACCAATCTAGTCTATTTCTTTTTATCACCACCTGTAGCAAGAAGTTTGTATGCACTTGAGATGCTAAAAGCTAGCTTCTCCCCCTTCCATCTGCACCCCAAATCATCAATATCAATACATTGTTTTTCTTATTAAAATCAAAGATGAAAGATAACTTTTGAGATCTATGATGCTTTAAAAAGAATGACAACACTACCACATATTTGCTCTAACGCAACGGTTCAAAACCGTTGCGTTAGCCATGGAACCGTCGCCCTTGAGCAAGCGCAACGGTTCTCAAACCGCCTCGTATACTGCCGTTGTCCTATCTCTACCGTAACGGTTTTGAACTCTATTGCGACGGTTTTTTGAACCGTTGCCCCTGCATCTAACGCAACAGTTTTAAAAGGTAAGCGGTTTTTAAGCTATTGCAACGGTTTTGATTGAGCTATTGCGACGGTTTTTAAGCTATTGTAGCGGTTTTGATTGAGCTATTGCGACGGTTTTCAAGCTACTGCAGCGGTTTTTTTAGATATTACAACAGTTTTAAAAGACCTAACGCAACGGTTTTAGTAGGCTAAACCTATGGTTTTGATAGAGCTACGGCAACAGTTGGAGCTATTGCAACAGTTTTAAAAGACCTAACGCAACATTTTGGATTGAGCTATCGCAACAGTTTGGATCGAGCTATCGCAGCGGTTTTGATCGAGCTATCGTAACGGTTTTAATCGACCTATTGCAACTGCTCAATCGAAGCTGTTCTTGGTTTCCTACGTCAAAATAATTATAGTATTCAATTACCTGGATAATCTTTTTAAGAACATGGCCAAGTCAAATTTTAATATACAATATCAAAGTGAAAATGTTGAGCATAATCAACCATAATGATAAGTGCCAACATACATCGGTATAGTATAAAAACTACAAAGTATTAAATCCACACTACCAACATTTCAACTCAGAAAATATCGTACCGAACTAACATTCAAACAACATCAACATTTGATTACAAAACATGAAATAAAGTATAACAGGTATTCGGCCACCCATATTCCATCGATGCTCGATTCAGTTGTCAAAGTTAAAACTCGGTTTGCAGTAATCTTCGTGCAGTTAGGATAGTACATCACCGGTTGGTTTTCTTTGCCTGCTTGTAGAACATCTGTCAAGATAACCAAAAAAACATTATTAGATCACTGACCTCTGGATGAAGCAAGTAATATAACGACTTTGTTTGCTGGATAGAAGCTTGACATTGGTTATGGTACGACATACATGTTCACTGCTAGTAATATACAACAATGATGAAATAAGAAAAACATTGCAGCAGTAAACCTGGGATAAATATAAACTAAAATTATAAGATCATGCATGCATGCAACCATTCATTCTGCTACATCTCGGAAACAACTGCTGCTTACCTTCATCAACTAACTTATAAAATTTCTTTGCCTCCTTTGTTAACCTTTCTTCATCGTCACTTAGGCCATCTTCTTGGTTCACTGGAGACACTTCTGCTACATCTCTAAATACATCATGCAATAACCCATCCAGATTGTCTTAAGCATCATCAGCAACATCATCAGCTTCTTCATTATTGTCATCAACATCCATCCTTGATGACACACCCTCTCCGTGAAAGAACCAATCATAATAATTCTCCACAAATCCTTTGACAATAAGGTGATCATAAACAACATCACGACTATACCAAAAACGATTACAGCAAATGCGACATGGGCAACATATTTCATCCCCTACTGCTCCATTAGCAAATGCTCTCTCAAGAAAGTCATTGACATTATTAATGAACTCCACACTCACTCTAGGAGCATTATACATCCAATCTCTGTTTTCCGCCATTTATTATATGGTCTGGAGAAAGAAAAAATTGATTAACACTATTAATAACTACATATAAATATTATGTACAATTGGTAGTGATAAAAATTGATTAACAGACAGAGGTTGTTAATAAGTTGATGTACAATTGGTGCATTTGAATGTGGCTTGAAGTAATAAAAATATATTTGGGTCAGCTTTCCATCGAATGTTATTTTGTCTAATTTGACCGAGTGGTTAGTGAGAAAATCAAATTTGAAGTTAGGGTAGTCACGTCGCTGTGTTTGTGCGGCTTGGTGAGGATATTGGCCCTCCTGGATGAAAATTATCCGAATTTGGTGCCGTTTTATGATTGTTGATGATAGTATATTTGCAGATGAAGAAGCAGAACTTGGTATGAAGGAATTTGGTTGAGAATTTAAAGAGTAGTATCAGTTTTAAGATTGAGTGATTGAAACATTTTGTGTATGCCTAGAAACAGCATTCATGTATGCTTTCATTCATAACAAACTAATAAGAAAAATTGAAGAGATGGAGAATATAAAAGCTAATGGCTAATTGATGACCATATTATCAGGAAACAGCAACATGAGTTCACAAACAAAGGGAATTTTCTTGAGTTACTGCAACTCATTGTACAAGACCACTCAAGTTACGCATTTAGTTTAGTTACATCTTATCCTAATTGAGACGCATAATCAAACAACCCTCTTGTCAAATTTGCCAGTCTTTTGCTATCAAACAAAAGAAACGTAAGAATAAATCAAAGAGAGCAGCAAAATTCTTAAAAGTTGAAGATTCAGCAGAGCAACAACTAAAGAAAATAAAACAATCAGAATGCATTAAACAATCTTAGAAACAAAATTCGGAATGTAACGCTAGCTGGCTCCAACAAATCTATTGTTATTTTGAAATATTAAGTGATCAGTAAAATTTAAGATTTCAATCCATTTGCTATTAATCATTCACAGAATTGAATAGCACGGAGCTGAATCTAAAGTATACACAACATGAAAATTCAAATAAAAATATGTTCAATCGTCAAAAATTTACAGATAAATAAGATGCAAAAAGGGAAACGAGAATGTTGAATCTAAGAGTTCGGAGTGGAAGAGAAATCTGACCGAGTACCAGCTGAAACCCTAGAAAGCTCCGGCGAGGACTGGGCTCGATTTCTGGAGCAACGAGAGAGAGAGAGACGAATAATGAAGAAGATGGACTCCGGCGCTGACTGAAAACGGCGACGAGACCAACGAGAGTAGGAGATGATATCGGAGAGGAGATAGCAGATGAGATCCACGATGAACACAGCGACGAATTCAGTGATGAGATCGCCGATTTTAGGCCATGGAGGAATTTTTGAGAGAGAGACGAATTCAGCGACAGAATTTTTTGGGATTTTAGGCCATGGCGGCGACGATTTTAGGGATTTGAGAGAGAGATTTCTTTTAAGCGGTGGGGTTTCAGCAGTGCGGTCAAACCATGGGCTTTACTAAAGCTCAAAGGCCACTAACAATTATTAAGCCCATAAACAATTATTAAGTCTATGGCAACGGTTTTCCATTAAATGTTGTATTAAACACTGAAAACCGTTACGATAGATCTCTAACGCAACAGTTAAAACCGTTGCGCTTTAACTGTTGCAATAGATCATTTATGTGGTAGTGCAATAAATTTTTGAAAGATGCACTATAACAAACATTTGTTTATACTTAATAACCATTTTAATAAATTACTTTAAAATGTATTAAAAGACTTAAATTTTAACAAGCAGGTCTAAAGCACACAATTATTCATGAGCTTTTGTTTCACCTTAAAGCATATGGTTATATTCTATTTTTCTTCTTATACAAATAATATTAAATAAAATAAGTGTATCTGTTTATTATGTTCATTATGAACTGATTCTATAACAAAAGAAATAAAACTTATACAAATAACATAGATAGAGGATAAAAAGACTTATACTTTCCCACATGATAGAATAGTTTCACCATATTAAGATCTCACATTACAACTAGATCTACTATAATTTTTACATAATATGATGATTTGTTTAAAAATAATTTTTTGCCTTTCACACATGCATTCGCACATGTAGCAATGCTAGTAATTAACTCTTGTTCTAAGTTGTAGGAGTGGGTTGAATCCATTATGAATTTGTAGGATCCATTTGTAGATACAAACCATAAAATGCTATTATTTACTTTAAAAAACTAACTCAATAATTTATTAGATCCTTTATTTGGGAATAAGTCATATGTTATCCCACATTCATGCTACATGCTTTTTCAAAGAACTGAACATCCAACATTCAGAATCTCAACAAAAATGGTGAATTTGTGAATTTATTATTACATTCAATATCCTCTCAAGTATAGTAGGAAAAGAAATTAGCAAAATAAAAGTATCCGTGTCAAATGGTCCTAGTAATATTCAGGAGTTCGACTACAGCCATCAAATTAAACTTCTACATTCATCCACTTCCGGCAAAAAAAAAAACTGTTACAAGTTTTCTGATCAACTCGTACTGTTTTATTTAACTGTTCTAAATTGTAGCTGTATGAATCATGTTTAATTTTAAAGGCAACCCCTGATGTATATATTAGATGTACAATCGGATCAAAAGGTAGCGACAAATTCTTTCGCAGAGGTTTTCTCGAAAAACCAAACAATTTCAGCCCTTCACGACCTTAACAACTGCAAAATTTGGGAATTTCCTAGTCACCGTCGCAAGTACCCATAAATGAGCGCCGAAGGGTGAGAACCCAAAATAGAACCCAAGCTTTGAGAGGACATTAGAACGCAAGCCCATCACCCATTCCATGTCCCTGAGGATAACATTATCATCGTACCCTGCCACGTGGCACTCAAAGAGGGGTGCCTGACGATAAGGGTATCATCCACCCACACCCTAACATGTGGTGTCTCGTCCCTCGCATCAACCAACGGTCACAATGAGCCTAAACATCCAATAGGCTAAGAATCAACCATCAGTTTTGATAGATAGAGGGCCAAAGGTTATATATAGCTGAGTCATTGAGGATAGCAGGTATTCAAGCTCATTACTTCCAAGTAAAAGGGGGTAGGGAGAAAGTACGTCTTGAGAGGAAACTTTTTGAAATGGCCTCTTCGATGATGGTCTCCTCTGCCGCCGCCGCCGCCCGTGCTGCCCCGGCTCAGACCAACATGGTCGCCGCCTTCAGCGGCCTGAAGTCCACCTCTGCGTTCCCCGCCACCCGCAGGGCCAGCGCTGACCTCGCCAAGCTCCCAAGCAACGGCGGAAGAGTTCAATGCATGAAGGTAATTTATTCAATAATAAACCATGCAAACGCCTTAGTATATATTGAAAACTAGCTATGCGGCTTTTTCGCGCTTTCGATCTCATATTTAGCCGTTTTTTGTGCGACGTCGCAGGTGTGGCCTGTTGAGGGCATCAAGAAGTTCGAGACCCTCTCCTACCTTCCTACCCTGTCCATTGAGCAGTTGATCAAGCAGATTGAGTACCTTATCCGCAACGGCTGGATTCCCTGCCTGGAGTTTTGCCACGTAAGTAGCCAAGGGACAAGCCCCTCTTTTGTTTACAAATTTGAGATATCAAATTAACACAAATTTTGTTTGTTAACAAAGAAAAAATAACATTTTCCAATACATTCCTAGCTTTGAGACAGGATTAATTCTTGGTAATTAATTTTGCTGAAATGACTCATCACATTTCAATAGTTCTGGTTTGGAATCCATGGAAACAAACAACCCCTTAACCACTCATGCATCAACAATACGATTGACAATGCAGGAGGGATTCGTGTACCGTAAATACCACGCCTCCCCAGGGTACTACGACGGCAGATACTGGACAATGTGGAAGCTCCCCATGTTCGGGTGCACCGACGCCATCCAGGTCGTGAAGGAGCTCGACAACTGCAAGGCCGAGTACCCCACGGCATTCATCCGGATCATCGGATTCGACAACAACCGTCAAGTGCAGTGCGTCAGCTTCATCGCCTACAAGCCCCCTCAGTAAATGATCCGGAAGTCGACTTCCGATTAGTTTCCGCTTGATCATTTGGAAGTGCTTTCCTTTTCAATTTCCAATATTTGTTTGCCACTGGTTTTTTTAGATTGTTGCATGTTGGTATATATATATATAAGTATTTATATAGCCGCTCTCTCTCCAACGGATGAGAGTTGTATTGATGATATGTATGTTGGTGATGAGCAAGTTATAGGTCCGGCTACATGGTATATGAATGAATTATGTTGGCTATGATGGAGGTCGTTATTTTTTGTTTGCACGGATCAAGTGTTTGCTTGCTTTTTGCATTACATTAGTTTGTGAGTTCATTCGTAATATACTTGTTGTTGATGTTAATAATCAAACAGGTAATATAGTGGGGGCAAGGTTGATTAGGGGGGCGCTCCCTTCTCAAAATATCTAGTTTTGAGTTGAGTAACTTCAGCCTGCACAAATAGCAACTCGTGAGAAGACAATGACTAGTTCCCCCGTGGTTCCTCCGACGATCAAATTAGTTGATGGACTTGAGTGGGAAAATGATGAATTGTGTGAGTTCTAAAGTGTAGTGCAGTATAATTTGCAGATATTGCTTGGAAAACTAGCCTCCCCTCGATATTTAGAATAGTACCTCTACTTATAGTGGTGAAAAAAGGATAGAATGGTAATCTCAGCCGAGTACGGGATGGCGGTAAACGGGTATACTTGGAGGCTACGTCAGCACCTACTTTACAGGTGTCAGTCGGTGAGTGGAGGAGATGTCACCTCAGCATTTAATGTGAAGTGATTGGACGCAATGGCGATGCCGACATCGTCTGATGTGTCATGAAGACTATAAGGGCTAGAGATATGATGGTGCCTACCTAGCATTTAATATGACGTCGGCGCATTATCAGCGGAGAAGACTCGAGGTTGAAATCGTCTTTTGGCTTGGCCAAGAAGTGACGCCTTTCGAATCGACCCCGCAAGGCATCGAATAACTGGTTGAGTGGGCTTGTTGCGAGTTATCTACGATGAGAAAACTAACAAATACCGCCATTCGAGTCGACCTAAGGAGATGTCGACTCGACAAGTCGGCTAAGTCATGATTCTTGGTGGTTCTGACCGTCAATATGATTTGAGCGGTGCTTGTAGGGGAAAATTTATCCATTGCTGGCAAAATATCGTACTTTGGAGACTGAGAATACCATAATAGTTGGCCTCTTTCGCTTGGAGTCGGCTTGGGTCGGGTCCGAGTGCAATGACAGTAGCTTTGACTGGCCTTTCCGCCTTTGTGTTGCAAAGTTTGGCCCTCAATTCTAGGAGAAGTCCAAGGGCATGATGATTAGAGTGTCTTCGTTCCCCTGCTCACCCCGGAAGGAGGTCCCACAGGGCGATAGGTTTTTCGTGGAGGCACCTTTTGATAGAGAGAGAGCTCGGTCTTGGCGTTGATGACTGCCCAAGTCCGAGCTATCCAATAGTTCACCCTCCCAAAGGACGAGACATTCTTGCGGGAGATGCCAAGCGTCGGCTTGCACCTGGCCCTCAAGAGTTACTTGATTCGGGGGGTGTTGGTGGAGTCGGAGCTGTTCTGCTAGCTCTCCCACATGAACAACTCCCCTCCTGAGTGGTAGGCGGACTTCTTCAAGGAGAAGTCGGTCAGGGAGGAAGCAGAGAAGAGGATCACCACCTTGGAGGCAGAGCTAAGCAGTAACGAGGCCAGATGGCGCCGGGAGCTAGATGTGAAGGATAAACTCCTCAAGGGGTATAGCTCCTACAGTGCTAAGCAGATGGCCTCCATCGAGAAGCTCCAATGCGAGATGGTCCGACTAAAGGAGGAGGTTGGTCACCTTCAACAAGGAATCTCTTAGCGGGACTGCCGCCTAACTTCTCTGGAGGGGGAGATCGAGTCCTAGAGGCATATCAGGGTGATGGTTGAGGAGGATGCTCGATCGAGTCGTCTCTCGGATGAGCATTTGAAGTGAGACCTCGAGGTGAAGTGCTCATCCCACCAGACGTCTGTCGTGACCATCAAGGACCTGGAGGATCGGCTTGTGAGCTTGGACTCGGAGCAGTACAAGGCGAAAGTGGTCGACGATTGGCGTCAGAGCCCCTTAAGAAAAACTGAGATAGCCTTGGCTTGCAAGGCAAGTGTCGACTACCTGGCCTCATTGCTCCCTCCTGCCTCTCACCTTGCGCCTGACCGACTTTACCCGCCCTAAGTTTCTTCCTGTCTTGACATCTTAAAGGAGATTGAGGTGAGTGGAGTGGGGTTGGAACTGGCGTTGGGCGACGACGATGACAACGAATCAGGGGACGACCCCGGAGAAGTCCCTCCCGCTTCCTCTTCTACCGCTCCCGCCCCTGTAGCCTCCGCAAAAGACCTCCCAAGCACTACTCCCGAATCTGGTCGAAAGGCCTGAGGGCTTGTATCTTTTCTTTTCTTTTTGTAAATATCGACATGGATAATATAATAAACTTTGTAATAAAATTTGAAGTTGGGACTTTGTTGTCATTCTGGAATTTGCCTTTAATTATTCATTGTTTTTTCTTTGTTTGCTTATAGCTTTGTTCTGATTCAGAGAACAAGTGTTGATTGTTGTGAGTCGGTCATGTGGGGATGACCCGAGTGCTGAGGGGTCGGGACGACTGGCTCGTTTTACGCCTTTTGTTGGCGAGATGTCCGGGTCTTTTTCTCGATGAAGACCGGAAAGTTGAAGTGCCTAGGTCTTAATAAGGATGCCTAGATCTTTTTGGTAAAATGACAACCCAAAGGTTAGCTGCCTAGGTCTTAATGAGGACGTCTAGGTCTTTTCAACAAAATGACAACCCGGAAGTTGGATGTCTAGGTCTTAATGAGGACGCCTAGGTCTTTTCATCCTGCTATGTTGGTTGAGTTGTAAATATGGGAGCCGACCTAATGGTAAGTGTGCATTGGGTTTACCCTAAGAAGGCACCAAGGGCTTAGGATTCCTGCATAGATTTGGCACCATGAGAGTGCGACACAAGAGTCGGTTTCAAAAAGACTTCATTTATAATGAATAAATTTTTGTACAAGATAGTGAAAACTGATCATGTTGATGACCCCCTTATGGCTAGGCTCTGGATGTCAGCTATCCTGGCGCGGTTGAGGACGAGGTGACTGCGAGCGGGATCTACTATTCGCCTTGGCTGGTGTAGGCGTATAAAATTGCCTATAGGTCCCTTATCACAGCTCGACGACGCCAATTCAACAAACGGACCATCGAGCGACGTATCCAAGCACGACCGTTATCCCGCCAACGCCGAAGCCAAGCCATACGCAACGGAGCAGGTTAATGAGGCAACGAAGCCAACAAATCGCACCCAAGCATTGGAATGCATCCACTCGCACGCGGAATCAAACCAACGTTTCGGGGAATCACCGAGTCATCTAAACAAGAGCGAACTCGGTGATATAACGATCGAATCAAGATCGGTTTCGGACTCGAACTCAGAAGTGGGTTTACTACCAAATCAGGAATCGGATCAAAACGAATCGAATCCGAACAAGTCAACCACACAAACCGAATCAAATCCGAACAAC